>CM031239.1:116170811-116770811 GCA_018340775.1 Taxus wallichiana var. yunnanensis
TGTTGGTTATTCTTCAGACAAAAACATTTGTTGACTAAGGCTCACTAGTATGGTGTGGTCTTTCGAGGTTAGCCGACTCGTCCATGAGTCATTACCCTCATCTAATCCTCACCCATCAAAGACTTTCAATTCAGACAAGAAGTATTGAAATACACCCCGATTGGGGGCCTTACTCTTCCCTCCAGAAAACAGGGCCATTATGCTTCCACCCATAAACCACACATTGGTTTTGACCTCTTTCTTCACCCATTTCCCATATGGTATAATGAACATGACTTTTGTAACTATCATCCGAGTAAAGGGTCATAGTGATGGAAATTGCATTAGTTTCAAAAATATTGTCCAAGAAATGCTCAAGAAAGGTGAGTTAACCATGGATAATCCTAACACACCTACCAACCAAAACCTACACATCTTCAAGAAACCATTTCCTAACCATGCCCCTTCATCCTACAGTCAAGGCTGGTGAGACCTCAACTCATGATACCCATACCCGTGAGGTCCACACTATCTTTAATGACATACCTGTCACCTCCCAATTACCTCACATTCCTTCCATAGAGGAAATCCTAGCCTGAAATCCTCCTTCCACATCAAAACCAACCTCCCATGTTCCTTCACCCACAAAGGAACATCTTTCATCTCCTTCATCACCTACGGAGGAGTCCCCCGCTAACATCAAGACCATCTCACCCTTGACTTCTCCACTTAGAGAACCTTTACCCACAAAACCTCCTCCACGCATAGAGGATCACCCATTACCTCCTCCACCCACAAAGGAGCACCCATCATCTCCTCCATCTATAGAGGAGCTCCCATCATATCCTTCTCCTATCATAGACCCAGTTGAGATACCTTTACCTCTTGGTGAGCATTCTCCATCAACTACCCAAAATCCTGCAAGCCTACTTTCGGCTCTCCTACCCATGGAAGCTAAAGCTAGCCAATTTCATGTCTCTAAGACATATTTTACAGGAATTTCCATTAGGTCCTCATCAACTCCACCTATAGATGTGTCATTCTCATGTTTGGCCGATCACTTAGATTATGTGGATAGAGCCTTACTACGGGACACCTTTTACTTCCTATCTCAATGCAGATCACAAAGGTCACTTGCCGATACCTCCACTATCTACCCAAAATATTTCGACCAATCAAACTAAACATAACCACCTCTATCACAAATCCTTCCACAAAACTGTCATAGCTCAAACCACATCCTCAACCATAGCCCAATCTATATCTAAACCCAAACCCACATCTATGACATCATCCTTGACTAAACCTATTACCACTTTAGGGTCACCCCGACTACCGGCGTTACTCATCCACCTATCAAATCGGATTTGCTTACATCCTCCAAAGACAACACCACACCTACTCGACACCTAAACAAGCACCACACCCATAGAACTCATACCCCTGGATGTGCCAATCACACATGCACCTATCTTGTCCATCTTAGGATCTCGGCTTTCCCACATGGTCAAGAAACCTCTACCCACCAATAAACCAAAAAAACAACAACCCATTCCTTTCTCGAACCTCTAATCTCCCCACATGCCCATGAATGACTTACACCAGCACCTAAAGCATCTTTACCACCCATACCTCCAATACCCTCGGTTGTTACTTCTTTGCCCACTACATTTCAATCTTTTTCCCTTACACCTCCTACATGACCAAGCGTCCTCTACCTTTCGTAGCACCTCCATTATCCCCTTGGCTAACTCGTCCTCTTCCCCATCTACTTTTCCTTCTAGACCTCATACACCCATATCGCTTTTTACCCAAGAAGGTGCGACCCAAAACAAAACTCCACTACCCCATAATAAGGTAGTCAAAACAACCACACACCCTCCTACCCATGCATTTACTATACCCCTACCTAAATAAACACAACCGACACCCAAACCCACACTAGCACCCAAACCCATAGCTCAACCCAATCCTCCTCTTCCAAAGACCATTCCTCAACAATCAACTACACCTACACCAAACCCACATTCACTTCCCATTACGATCCATTAGCAGGGTCCTATGCCAAAATTTTAACCAACCTCCTTCAGAATTCTGTCATCACATTACCTCCACTCAGACCTTACGACCCCCTTAAACCCAAGCCAAAATGGTTTGATGATACTATAATTTACGCTTACCATCATGTTCCATTCCGCACGATGTGGAAAACTGCAAGGCCTTGAAAACCATCCTTATCCAGATTATTGTCCCCAAAATCCAATTTTGACGATGATGACCTTCTCGATGAGGATCATGCTTCACCAACACCCATTCCCACACTGCCCACTCAACAACCACAAACTCCATCCTCATAGCTCCTAGAGCCACCCCTAAGATTTTAAATTAACATGGTTCACATCAGAGAACTTGCCACGCCACCACCCAAATGTTGTTGCACTCAACTCATCTCACGGGTTTTTCTCCTCCAGTAGGTTTTTGCCCATTGTGTCATTATACCACTCACCCTAAACCTTCTTTGTTTGCCAACTCCCTCGTATCAACATGATACACATCACTACACGTGCTTAGAAGGATAAGGGTAAAGAAAAGGCAACTGACCCACCAACTAATCCTATACCCAACATACCTTCCGCTCCCATACCTAAAATCACTATCCACGGCCCTCGTACCCCATTTCTAACGGCATCACACATCGAACCATGCTCAAAAATTACACCAAATTTCCCCTCAAAATGTCCCTATATGACCTCGGCCAAACCTTGGAATCCCATCATCAAGCTCTCATGGAGGTTCTTCAATCTATTGAGGTTTTACCCAATGACCCTACACTTGTGGCCTCCATTATCACACCCCATCATGTAGCCTCTCTCACCAAATTACCACCTTCATCTTCACCCCACCCTATTCACCAAGTGGCCTCCCTTAGCTTATAAGAGGAAGAGATTGTGCCACACCAAAATGATGACCTGGACCCAGCCCTCTTCATCTCTATCCACATCGATGACATACGGGTACACCATGTGATGATTGATGGGGGTGCTAGCATTAACATCATTTCATCCCATGCATTAAGCTCAAATGTGCATACCACATAATTACATGCATAAAAATCTGGTCATGTTGCGTTTCATACAATGACGCTTTATCACCTCTACACTAGGTACCATCATCCTCCACATTCGCAGGCCACCGTATAAAACTATTCTAGAATTATTTTACGTCTTGGAGGGGGGAATTTTAATATAACCTATCATTGCTTATGAGACCTGGATTTGTGTCATGGGTTGCGTTCCTTCCACTTTGCATCATTGTATAAAGTTTGAACACGAAGGACACACCTATACCATTCTAGCTAACCCATCACCTTTTAAAACATGCAACATGCTTTACTGACCCAATGATGTGGTCATACCTATTAAGCCCGACTACCTCCATGCAATTACATTTCTTCACCTACACTTCCACTTACCAAGTCAAACATTACTTCTACTGCACATACCTCCTCCATTCCTACCGCTTCCATAACCTCCATTTAACCCATCAGCCTTCCTAATCTATTAACTCCACCTCCACACCAACCTCCGACACATCATCCATTTAAGCTACCTACATACCAACCACAATCCTTGGAAGGTGTTTTTCAACGCATCACTCTGGGGAGTACACTTATATAGTATCAACACATTCCTTATTCCACAAGAGTATGGAAGTCTTCACCAACACCTCAGCTTATTCATCACCATATAGGAGAACATCTCTATATGGTCCTCCTCACCTTCGTACTATTCTCGCCATGGGAACTTGATACTACCACTTACACACCCGAACCACTTTGCACACAACTCACCCCTTTTCTATTGACTTCTAATCACTTACCAATCACCGTTTCACCCACACCTTCCTACACCGATTTAGCGTGGAAGGGTTTTGGTTTTGGCTTTTATGAGAAAATCCACCATACCATTATTCCATGTACCACCCACAAACATAATGACCATAGTGGTATCATATTTCCTCAACCACCTACCAAAAAATCCCGCATTGAACTCATTAAGGATGGTAACCCTTCTCCACCTTCTTCACCGCTCCACCTTCATCGCCACCTTCTTGACGACGGTCGATGGATCCCGAATCTATCCCTCCTAACGTTTTTTCATAAACACCATTTCCTTAGGGCCTTTGACTTATCAATGTGAGGTGAGGCCCCTTCCAATCTTCCCTTCCTATATCCTAAAATGATTGATGACGATACACCTTCAATTAATGTCATTCAATGTCGGGATGATGAATCCATACTCACCTCCTTGGTGCGAGAAGATTCATATATTCATCATTTGCTACCTTCAATACGTAAACCATGTTGAATGAATTGACTATCAAGATCAACATTCATACTCAAGATGACTCCGCACATCCTAAAGATCAGAAAATCTTTAGATGTTGTTGAAAGAAGCCATCACTTCTTTTCTCGTAGATCATAACCACGCTTTCACTTGGTCTTACGCAAAACATGCCCTAGATAACCCCACCATAGTGGTCCACAATATTGTCACCATTCCCAATGCCAAAACCATTAAACAAAAGCTGAAAAAAATGCACCCTCACATTGCCCTTCTCGTTAAAGAGTAACTTCAGTGCCTTATTTCATTTTCCTTCATCTTACCCATTGATTATCCTCGTTGGATTTTTAACATTTTCCCTGTCACTAAGGTGATAGGAGGACTTCGTATTTGCTAGGACATCCATGAACTCAACCTAGCATGTCTAAAAGATGACTTTCCCTTACCTGGTATTGACCAGTTAGTTGGCTGTACGTACCTAAAATTATAGGGTACTACGCTACCAGAACAATGTTACACATGCCCCAATGATGATACAGATCTCCTTGCAAGGTGTTTAGAATCCAGAAAGGCTCGCCAAGTATACACTTGTATCCCACATTCCCCGCTCATCCTCCACATGATTTGTTTTTCCTTTTTCCCCTTTCTTCTTGCATTTTTGTCTTCAGTGACAAAACCGCCACCCCTTGCGCGGCGATCCCATAACTGCCACCTTGCATAGGGCGGTGGTCCTATACGCATTTTCCATATCCTTTCGACGATCATGTCAAACGTAACATTTGGTTTTACATGCTTTCTTGACCACTTTGGCTTGCAATATTGTTTTCTACTCCCTAGGAATAGTGTTTTTCCTTTGTTTATAGTAAAAGAGTTCTAATGAGAGTTACCCTCTAGTAAATGCATTGGTTATAAATAGCCATCTTGCTTTCAAGAAAATGGCCCTCATCCTCTCAATTCTCTTGTTCATTTTTTCAATTCCTTGCTTAGAATTCTATTAGTTTCAAGTTTTTGCTTCCATTGTTGCCATTTTGGAGGTCATATCATCTTCTTGTTTCAAGTCTTGTTTCATTCCTATTGCATACAATCAGTTTAAACATAGAATAGCTTCATTTCTAGACTAGAATCCATTAAAGTTACAGGTTTTGTTTTGTCACAAGGATAATTTATGAAACTCTTGGTACACTTGTGTTGTATTCCCGCAATAAATCCCACTAGGAATTGCATAGTCAAGCTTTGTTCACTTGCGTTATCCCTCTCCTACTCGCATTGTATTCGGTCTATATCCAAAGCTACCATTGTTCGATTGCTATCTTTTGTTGATACTATTATGTACACACTTTCTGGATTCATGAGGACACAAAGGAATGAGGAGATCACACTAAGGGAACGAAATCACACACAACTAGATTTACCACTATTTTGTAAACGCCAAGTTTGGGCTATCAAAGTTCTAGAATACTGACTTATCAAATAGAGTAGTGAATTATTTCATTTCGATTAAAATTTCACTCTTGATATCACCAGGGAAGCTATGGGGATTGATAGTTTCTGAGAAACTGTGATTCATTCCTCACTTCTTAGGTAGGATCGAGAGCCTTTAAAAAATTCAAAATATATAGCTGCTTAGATATTTAGGATAAAATCACAACCGCTGCACAAATAGCCATACTCAGTGCTACGTTTCTTGTTTTTATTCTGTTATTAGATTAGTTGTTCATTTTATAAATATATTAGAGTAGTTGTTCTTTAATTTCATTGAAATACGTCATTAAAAATACAAAAAAATAGAAGAATGTTTACGTAGTGTAATATCTCTTTCATAATCAGTTTATTAAATGTTAGTTAAAAGTTGAATCATTGTATGACAATCACAGGACCTAGAGAGCCTAGAGAGTATATATTTAAACCCATAGTCCCTCAGCCAAATCTACCCATGACTTTAGCTGATATAGATTAGGATCTTAGGATACGGGTCTTTCGAGTAACGTGAGTAAACCTACAAGCAATTAGCGAACAACTAAGAGGACTAAATATCAAAGACGACAAAGCTTACACATTATGGTCAAACCATCTGAATTATAGATTTCCTTGATAAAACACTTGAATGACCGTGCAAGGGTTCGAACGAGAACAAACATTTGGTTGCAATAATTTGATTCCGACCTAACGCAGGAGACCTCCTCATTGATATAGACACTAGCTTACTATCTAAGTTGTCAGAACACCTGTTAGGTACTAAGAGAAAATCATACAACTTCTAGCTCTAAACATAGAAGCTGAAAAGGCATACGATTACTAGATAGTTAGAAGAAGGGATTGATTCTTCACATGACCATAAGAGGTCCACAACAACCACGAATTAGTGGTTGTGATCCCCAAGTCCCACAACCCAATGGGCCTACAAATCAATCAAGTATTAACACCAGCTTGCGAACCCTCGTGTTTAGATCTTCACCACTCCCGCCAGACATTATAGCATAGTTTTATGTATTAAACATAGAAGCCAATCAATCCAATATTTTCTGGGCTAGACAAAAAAACCACCCATAGCTAACTGCAAAATCCACTGAACCACCTACCACTACTTTCATGACCTTTTCTGGAGATATATACAAAGCCCCGTAGGTCACTTCCCATGTATCCAACAACCAAGAAGTAGGATCTCGGTAGAGCTCGACATTGATTGGAGCCTCCGAGTAGCCATTATATCTCGAATGAACCATTACACCAATCCAGGTTAGGAGGGCCTTCTTCACCTTAGATTCATAGATTCCATTATTGCGTGTTGAGGATTTAAGATTACCCGATTAGCTTATACATATCCATTCACATTCAACATTCACCGGCTGTCTCGACATGACCTCGAGAAGTCGGGTATGAGGAAAGGGTACTTGTAGATTCCCATGCTCACTTGTCACTTTTCCATCGTACAAAATTGGTGAACTGACATGAAACAAACTAATATTCCTCTTTCTATTTTCATTTCTTCCATCCACCTTCACTCTTTCCCATTATTCTATGGGTATTCATATACCCCCCGAATATGTTGGGATATGATGCATATGGCAGACCTCTCTCAGGTCTCAAAGTAAACTATAGTCAAACAAATAGACAACCATCACCCTCGCTTTCTGCATGGGCTGATAACTATTCGAGTAATTACTTGTCATCTCAAACTCCCCCTCACAAAACTAGTTCTAGTTCTTCGTTCTGAATTGAGGAGTTTGATCAGTTTGCACAAACACAACAACTAGAGCCATCGGGCTCTAACAATATGATGTTTACTGGAGAATCCACTTCATCTCCTCGAGTCTTGTTCGGACCACGAGATCAAGTGAGACAATCAGACCCACTCCCCTTTTTAGATGAGGAGTACTTAGCACGCTTCGCTAAAAGTGAACAATGCTTCCAAAATATGTATCCACCTATAGGGAGTTTACAAATACAGTTTGATGCCCTATTCTAGGAGAACATCCCCACAACTCCACCTATGGGAAATACCCTCGGTGAAGCTTGGCAAGGTAATGACCAATTCATAGCAGGGTATCATACCCCTTACAACCTCAAGCTATACAACAAACACCCTTAAGGAAAAGCACTATGCGTCTTCACCGATGGAGATCATTTCAGCCTTAGCTGAGAAGGTTAGAGGGCTAGAACTTGCTCAAACAAACCAAAATTCATATTTTGGGAAAACCAGAATCCCCAACCCTCTACATCATCCTAGTCAAGTTGACCTCCTTATAGGAATAGGCATGTTAGGCATGCCTCCTCAAAATCCTTATAATTATCCACAACAAATGCCAACTAGGATAACATTTTCAAACACCACTCTAGTTGAAAACATGACACCTCCTAGCTTGGCACCAAACAACCCGTACTAGAACAATGCTCCTCCTTATTTAAACATTTATTCAAAATCACCACAAGGAGACATGTTATCTTCTCTGGGATGTTTGTTCAACCACAGGGATTCCCTTATGTCTCTACAAATGCATATGTTATGCCATATCAAAGCAACCCATTCCACCTCAACCCCTCAAAGACGCCCCTTGATCGATGGTCGAGGCCTACACAAAGTAGGGACTTATTCGAATATTTAAAAGAGCCCCTAGACTTCACCATATGAAGAATTATGCTTCTAAGACCTCTCCTAATTTTCCCAAATACAAAGGGGAAGGAGACCCGAATGCACAAATTAAGGCCTATGCCACAACCATACGGAGTTACTCCTCGGGACACGGGGTTGTCACTAAAATATTCCCTAAAACCTTATAAGGTATTGCCCTTGATTGGTATTACGAATACCTAAAGCTTTGATACACTCATTTAAACAACTCGTGTCAGAATTCATCAAATATTTCGACATGAAGAAATTGTTAAGAACAGGAATCAAGGAGTTCTTACATATCAAACAAGAACATAATGAATCTTCACTCATTTTATCCAAAGATGGTGTATGGTTCTCTACTCATCAGCGAGTGCTCCAAATATGGATCAAATGGAACTATGCGATTTATTCCTTAATTCACTCAATAGAGAGATAAAGGAAGAAGTCCAGAAGTTCCCACTAAGAACTTATGATGAAGTACTCGAGAGTGCTCTCTGAATCGACCAAGCAGCGATTGATAGTGGTCGTAAGACATATGGGAAAAATGGGAAATTAACCACTCCCAATCAAAACACCGCAGCCTATCCTAATGCTGGGAATGCTAATCAAGGACCTAAGATCCTTAACAAGAACTACGGGGTTACAACAGATGGAGTAACTGACCAAGCTAAAAGGGAAAATGTTGTAAACATTTTACCACCTGTTAATAATTAGCAAAATAACAATTTTACCCCAACAATCAACGCAGTGGATTTTAATCATCCACCACGGCAACAACAACAGTGATGAAAAGTCCAAACACAAAGTCCAAATCAAAACCCAACTGGATATCAAAGTCAAAACCAAAGGCAACAACCTCAAAATTTTAACTCTAACAACTAGCAACCTTATCATAATTTTGGGCCACAACAGGTTTGAATCAACATCCTCGAAATTACAATCCCAATCTATATTGTAACTCCACAAGATTCAAGGCCACGATACTAGGACTTGTCGTGAATATAATAAATTCATGCAGTGTTTGCTAGAAGATCAAAAACAACTCTTTATAGATATGTTTTTAGCAAATTCTATAAGACGCACACCAAACGCTTATGCAGGGGTAGTTTCCTCAAAATGCATCCTCAAGATCTTGATGACTAGCTCCTAAACCATTCTAACAACAACAAGTTAGATTCTAACAAACAAATAATGGTACCATGATAGGAAACAACGATCATGAAGCTTCAACTTCATTAAATCCACTAGTCGAACCCCAATTAGGAACTCGACCTCAAAATAAGATAGTTGGTTTAGTGGAGTTAGATGTTGAGCTACCCATAGAAATCATAACAAGAACACGGGATTATTCATCCCAACCTACTCCAAGTTATCCATTAGAGCCAAACAACAATCAACAAATGTTGGTAAAACCCATAGGCACCTATGATTTAATTAATGATTTGACCAAAACCTTCTCTCACATCTCCTTCTTGGATTTGTTAAAGAACTCTCCCACCCACAGAGCTGCTCTCTTAGAAGCATTAGGCCTTGGTCATTTAATCAACATCACTCCTCCCCTAGAAACACAAGTGAACCATGTGGACTTTGATGTTTATCCTTCTGGGGCAGCTAGATAGGGATATGGAATTTATATTCGATATAAGCAAAATGCCAACAGACACTAAAATTACACGAAGAGGCGACCCAGCTTTACATTTACAAGTTTGGGTCTATAATAATTATGTTAAATGTGTAATGGTCGACATACAGGCAGCAGAATAACATAGTCCCCTTCGCTTTCCTTCAAAAGCTAGGATATGGAGAGACAAATTGTTCCACGATGCAAAATACGCTAAGAGGTTATGATAGCCTCAAAGCCACTTTGATTGGAACCATAGTTTTACCAGTCACTTTAGGACCCAAGATGGTTCTCATCGAGTTTTATATTATAGATCGGGAAACCAATTATAATATGATCCTTGGTCGGCCATGGATACACCACATGAAGGCAATCCCTTCCACATTATTCCAAGAAATAAGATTTCTACACTTAGGGAAAATATTCGTGGCACAAGGTGACCCAAAACCCTTTGATATACACCTAGCTGATTTGAAGAAAAGACCAGGTATTCACTCCGAGTTTGAACTCCCAACAAATCAGCTTGTCAAACCAACTAATTCACAACCAAAAGAAAAGTTGATACCCACCACTGAGTTGGAAATTTCAAATCCAAACAAGGACGTTCCAATACTCAAAAATGAGACCAATGTTATAAAAATAGTGTCACTAGGGACTACCGCAAGAATTGTCAAGTTGCTTTGGAGAAAGACTTACCTATTCTCCTACCGTTTGATTCCATGGGTATAGGACACACCTTGGGAATCACTTCTCTTCCATCAGATGAAGTTTTTATGGTAGAGGTAACCGAAGCAGAAGAAACAGACATGAAAAATATCCCAACATCCATTTTTCCAAGCAAGTATTGGACTCTCCACTTTTATGGGGCTAGATGTCACTTTGGAGCTGGTGCAAGGGGTGATATTTACTTCACTTGAGGGAAAGATCCTACCTTTCGCCTTCAAATTAAACTTTGAATGTACAAACAATGGAGTTGAGTACAAAGCTCTCCTCCTTGGCCTCATTCTATCCAAAAGAATGGGCATCGATAACATTAGAGTGCTAGGAGACTCGCAACTAGTTACAAACCAAGTCTTTGAGGTATATGAAATCAAGGTCTGAACATTTACAACTATACAAAATAGTTGTGTTAAATCTAAGCAGGGATTCAACTTCATATCAATTGAAGCAATCTGTGCGAAGAGCGAGAACCTTCTCGTATACTTAATAGTAACCTCAGCTTCCCATTTCACCCCAAACAGAGTTGGAGGATACAAATTTCACGGTATCACTTTGTACCGAACCATTAGTGCATAAAATACCAACAAACTCACTCCTAGCTCATGGAGAAGCTGAGGATGATTTTTCTATCATAGGTCACTTTGATGATGATAGAGTCACTCTCGAATATTTGAACGCCTATGTGGAGCTACACCTTACTCACCATATAGTTGATCTTTCCCTAATACCTCATTCCTCTTCCTACTTTGGAAATCCCATGGTAGAGTCTCCTCCATAGAAAGATCTCGATATCTATGAGATAGAAAATAGAGAAAGCTTGGAACTACCTCTAGCCCCACCTGAATTTGAAGAAGGTAACGCTTCTTTGATAGAAGAAACCATTGATATAAACATTGGAACAGAGGAGGAACCAATAATTTTGAAGTTGGGATCCTCATTAACTCCAGAGGAGATAGAAATACACACAAATTCTTAAATAACATCAAAAGCCTTTTGTATTTAACTATAAAGAAATAACGGGCATTAAACCACAAGTCACGGTGCATAATCTTGTCACTAAACCAGATGCGAAGCCAATTAAAATGTAAGTCAAGACCAATGAAACCAAAAGTGGCTCTCATGGTAAAAGAGGAAGTAGTAAAACTTATCCAAGTAGGATTCATCAATCCCGTTGACTATTCATAATGGGTATCTAATATCATTCTCGTCCTCAAAAGAACAAGAAAATACGCATTTGCATAGATTTTCGGGATATTAACAAAGTTTTTCCCAAGGATGATTTCCCATTACCATCCATTGATGTTATCATTGATGCAATAGCTGGATTTGAACTATTGTCCCTCATGGATGGGTTCTCAGGGTACAATCAGATTAAAATATCAGAGCAGGATCAAGCCAAAACCACATTCATAACTCCCTGGGGAACTTATTGTTACGTTGTCATGCCATTTGGTCTTAAGAACGTCAACGCTACATATCGGGCAATGACTTATATATTCCACGATCTTATCCATAAAATTGTGGAATCCTATGTGGATGACTTGTTGGCCAAAGCCAAGAAATGCTGTGATCATCCGGAAGTGCTCCATATCATCCTCTCACGACTAATCGAATATGGCATCACATTAAATCCAGAGAAGTGTGTGTTTGGTGTGACAGGAGGTAAACTTATGGGATACATTATATCTTCACGAGGGATTGATGTTGATCTAGCCAAAATACGGGTTGTTCTCAAAATGATCCCACCATTGGACAAGTGCGAGTTAGGTCATTTCTTGGGAAGCTCGGTGCAATCCATAGGTTCATCCCAAATTTAAGCTTTGCCATTCATCCAATCAACAATATACTCAAGAAATATTATAGCGTCAATTGGACTGAAGAATGCAACGAGGCCTTCAAAGCAGTTAAGCACTTCTTGTTGTCACCACCCATGCTAATGTCTCCTGCCGCATCAGCCCTTTGATCCTATACTAATGAGCCACTCATGTCTCGATGGCCTGCATGTTGGATCAAGAAGACAATGACCGAACATTGCTCGATTATGAAAAATGTTACACATAGGCAAAGAGAGAATGCCTTGCCATAATTTTTGCAACAAAATGTTTGAGACATTACATGTTAAAATAGGAAACAAGGGTCATTGTAAAGACGTACCATTTACGAACATTTATCACACAAGGATCTTTATCTAAAAAGGTTGGCCATTTCATAACCTTAATGGGAGAATTTGAGTTAACATTCGTGAACCAGAAATCCATTAAGGGACAAATCATTGCATCAGTTAGTTGGTGACAATCCACTAGATGGAGGCAAGCTGGTAAATCTAGACTTTCCCGATGAGTGTGTATACTTCGTCGAAACCAAGCCCCCATCTCTACATGTCCCTAGTATACTGATATCATCAATTTTATCATGGACCATACATACCCAGAAGGTGCCACGTCACAACAAAGAAGGCGGTTACGCATTATTACCGCTAAATATGTTGTTCTAGACTAGGTACTCTATCGTAGAGCCTTTGACGGCATGCTTCTAAGATGTGTTGACATAGAAGAATCCAAGAGGATTATTCATGAATCCCACAGTGGGATATGTGGGGGCCACTTTGGTGGTCACACCACCGCTTGCAAAATACATCGGATGGGATATTTTTGGCCCACTCTCGAGCATGACGCAGTGGAATTTATACGTAAGTGCCACAAATGCCAAGAATTCTCTCATGAGATTCACATGCCAACACAATCCCTACAACCAATAGTGACCCCATGGCCCTTCTCCACATGGGGTCTAGACTTGATAGGGAAATTATCTCCCTCATCAACCAATGGCCATAATTTTATAATTATAGCCATGGAATATTTTACCAAATGGGTGGAGGCCATACCTCTCACCACAAGATGCCGAGTCCATGGAATTGCCAAATTCATTCTAAACCAAATTATCTGTAGGTATGGCATCCCACAAGTCATCATCTCATATAATGACACGTCCTTTAAAAATGACGAAGTCCGTGAGTTATGTAGAAAATTCAAGATAAACCATCATACGGCCTCTCTTTACTACCCTCAAGCCAATGGACAGGCCGAAGCGACAAACAAAATGTTAAAAGCTATTCTCCTCAAAACAATCAAGGAGAACAAGAGAGATTGGCATTTAAAACTATATCTAGCCTTGTGGGCCCATCAAAACTCAATAAGAACACCAACAGGAGCAACTCCTTTCTCACTCACCGGTATTCGGGCGACGGTTCTCCCACTTGAGGTTGAAATACATAGTCTCCACAGCTCATTACAAGGGATTCTAGATGAAGAATCTTACAAGGAGGCACGCCTCTCTCAACTAGAAAGCCTTGATGAGGCCAGGTTAAACACCGAACAATAGTATAGAGCCTATGCTGACCGGATGTGTCGAGCAGTACAACAAAAAAGTCTACGAGTGAGAAATATATGAAGGAGATTTAGTTCTAAGACTGGACAGTCATATCGATAAAAAATCCAGCGAAGGAAGGAAGTTTTGGCCCAAATGGTTAGGCCCATACCGATTCATGAAGGACTATGAAAATGGTGTGTATCTCTTGTGCACATTAGAAGGTGAGGAATTCGGTGAAACTGTCAATTCCTTACATCTTAAGCGGTTTTATGCATAAAACATCAAAGTCATTACTAAGTACATTATAGCTACTTACATTGCATTAGTCTCTTAGCTGCTTCATTCTGTCCATTTCATAAAAATGGTAGTCCAGGAGCTTACTCTTAAAAATAGTCTGTTACAAATTTCTAGAAATATTGGTAAAAGCATTCATACCACATCTCTTCAAGCATCATCAACTATTTTCAAATCTTCTCATCAAATTCAATAGACAAACATTGACGGAAACCATACCAAGGCCTACATACTTGGCTTTGCTCTTTCTTTCTACTAGGTGAAGTTGTCCTTGCCCACGGTCTATTCTGGAAGCTTCTTGGTGTCACATCTATCCCTCTTAAATCTCTTGGAATGAAAGGATATCCCAAAGTCATAGATCAAAAATGTCAAAATCAAATGAAATTCAAAGCACCAAGCAAACAAAATATTTTATTTTACACACTTCTTTGCCCCATCAACCTTCAAAGTGATAAGCCCACATCTCTTCTTTGGTGGTGTGAGGTTGGGAAAGGAAAGAAGTGCCCTTACTATATATATTGCCTTTGGTGACAAACCCATGCTTCTTAATAGTGGTGAGAGGCGGGGTGTAGGGGTCCAAATCACACAAATGAACAAATCTTGGTATGCTAAAAACAAAAATCAAATTCTATTAATAGAAAACAAATATCTAAATTCCAAAGAGATCAAATCCTCAAAACTAGATTTTGTCAACCAAGTTGCCATTTATAAATCTAAGTCTAGATAAACTGGAAAAGTAAGTGGCTTTCTAAGCATGGTAGTAGTTCTGAGTAGGGTAGGTGTGTAGGTCCAAATTTGGTTGTTGTTACTAGTTTGTCTGTCTCTCATCATTCCATTCAATCAAACTCATACAACTTGTGCCCTTCCTAACTCTTGGTGTTGAGCCCTCGCATCTTACTAGTTGCGTGGATTTAGGATTGGGGCAAGTTCATCTCTTTATCACTATGCATTCATCACATTTTTCCAACATAAGAAGAAATCACTGACATTTCCCAAAGAGTTCAAAAGTTTAGTACTACCATATGTTAGTATCATCTCATATCAGCACTACAAAAACATACAGAGTAAAACATTCTATCTACTATCGTTTGTTATCCATTGCATACATTCTGAAAACATGAAAACAATATTCTAAAAGCATCTGAATACACATATAGAAATGAGTCACAAAATTCAAGATGCCAAGAGTCTAGATCCAAAGAGATATATATATATATATATATATAAATCAAGTTTTGTATACAATGCCATCATGCACTAGGCATGGTCAAAACACTCAATGAGCCCAAAAGTACAAAAACACTCGTATAGACATCTGAAAAAATACTACAAAAATAGTCTCTCAATCCCTATGGGATCCCTCAGAGGGTGCGCGGCCACACCTAGGACTCTAGCTACACTGCACTCTGAATGCACTGAGGGCTCGTGGTCACACCCGGTAGCTGCCATCTCGCTACGAGAATGGCTCCTCCTCATCAGGTGCTCGGCTGTCCTATATCTAGCCACCTCCGTGTAGAGAGAAGTCATGATCTTCACCACATACTAGACAGAGGAAAAAACATTGGTGTGCCTACCTGGCTGCTGAGGGCTCCCCCACATCCATGAAAAGCTTAGCACGAGTCTTCTCAGGGGAGAAGCAGGGTATCGGTACACACTCGGTGAATCAAGTCTCGCCACTCATCAGCAGTCTACAAACAAAGGAGAAAACAAGTTAGAAAAGAATCAATGATAGAATCAAGAGTAAACGAAACAAAAAGAAATAACAAACTAAGACAAGTCTAACTAAAACAAATATTAGGAGAAGAGTGACAACTCACTAGGATCGCCAGGCCTCCAAGAAGGATCTCTAGGATCCGCGCCTACCACTGATGCCGCCACCAACTGGTGCCCCTCTCCCATGTCTGGGGCAATGTGATGACCTGCAATAGACTCGCCATCTCCACCTGGGTCCCAAGAGAGTAACTCCTCTGAAACTAGAGTCACCCTCTCTGTGCTCCGCTCCGCCCTCTCGGCCTGCAGGATCTCCTAGGTATCATGCCACTCAGGATCACTATCATCCCCCACCACCTATCTCACTGATCTCCATGTCCTCTGTCTCCTCCTCGGTCTCTCCCCTAGTGAACTCCTCAAACTCGAGTCCACGTCAATGGGCTCATCACTACTATGGGCGGGACTAGCGGCAATCCGAAGTAAGGGTGCCTGAGGAGCACCAACTCTCCCTCGTGCACGTACCACCCTCCTAGGCAGTATACGAGTACCGGGCATAACAATAGTCCAACCCCGCCTCTAGGACCTCCCCGAGCCTCGTGGATAGATCTATACACTGGCATCGCCGGAGGGAGCATGCCACTATAAGGGAGGCCAAACTGTTGTGGAACTCTGTCAAAGGGGTGTATCTCCAACTTCCCCGCCCTGTCTATCAACTAGCTGGTGGTCTGATAGGAAATCAAAGTAACGGTCTCCTCTCCCCATACCCCTACCATGGCCTGATAAGGAGTGGCCTCCATGTCTGCAGTAGTCAGGGAAGCCACTGGCTGGTGGGGTGCTCGAGAACTATCATCCCCGTCCACCTCGCTACCTTGACGGCCCCGGGATCCTCCACCTCTACACCTCTCCCATATGGGATAATGTGCTCATACACCTAACTCATGACAAGAGTCGGTGGCTCAGTGACTTCCCTATAAACGGACTACCTTGTATAAGTCATGGTAGGTAGTCCCGAGGATATCTACTCCCCAAGCATAGACATGTCCATGGCCCTCAATATGTGCAATAATAGGAGCCCAGCAATACAAGAGGGTGTCCCCTCCCTTGTCCCCAATCAGTCTGGATGCAAGGATGCCCATGATAGCCTTGTGGAGCAAGGGAATGTTTGACTCAATAATAGAGCGGATCCTCGTGCCCTTCTTTGACCCCATCGATATGACCACATCTCCCATGTAGGTGGCCCACTAAACCACCTATGATCTAGATATTGTTGTCTTAAGAGACAGCCGCCGCCCAAGAATCGGAACCCCCAGTATATGGTAAACATCCTCCAGGGTGATGGACCACTCACCCCTAACTCCTGGAAATCGAAGGTGTTCCGATCCACATCCCAATAAGAAAACAAGTCACACAATATGTGACTGGTAGGTGCAACATGAGGAACCTGTGCAATCCTCCATATACCAGCCCTCTGGAGAGTATCCCGCTCTACCTGGGAGAGTGCCTCCAACACCGCGAGAGCCAATCACACTCCCTCTCCCGGCTCCATCTGATGTACTCCTCCTTCTGCATACACCTAAAAACAAAAAAGGAGTAAGTACTAAAATCCAGTTGGAAAAACTTTTAAAAACACGTAAAAATGTTGAACATGCAAAAATAAGCTAAGTTTTGTATTGTTTTGGTCCTTTGTCGTGGACCACCACCCTGTGCAGAGCAGCGGTTCCATAACCGCTTCCTTCTAAGGCGGCGGTCCCGTAACCACCACCCTGCATAGGGCGGCGGTCCCGTCCCGCGAAACCAAACAGCCGTAAGCCCTAAAAATGCTTTAAAACAAGTAAAAACACCATTTTAACAAAAAAAAAGACCTACCCTATGGGCGCCCCCCCTAAAGACACATTTAAAACTAACATTTTCAAAAATGATCCCCAAGGGGAAGATTTCATCATTTCCACATTTTAGGTTTAAAAGCAATAAATCGAGAAGAACTAACCTGAGACTTCGCGGGTCGATGTTCCACTCTCGAAGGCATGATCACTATCTCACCATAAATTTTTTGACTATACTCTCGTCGAAAACCGTCACCGTGGGTCCCAGAGCTCAAAATCTATCAAATCAATCTGCGTAAATGAATAGTAAAATTACTTCGTTTTATATATATAACCCTCTTAACTTGATTTTGAATGTCTTTCGCAGGTTTGAGCACCGACGGAGGTAAGTTTTAAACCTCACATAGATGGTAAGTCCTCTTTTATGTCAATTCAGTCTTATTTCTCAAATTGTTTTATCTATCTGCACTTGAGTCCCCTTTTCATTTTTGTAGGAAGTGAGATCTTGGATGGTGATTTCCCAGACACGAGTGTGTAAGGTATAGCTCCTAACTCTCCATTTCGGGACCACCATACTTGGATCCACCATTTTACACCTCTTCATGGCTAAAATTTTTCTCTGAGGGGGAAATATGTACGTACCTGAAATTGTAGGGTACTACACCGTCGGAACGATGTTACACATGCCCCAATGATGATATAGGTCTCCTTGTAAGGTTTTCAAAATCTAGAAAGGCTCACCAATTATATGCTTGTATCCCACATGCCCCGCTCGACCTCTCGCATGCTTTGTTTTTCCTAGCACATGAGTGTGTCGGGTATAGTGTTTTTCCTTTGTTTATAGTAAAAGAGTTCTAATGGGAGTTACCCTCTAGTAAATGCATTGGTTATAAATAGCCAGCTTGTTTTCAAGCAAATGGCCCCTCATCCTCTCAATTCTCTTGTTCAGTTTTTCAATTCCTTGCTTAGAATTTTGTTAGTTTCAGGTTTTGCTTCCATTGTTGGCATTTTGGAGGTCATATCATCTTCTTGTTTCAAGTCTTGTTTCATTATTACTGCATACAGTCAGTTTAAACATAGAATAGCTTCATTTCTAGACTAGAATCCATTAAAGTTGCAGGTTTTGTTTTGTCACAAGGATAATTTCTGAAACTCTCGGTACACTTGTGTTGTATTCCCATAATAAATCCCACTAGGAATTGCATAGTCAAGCTTTGTTCACTTGTGTTATCCCTCTCCTACTCGCATTGTATTCGGTCTATATCCAAAGTTGTCATTGTTCGATTGCTATCTTCTGTTGATACTATCATATACACACTTTCTGGATTCACAAGGACACGAAGGAATGAGGAGATCACATTGAGGGGATGAAATCACACACAACTAGATTTACCACTATTATGTAAACAACTATCAAAGTTCTAGTTACAACATATCAAATAGAGTAGTGAGTTATTTCATTTCAGTTAAAATTTCACTCTCGATATCACAAGGGAAGCTGTGGGAATCGATAGTATCTGAGAAACTATGATTCATTCCTCACTTCTGAGGTAGGATCGAGAGCCTTTAAAAATTCAAAATATATAGCTACTTAGATATTTAGGATAAAATCACAACTACATAGGCAAATAGCCATACCAGGCTACGTTGCTTGTTTTTATTCTGTTATTAGATTAGTTGTTCATTTTATAAATATACTAGAGTAGTTGTTCTTCAATTTCATTAAAATACGTCATTAGAAAATACAAAAAAATAGAAGAATGCTTACGTAGTGTAATACCTCTTTCATAATCAGTTTATTAAATGTTAGTTAAAAGTTGAATCATTTTGTATGACAATCACAGGACCTAGAGAGCCTAGAGAGTATATATTTGAACCCATAGTGCCTCAGCCAAATCTACCCATGACTTTAGCTGATATAGATTAGGATCTTAGGATACAGGTCTTTTGAGCAACAAGCAAACCTACAAGCAATTAGCGAAAAACTAAGAGGATTAAATATCAAAGATGACAAAGCTTACACATTCTGGTCAAACCATCTGAATTATAGATTGCCTTGATAAAACACCTGAATGACCATGCAAGGGTTCGAACGAGAACAAACATTTGGTTGCGATCCTTTGGTTCTAGCCTAACGTAGGAGACCTCCTCGTTGATATAGACACTAGCTTACATATCCAAGTTGCCAGAACACCTATTAGGTACTCAAAGAAAATCATACAACTTCTAGTTCTAAACGTAGAAGCTGAAAAGGCATACGATTACTGGATAGTCGAAGAAGGGATTGATTCTTCACATGACCATAACAGGTCCACAACAACCACGAACTCATGGTTGTGATCCCCAAGTCCCACAACCCAACGGGCCTACAAATCAATCAAGTATTAACACCACTTACGAACACTGGGTGTTTAGATCTTCACCACTCCCGCTAGATATTATAGCACAGTTTTCCGTATTAAACATAGAAGCCAATCAATCCAATATTTTCTGGGCTAGACCAGAAAACCACCCATAGCTAACCACAAAATCCACTAAAACGACCTACCACTACTTTCATGACCTTGTCTGGAGATATATACAAAGCTCCCACATGTCACTTCCCACGTATCCAACAACCAAGAAATAGGATCTCGATAGAGCTCGACATCGATTGGAGCCTCCGAGTAGCCATTATATCTGAACGAGCCATTACACCAATCTAGGTTAGGAGGGCCTTCTTCACCTTAGATTCATAGATTCCATTATTGCGTATTGAGGATTTAAGATTACCCGATTAGCTTATACATATCCATTCACATTCAACATTCACCGCTATCTCGACATGACCTCGGGAAGTCGGGTATGAGGAAAGGGTACTTGTAGATTCCCATGCTCGCTTGTCACTTTTCCATCATACATTGACGTTACCACCGCCATGAGATGCTCTCACTCATGGATGGCTTCTCGTGTTATAACCAAATCCTGCTTGCCCCGAAGATCAACACAAAATGTCGTTCATTACCCCTTGGGGACCTTTTTCTATTGAGTCATGCCTTTTGGCCTTAAAAACGTTGGATGATCTCTTGGCCAAATCTAAACGCCACTCCGAGCACCTAACCATCCTCAAAACCATCTTTGACCGCCTCCTCCAATATTGCATCTGCCTTTAGCTAAAGAAGTGTGCCTTCGCGGTTCTCTCAGGAAAGCTCTTGGCATTTATCATTTCCCTCCATGGTATAGAAGTTGACCCTACTAAATTTAAGGCCATTCTATAAATGCCTCTGCCCACTAACCTTAAACAAATCTATAGCCTACAAGGTAAGTTGCATTCTATTCGTCGTTTCATTTCACAATTGTCTTATCGATGTCAACCATTTCATCATCTACTCAAGAAGGATGTCTCCTTTAAATGGGATGATGATTGTCACAAATATTTTGAGGCCTTAAAACAATATCTTCTCCAACCACCCGTACTCATTCCACCTAAAGACGATCAACCTTTTTACCTATACATATCCGCTACCGATCACTCCTTGGGGGATGAACAACACAGGGAGTAGGTGGTTTATTACATAAGCCATACTCTTTTGGACTATGAAACCCGATACACCCACCCCGAAAAAAATTCTTAGCCTTAGTTTTCATTGCCACCAAACTCCGTCATTACCTACTCAACCACAAAACCTATGTTGTGACCAACACCGACCCCTTACACTTCATGTACACCAAACCTTATCAAAATTAGCATGCCGCATGATGGATTATGATTTTAGCTGATATTGACCTCAAATTCAATCATCAAAATTCCATCAAGGGCCAAATAATCACCGACAAATTGGTGATGCACCTATTTTCAAGGATCAACCCTCTAATTTTCACTTTCCGGATGAGTCGACATCGCTCCCTTTCCTGGAAAAACCCCCTTACCAAATGACACTCTTCTTTGATGGTTCCAAGTGTTAGTGTGGGGGTGGGGCTGGTATTATCTTCATTCCCTTTGAGGGTGAACCCATACCTTTGTCTTTCAAATTAGATTTTGAATGTACTAATAATATTTCCAAATATGAAGCGCTCATACTTGGTCTTCGAGCCACCTATGCCCTAGATGTCAAATCAATCAACATAATTGGTGATTCTCAATTGGTCGTAAACCAAGTCAATGGTATATACCAATGTCGTAATGAGATACTTCAAAAGTATAAACATCATGTAGACATACTTTTGACCACCTTTGATCGTTACACCCTTCAAACCATCCCATGTTCAACCAACAAGTTTACAGATACCATGGCCTGCTTAGCTTCCCAAATACCCACTTCACCTACCGATTCTAAAATCTTTGTCACCATACAATGACTCCAATCACCTTCTTATTTACCTCACAATGTTTACTCAATCGGAACCGCTACCCCTAACCCGAGTGACCTTTGGTATAAACAATACTCCAACTACCTTTCTCTCTCCATCTTACCTCTTGATCTCACCCGTAATGGACAACGCACCTTCCTTAAAAAGGTCTCTCGTTACGTCATTCTAGGGGGCCTCCTCTATAAGCATGGCTTTGATAGTATTCTCTTACGATGCCTCACAAGTTCTGAAATTCCTTATACCATTAAGGAAGTTCATGATGGCATATGTGGAGGTCACTTTAGTGGCCTTCTTTGCCAAGTAAGCGTATTCTTCACCTGGCTATTACTTGGTTGATCATTAACCATGATTGTTGTGACTACATCAAATGTTGTGTAAAATGCTAAAAAATTCAAATCTTCATCATACACCCCGTCATGCCTTACAGTCACCCGTGACCTTTGGCCCTTCTCTCAATGGGGTTTTGATCTTGTTGGAGAGATCAACCCCCATTCTTCCCAATGACAGCAATGGATCATCACTGCTACCAAATACTATACGAAATGGGTGGAAGCCATACCACTCATCTCCATGAAAGTTGAGAAAATATGTGAGTTCATTAACCACCACATCATTTGTCACTTTGGTGTTCCTCATCACCTCATCACTAACAATGGAAAGCAATTCAAAAACTAAACATTGCAAAAAAATTGTGACGCCTTCGGCATTCAACTTAGTTTCTCATCACCTTATTACCCACAAACCAATGGCAAAGCCGAATCCACTAACAAAACCTTAAACAAAATTCTTATGAAAGTGGTTGATGATACTGGGAAGGATTGGCATACGCACATTCCTTTTGCTCTGTGGGCATACCACACTAGTATTCACACTTCCACTATGCCCGCACCTTTTTCTCTTGTCTACGATACAGAGGTAGTCATGTCTCTCGAAGTCTAGCTCCCCTCACTCCGCATTTCTCTCCATGACATGCTCAATGATGATGAATTTTCTCAGGACCATTTAACATAGCTAGATTTATTAGACGAATGTCGTCTTAATGCTCTGGATCACCTTTAAGTTTACCAAAAATGTATCAAATGTGCCTATGACAAACGTGTCCATGCACGAACCTTCCAAGTTGGTGACCTTGTCCTGAAAGAAAATCAAGATGTAACAAAAGCAGAAAAAAGTAAACGGGGTAAATTTACTCCTAATTGGCTTGGACCATACATCGTGACTCATACCTATGGATCAGGTGCTTACCATTTATCATCACTTGATGGTAAACCCGAACTGGCCCCTTAACATCTTACATCTTTGACCATTCTATTGTTGACTTGTAGTCTTACCTCACCTTTTGTCTCTTTCCATGCTCGTCCCTTGAGCTCTATTCACTACATACACCTCATTAAATATTAAACAAGAATCATGTGAGTACCCATCACTTGTTATCTTCTCTTGAATATGTGTACCGCGGCACTGCACATAGCATGATTCTCATGGATACTTTTCATCTACCTTTAGATGAGATCTCATGGTCGTTTCACCTTGCCTTTTGAATAAGAGTCTTGTTCTCCACCTTGGTCTTGTCCATGAATTCAAAGACCTCACATGGGACCAAACTCCTTGAGTCAAAATTCTAATAAAAAGATGACTCCCTCAAAAGAACATCTTCCTCTTGACAATTTCTGCTATAAATTGACTGATCCCTCGAAGGACAGCTATGCAAAGCTCTTAAAAAAATGAGAGAAACTGAAGCTTCTTGCATCGATCAGCTTCACGAAGACCTCAAGGAGTTAAATTTTCTTCATCCCATATAGACTTCCATCGATCAGTCTATCTCAACTATAAGTCAAAACACTCAACCTTTTTGTCATGGACTTGCCCATTGTGATCTAGGTTCTCTTTCCTAAAGCGCATAATACCTATACCATATAAAGATTACCCACTTTTCACCCTTCAAACCATGCCCACTCTCATTTCCTACTGCCTCAAGGGACTTCTTGGAACTTAGACATTTGGTGATCATATGACTACTTTTCACCATACAACAACCCATCATGCAATGTCTTTAGGGTCTTACGTTCATCACCTCCACCAAGGTATGATCTACTTGGTATGATCCTACCCAATCATGTGGCTTTATTACCCCTATTATCTTTAAACCATCTTTGTTTACATTTTGATTGCCTTATAAAGGACTTGGTCCTCGACACTTACTTTTGGGGTAATCTTCTTCTTTCGCTACATCGCCCTCACCTACATAATTTTACCTATAATCTACCCACACCTAACAAACCTAAACCCACACCCTGCCTAAAACCTACTAACTCATTTTCATACCTCTTCATATTCTTCCCTAGCATATGGGAGAACTACATCGACTCGAGGTCCCTTTTTGTCGGGACTATATAGGCAGCACTCACGAGGGCATGGGGCCCTTGAAGGTTAGCTCAGCCATCCTCTACCCTAAATAGTTCATCTTCCATGTGCCTCACATTACATCACACCTAACTTCGTTTCCCTTTTATACCCAAAATTGGAAATTAAACCACATACATAACAAATTGTTTCATATTTTAAACATTATCATAGCATACATTTATTATGCCTACCATTTATCTATCATCACTATGCACAGATTATAACACATCTCACATATGACCCATATTATCATTCATTGCATAAAATAATGAATCACCACTTCACCTACTTTCAACTCGACCATGCCTAAACAAACCTAACTCAACCATGCCTATAACCTGACTCGATCCATGCCTATAACCTGACTTGATCCTTGCCTACAACCTAACTCAACCATGCCTAACCAACCTGACTCGATCCATGCCTAAATCAACTGACTCAATCTATGTCTATACCAACCTCGACTCCATCAATCCTGACTCACCTAATTTCCATCCATATCAACACAACAAATTCATATCTCATAAACACATCGATAAATCAAATAATACCATGTATCTCATCATATAAATAAATCAATGTGTATCTCAAATATACATGGCTATCTCATCATGTCCATCATCTCAAAATCATCGGCATGCAGGCTGATATACAATACAAAATTTCATCGGCATACAAGTTGGTCTCATATATACAACAAAATAATGAATCAATACAATATCTCTTTGGTAAACAGGCCGGTATATACTCGAAATATACAACATCTCTCATACATCCTCACTATCATCGGCATGTAGGCCGGTATGTGATCAACACTATATATATATCTCGGCACGCAGGTCGGTATATATCACACAAAAACTCTCATACATCAAAAATCATGTGATCACAAATTAGGCATCTCAACGGATGTCCTCCATCTTTGTATCACTTGTACCCTCGGCCTCCTGGGTCCTTGCTGGCTCTTCAACTAGATCTAGCCTCCATGCACTAGTAGCCTCTGCACCCGATCGGCGGCCTCATAGCTCGCGACCCCTTCTCTCTCCACACTATGAGTGCGAGAATCTTGTCCTCTCATTAGACGTTTGATGTGCCCTATACTCGGCATAGGATATGAAGTCTATCCCAGCCACCATCAGCTGGTCTTAATAGTACCTCACCTCACCTAGGGAATCCCATGCTGGATACGGGCACGGTCTGTGGTGGTCACATAGGTCTCGACCCTTGTACTTGTCTGCGGGACCCTATCCCGCTCCTTCCCCGTGAACCGAGACTGGTCCTCGGTGCTCTGATGGTGGTGCCCCCTACCCCTATGCCTATATCTAGGCCTGTAAGACCCCAATCTATGCCTGGGTTGTGGCCAACTTACCTGTAAAAACTCCGCCACCTATGCCTATAAGGTTTCCACCTAACCATCCCCCTCCTCTCCATCTCCATCTCCTTCACCAGACCATCTGGGCCTGTAGACTAGCCACCTGTATGTGTAGCTCTGCTACCTCAGCCTCCAAGCTTTCTAGCTATTTCTGCAGTATACCCAACTTGGTAATCAGCGTAGCTACCTACCCTTATAGGGCATCTCTCTGCACCGTAATGGTAGCTAGATCTGGCTACCCTGGTTTGGGTGGTATGGCTCATAATTGAACCACCCACTACTGTCTATACTTGTCTGTACACTGATGTCATCTATCTTTCGGTCCACACTGCTGCTCCTCTTGCCCTATGGGCACTGTAGGCTATGGTAGAGGTAAGCACCTCTCCACATCATCTCTCCAGTACTTATGGGAAGGGTGGAGGAATGTCTTGTACTAGCCCGAACTACCATCAGAATCTATCTACCGAGATCATCTCATCCTCCCCAACACGGTGACCCTGTATCCATCTCTCTAGCTGGAGCTCAACTAGCTCCTCATGCATATGCCTATATGAAGGGAATCCCACATATGGCCTCCATATAATGTCCACTCCGGATAACCCCTCTAGTAACTACCAAAAATGGGCCACATCATGTGTCGGCCTATCAGATCTTCGCTCTCCTATCACCGGCACCCATCTCCTATATCCCACTTGCACGAATCACGCTAGGAATGCATCTTGTTGGGGCATCCCTATAGGATGAACACAAACTATGTGCTCATATGCCCAGTAGTGTAGTATAAATGTATAGCACAAGTTGAACTGCGCGACTTCCCATATGCCTACAACTCCTGTGCATGACTACACCAAGAATGTTGATGCCTAGGCAAATTAGGTCTCATGCACCATCATTTCATGGAGTACCCCATCGGTGATCGGGAAATCATCCACCCTCTACATCTTGCAGTGCATATCAAAGCACTTCCTCCATCAGCTAAACCACTAGCCTCATCTCCTTCGGATGGGCTAGGTACATCTGTCTACATAGCTAAAGCTAGTCTTTATGGAATCTCAAATTCACCATCCCCTCTCCAAAACCAATCACAATCATCTCCTCGAGGCCTCGAAGGAGATAGAATAAACCTAGGCACCCAATATGGGTATCCTAAGAATTCGAACATGTCCTCCATGGTGATAGTCATCTCACCTGTCGGTGGTAGAACGTGTTGGTCACGGGGTCCCATCTATCAATGAGTGCGACCATCAAATCAAGCTACTCTGAAACACATGTCTATAGTGAAAAACCCCACTCAAGCCCACTACCTCCACATGTTGTAGCTCCTCTAGGGTTGTTGCACCATGTATTGTCACTAGTAGAGGTGGAACCTTGTCCCGCATATGTAGTTGTTCTCTCCCCTGCATCCAATACAAGCACACCATTAATTTACATATATCAATCTGATTCAACCATTATCATTTCCCTATACCTTATTTTCACCCTACCCATCTTACCTACCTAGTCCACACCACTTTTGGACCTTTTGGCCCCTAATCCAACTTGTACCCGGTTCACCTAATCGACCGACCCGATCACCCTTTAATCGCATCGGTCACCTATTTGGTGGCCCGATCCGATATTCACCCTCACCCTCACCGATCCTAGTTACTCCTTAACCGGATCAATCACCTGTTTGGTGACCGATACTGGTTCCACCTAACCGACGTTGGCCAAACTTGACAGATGTCGGTCACTGTCATGGAAAAACCCATAATTTTCCAAAACCCCCTTTCTAAAAAACCTCCCCCTACCCCTTTTACCCACCTACAATGACCTAAACTACCCTTGGACCTCCACCCACCACCCCTATCCCATTTATTACCCTCCCCATCCCTCCTTTTACCCAATATACCCCCATTCCCAAATTTAATTTGTGCCCACCCACAAAAATGAAAAATCAACACAACCTACAAACAAAACTAAAAAACTCCTCTAATCTATCAAATCCACAATGTAGAGTAAAGTGCTTACCTCGTCGCATTACTGCCATCTCGGTGGCACATCTGGCCATTGTACCGGTGGGCCACCCAATCCCTCTCTAGCCTCTGCCATCACCGAATACCTACTCGTAACCTCTCACCAATCGAATCCCTCGTAATGATCCTGTGGACCCACTGCTCACCAATCAATCACTCATCAATCACACTTGCCACTCACTGTTCCATTTTGTCTAGACACTTTTCTCTCTTTTCTCTCTTTTTTTTTTGGTATTTTCTCAGTTTGAACAATAACAAATGAATAACAAAAATATGGATTTTTGTTTTTATAACAAACCCGACCTAACCGACGTCGGTTACCCTTGATCGGCATCGGTCGCATGCCCTACCTAACCATCATCGGTTTCCCTCTACTAACGCGGTTATCTATGACTAGCATAGGTCACCATAAAGTACACATTACCCTACATTTTAACCTTTACCCTACCCCTACCTCCATTTTTTCCCCACCCAACCTTCACCCTGATCATTTACCCCACCCCACCTTTACCCTACCCATTTACCTCACCTTTCCTGACCAAATCATTTACTACCTCCCTTCGTCCTCCTCTAGGGACTCATTATTTTACCCCTACCTTGGCCTAACCTGTGTCATGATCTAGATATTTGGACCTGGACCATCACTAGTGACCTTTGACCTCATATGTTCGCTATACCTTACGGCAGCTTTATTACACTGTGTTGTTGACCTAATGACCTAACCTAGCCTATTGCCATGACCGTTTATCTTGACCTACCTTTGGTGTCTGGAACATACCTAAACATTCCTGTACCTAACCTAGATCATGTTTCCTGACCATATCCTATACATTGGATACCGAAATCACTTCAACCTCATTTTGATAAACCTATCGACCTTCGACGATGTAGAGTTTTCCTACTCTTCAACTCGGTAGTGTGCTGCAGTTTATACGTGTGCATGCATTTGACTGTTGCTACCTTTGACCCTGACCAATTACCTAGATTACCCGAGTAGACCTTTAAACATTTTTTCCCCATTCCCCACCTTCCCCTTTCTCACATTCACCTTTTATCAAACCACTCACCGATTCTTGCCTTTGGCCTCGTCAGTTCCTAGTTTGAGGGGGATCACCTTTACCCACACATGGGGCAACCACATCTTATTTTTGTTAGTTTCGCTTACTAATATAAGCTATGCAACAAAAAGGGGCAAAATTTAGACACTAAAATTAGGTCACACTCCCCTTTGATCCCTTGACAAATAAGCACCCTTCATCACATTCAACTAGCAATGGCCCCCTTCACCCCACTAATATTAATTTAATTAATTTAATTAAATTAATTCATTATCCTCGCCATATTTATTATTTAAATATCTTAATTTAAATAATATCCACACATACAATTCACTTAGACACCTCACCAAGCTTACTCACACTAAAATCATATTCTTAGTAAGTTATCATAACTAACTTAGATTTACCCAAACCCTAAAAATCAATACCTACATTCCCTCTAACCACATTCCCGCATGCTTACAAGAAACTCCAAGTCTAATCCATGGTTTAATAGCATGAGATCCGAGGAAATCAAGAGGATCTCCTAGTTTAGTAAACCTAGGAAATCCCACCTTAGTGATCCGATGCGATTACCCCTAACCATTGCTAATTAAGCCGAAACCACCGTCGGTTATCCTTTTAACCCTAAAACAACCTTATTCTCAAGTTTGGTAGAAGGTTGGAAAAGATTGGAAAATTTGGTGAACATTAGCACATTCTAGAGAGATATCACCTCTTCTAAGAGCAAATTCCAGCAAGAACATGTATGCAAGGAAAGAGATCAAGCATCTTTTCTGCATAGCCATCCCAATAATGATCTGATCTAACTAGGCAAAGAGGAATGTACATGCAGCCCATGCAGAAGCTTTCCTTCAATTTTTGATCACCTACAGCCTTCAAAACCTCTCATCAACACCTCTAGCCCTCACTCCTAGGCATCCAGGACCAGAATCTAAGTAACTAGACATTATACTTCTCTGGTTTATTCCATTTCATCATTATATTATCATATTTTGTTTACCTAGCCACCCATTGACCTCCCCAACACTCACCCCTCCATATACCCATTAAAACCCCACCAAATCCTACCTAAATCACCCAATACCTCATCCTGACCAACCAAAGTCCATTGTGCAATCACAAAGGAGACCTAAATCTCGTTATGTGGCATTCCCATAACTCCATAAGTAACCAAAGACCGCTACACCCCAACCACCACGGTCACCCTTAAACAACATCGGTCTTTGTATTTTCCCATGCAACCCACAACAAAGTGACCTATCCACCTAATTCCCTTTCACCCTCATTCACCTGTGATCTACCTGAGACCTCTATCAGACCTACAGAGACCCAAAACTAGTTACTTGACCTTCGGATCCTATTCTAACCTAGCTTGTTAGATTAGATCTATTTCTTATTGTGTTTTAAGTGAGATACCTAAATCATTTCGAATTATAATAGGTTTTACCTTATTTACCACATTAAATTTTTTAAAACAGTGGACTAACAACCATCTAGGAAGTATCACACTTCCCAGATCTAGCATACATTAGGTAGTTCACTGCATATATTGTTTAACTTTTTCTGGTGGTCTTGCTTTGTATTACAGTAGTTCCTCCTAGCCAAAAGGAAGCTCTCACAATCAGTTGTGGATTTAGAAGTCATACGCACGCAACAACCCATTAACCAACATTTGAACAGGTATTCCTCCTATGCCCGTTACCATATTTGTTTCGTCAATACTTCAAAGAAACGGTCTAGAAAATGGTGAAACATGCATTTGAGGGGATTCGACAGTTCACGATTGTGTAAAGAGTTGACAGGGTTACAATGTTTTAGTTGGACACTATCTTAAATGGGTGTTATTATTTAATAATTTATGTGACTAGCTAATCAAATTTTTACATCCTATGATGTTATTTTGGGTTCATGTATGTGTTTGTGTGGTTGCAGTAAGAAGAGATAGCACATTTTGAGGGTTAATACACAGCTTTTTGGGGACAAACAGCACTCCCAGTTGGGAGGAGTGATCTGGAGGATTTTTTGGGTTTTTGAGTTTTCATAAACCTCCCTAAACCTTGACCACACTATAGATCATTCCAGAACATTTCCGGCAGTATACAGATCTTCAGAATTAGAGTCCGTATGCAGAAATTATCGTTGGTCAAAGTTTGGAATTGAAATTAGTTCAAGTCAGTTGGCAATCCAATCCTAACGTGACATGTGGCGCTTTTAGTAAAATTTAAAAAAGGTTAAGTTTTGTTGTTTTGACCTCCGGTCTTTGACAAACGGTTAAAAATTTGTGGACCCCGTTATTTGCTAGTTAGGCGTCCTCAGCCAGGTTCAACACACTCTTTTGTAGGAGGGGTGCCTTTGCCACCTTTTTATTCACATTGTTATTATTATTTTTACGATTTTATATGCCACATATTCTCTAATATTTCCCATATGGGATTATTGTATTGGCTAATTCATATTCTGCATTGCATGATTGAATCAACTTGAGTGAGCTATATTTTAGCTCGGTGGGGTGATTAACTCCCCACCGAGTTGATCACAGTTATTATTTCCACTTATTCGGGCTTATATCCTTATGGTTCAAATTTGTGTTATCCCCTATTATCTTGGTGATCACATTGTTGGGATTATATTCAACTTGGGTGGATAAACGAATAGCTTGGCACCTTGTATTATGGCATAGGTAATTAAAATACATAGTTACCTTGGCCAACGGCTTGGCCCTTATCATGGGTAATCTAAACTATTCATAGTCGATGACTCACCACATTGACGGCTAAAAATATATAATGCACAAAAAAACAACACGTAGCTGCTCGGCCCATATGGGCATCTCAACTAATGGCTTGGCAAAGATTGTGGCACCAAACAAAGGCGAGAATAGATGTGGATGAAGCAACGAGTTAATAGGTGACTCGGCCTATCTTTTAAACCTAAACGACTACACACATGCGGCCAATGTAGGATTTCCTACTTTACAATGCAAAGTGTCCCATACAAAATGTTAGGATGAGGTTTGAACCCACAACCTAGGGCTTTCAAACACAACGCTTGAACCAACCTACCTAAGAGCTCGGACGTGTAGTCTATTGAGCTCGGTGAGTTTTATTAAAAGACAAAACATGACCAAATTTGTAGAGATGTCCAATTTTGGAGGAATTTTAGTCCAAATTTTGCCACAGTAAAAAAATGAAAATTGTTCAAAATTTCTTAGAGGACAAAGTGAGTTTGACTGTGTTAGAAAAATCCATGGTATATTAGGAGTAGTTTTGGAAAAGTGCAATTTTGGAGCACTTCTACTCACATCCTGGTCTTGAGTTATACATGAAAGTTGCTCGGAATTTTGAGAATAACCACAATAATGTGATCATTTTCTTATTTTGGAGATTTTGTGACTGATTTATTTTCTATTGAAGTCACATGAATGTGTAGAACCATTAGAGTTAGATTGGAAGATCCTCGTTTATGGGGCACCTAAGGGTTGAACCAGTCTTGGTGTAAAAATGAATCTCAATAAGAATTTCACGAGGATTCCGAAATATATTTTTTTCCATGTAGTATTTATAAATCTCTAGTTGTAGGCATTTTTGATCACATTTTCAAGGGGATCACATTATAGAAGCATTGTAAGAGCCACGAATCGACTTCGGGACGTTTTTGATTTTGTGCATAATTCCATGAGTCTTAGATCAGATCATTTGCAGGTATAATGGTCTATTTGTCATTATGGAAGGGTTAATTATACTTATTTTGACTTTAATAGATTGATTCTTGTTTCGAGAATGCGAGACATATCCTTGGGGTGAACTCCGTTATCAATCTAGTTTTTATGGATGTTTCAATTCTATTTTGATGAAGCTTTTGATCGCATAAAATCAATAATAAGGTTTTAATTATTTTGATTAATTATTCATCATTTAAAATGGGAAAATGGATTCAAGTTTCAATTTTAGTATCCATAATCCACAAAATATAGTTGAATGCACATTTCAGTGTTGTGATTGATAATCAAACTGAGGTGCATATTTTTAAGGGAATTAATCAATTTTGGAGTTTAAGAGCCGTAAAATTGAGGTTGAGTTCTTCATATTCTTAGAAATGTTTTTAAGTGAAAATTTTCCTCACCACTTTTAGGTCACTCATAGACTACCCTTAAGATTTTTAAGACTATGCAAGCCTACTTATAGATACAACAACATTTTCTACCTTTCGCAAAATTATGGTGTTCCTTGTGCATTGCTACTACTCAAGTTGTTTGTGTTTCTCCATCTACTTGGGTTGATCACGCGAGGGATAAATAATGGGGTGGCATTATGAGTCCTTGACTCTTTAAAGAAGTATATATGGTAGAAGCAACCTTGGTGTGTTCTTCATTGCTTGCATAGTTGGGATAGTTACCTCTAAGTATTCCTTGTATGTATTCCAATTTTTAAAGGCTTCATTTATTCTCTCATAGTAAATATGAAATTGTGCTACTACCTAAATAACTTCATATAATTGATATTCTTTGGCATTATGGGTAGCTTGGTCATGAATTAAAAATAGTGGCTTGTATATCCTGAATGAGTGTCTCCAGTTGATCCCTCATTCGTTGTGCCTAAACCCCTGCAAAATTAGTCCTTTCCACATTTTTTTCCCATTCTCATAATCATTCGCTGACATTATCCCTAGCATACAATGATTCCTACAAATTATTTTCAATATTTTGATCCTTTTCCTCTATCAACATTTGTTTATGAAGTTTTGTCCTTGCTTCAATGTCATTATTATTGTCTCGCATGGCAGCCTGAAAATGTGTATTCCAATCAAGGAGCTCAAATGTTAGTTGTTTCACCTAATATTTGGCATGTTTCAACATTGTGATATAATACTTCAATATCATTATTACCTCATTTACTTCCTTCTTATCATTCACTACTTGTGCCCCGAGATTTTTTTTTCACTTTTTTTTCATTTCATTTGTCAACTAGTTTGTTAACCAAAAGTGTTATCAACATTTCTTCACTAATGACTGGTCACCTATGGTGTTTGAGACCAACTGGGATAGTATTTTCTGACATACAACATCAGATTTTGTTATGTATTCTCCAACTCCAAGTTCTCATTCTGCATTGCGCCATGTATAATGTGGTTACTCTAATATTGGCTTGTAGTGTGTGTACTCCTTTCATATGTGTTTTTAATGGAAATTTCTCCAAATCTATTCCACTATGTTGACTGTAGACTAGTAGGTTGTATTTTTCCTACTTGTTTGAGTGATTTATGGGAGGACATTGTGAATATGTGATGAAGGGAGAATTGACCTACATTTTTGTGTTGGTGGCATTGATTTCGTTGCCCACCCAACCACTTTTGCATCCCCCTTTTCCATTTCGTCTACCTCTTTCAGTGTTGTAATAAGTGTCTTGGTCTCTAATTTTTCTTGTGTTTCCTTAGCCTTTACAATTGTTTGTTCTTGCATCTTTTATTCTTCTTCTTCTCTCTTATCTTCCTATTAATTTTTGCATTCTTCTTATTTCCATGTACTTTCTTGGTTCCTTTACTTTCTCCTCTTCTTCTACCTTAGCTCATGATTCATCTTCTTCTCTTTGTTTTTCCTCTCTCTACTTATTTTCTTATTATTCTTCCTTACTTTTCTTGTCCATGACCTCCTGTGATTCATCCTACATAATTTTTATTTTTTCTTGATCTTCTTCTTATGCTTTGTGCACCCTCTCTTCCTCTTATCTTTGCTACTTTACATAATGTTGTTTGTTAAGCTACTCTTAAGCTTCCTTTTGCTTCATGTGTTGTTATTTAATTATAACCTCTTGTTGTGTGGTTGTTTACATTAGTTTATCATTATTTTTTCTGTGAATTCTTGTTCTTACATAGCCTGCACACTTAGCATTTCCATTGCATCAGTTTTGGATGGAGTGATAACCTATTTCGGATATGAATGAGGAGAAGGTGTGTCCAATACTTGATTTAAAATGTTGTAAACTATGTTTTTAGTCCTTTTTCTCCCCTTTGATTCCCTCTCTTATTTGTTATTTACTCCCTTACATCCACAGAATTATTTTGCACTAGGTGTGTGGTTGTCTCATGTTGTTGTGTGTCCTCTTATGTAAGTGAGGCTCTTCTCGTGCATGTTAACACCCCTACTTAATATTATTGGTTCTTCAACTATAGGCGATCACGCTACTCTGAAAGGACTTATTTCATCCATTTTATTCTTGGGTAGAGAGAATATGAATTCTTCCTCCAATGTGGATACATCTAGCCCCCCGGTCCTTTAGACCCTTGCTTATGTTTTGTATTATTTGTTCTTGTATCAAATCCTCCTACCCCCACCGATCATGAGAGACTTTAGCATTGGTAAGAGTACGACCTGTCTTGGCCTCAACCTTTTTTGGCCTACTCCATTATGATATCCTCTAGGTTTACCATTCTCTTTCCTCAAGAAGATATATTCTAGTGCCCATTTTCATATTTACAATTACGCATGTTCTCTCTTTGTTAAGTTACATTTTCTAAAAATCTAAATTAGAAAACTAGATGGGTAATCTAGGGTTTATTTTCACCCTTGATAATTATCTATGTGTTTTCACAGTGATTGGTTTCTTAACTTTTCTCCTCTTAACCTCCCTCGATGACTCTTCTTCTTCAAATTATGTTGTGGTTTGAGATTTATCATCTACTCCCATGTGTATTTCTCTCATCTCTAGTTACTTTGGTCCGTATGTGTGTAATGGTCGGACACTTTTTGGGATCATGTCATATTTTCTAATCAGTTCAGATTTGGCTATCTCCATGTTGATAGAAAATGGAAATGGCTTTGGATATTTGGCATTTTCCACCTCTAATCAAAATATAGCCCCATCATGTAACAATATGATCTTAGCAAATGGGGTTGTATAAGTTCTTATCTCCCTAGAGTACATGGGGTTTGCACTAATATTTTCTCTTTTTGCAGGTAGCCATTCTCCCTATACTTGTGTGTCTAAAAATGTGTATGGATTCATAGGAATAAACTACACAAACCTCTCTTATGGGAAGTACTTGTTTTATACTTCTATTACGCCCTTATGGGCCTTTGAGTGCATGAAACATAACAAGATGATTAGCTATTAATCTTGAAAACTTTTCCTCCTACTGCGTCATATTTTTTCCATTTTTTTTAGTTCATGTGCAAGAAATTTAGGCCAGTTAAAATTTGTAATGTCATCCCAAATTCTTATGATAATTTCCACAACTCCCAAAAATGCTTGCTTACTCCCCCTAATCACCTACCAATATTGTTCAAGTACGAGTTCTTCAAAACTCTAACTACATGATTTGTGATGGCCCTTAATGGAATTCCTCTACATTTACACAAATGCTCATAGATTCATATTCACTTTATATGAGGTATTATGGTTTGTATGGTAGGATAGACTAGTCCTAATTTGGGAGACTTATAGCTTGGGAAACTATAGTTGCATTGATGGATATAACGTTCTACACAGAGAACCAAATGGTATCATTGTGTTATCTTCTCATTATTTTCTACATTAGGTTGGGATGATCTCCCATAAAGGGCATTATTATGATCCAATGTGTAATCATTCCTCGAACCAAATCCTTTGACACTATCTACCCTTATGTGATTTCAGTTTGGAATTTTGGCTTCTCTACACCCCAAATCTTTAGCACATGCTCTGTTAGCTCATTATGTGGTGGATCACTCCATTTAGTTTGTCTAAGCATTGTGGATATCCCCATATCTTATATTCAATGTATGTTAATGAAAAGTATGTAAACCATTGTTCTTGTATCATTTTTGGATTGTTGTGTTAGTAGGTCTATTGAAGGGATTAATTTATCTATCCGATTACTTTTCTTGATTTTTCTTCGCACTTTATCTCTATTAACACTTTATTCTTTTTATTGTTTTCTTTGGCACAAAAATGACTTCTTGTTAAATTGCTTCACTTGTTTATACCTTTGGTAAATTCTAAGTGGTCATTTTTGAATCGTTGATCACTTGATCTACCTTTTTAATTTATTTGTTCTATAGGAGATTTCATTTTACATGATATGTTCAACCTTTGATGCATCGTTTGTAGAGCTAGTTGGGATGTTTCTTTTGCTATTTTTAAATTTATTTTTTCACTTGATTTTTGCTTCTATTTCTTTCTTGTCTATTTTTGCATACACAGAAAATGTAAAATAAGGGAAGAAAATAAACACAATGTGCAAACCTGTTCCTTCCTTCGTATCTCCTTGCAAACTCGGATGAGATTGGCTAAATCTTGGAATGGAGCACCAATCTTATTGAATATGTACAATAAATTACATGTGGATGCTCCAAAATGTTATGAATGGAATTAAAATTAAATTAAAATTTGAAACAATGATGCAAATTCTTAAGCTTCTAAATATCTAAAATGGAAAGAATTGAGTGTTTTTTTATAGCTAAGTGAAGAGAATCCCATAGCCTTTATTTGTGTGATTGATATTCTGATATGAGGCTGACTAAAGCATGATTGGAATGATTTATCTAAGTTCCCAATTTGATTGGAAAGATAAGTTGTTGATTTTAGCTTGATTGAGTGAGTTTTCATTGAGTTTGGCAAAGGGTGGCATATCTTTTGAATATTTCAAAATTTCTTTAAATTAATATTTCATGTCTTTTGTTTTATTCACCCAAAAAGTGACGTGAGTTTTAGCTTGGAGAGAGTTTTTCTTTAATTTGGAAATCCATGATTCAAGGGATATGTTTTAGTTAACTCAAATTAATGATTTTTATCCTTAGTCATGATTTGATTTGCTTTAGTCAACTTGAGATGTCAACTAGTGAGGTGGAAATGAGTTGGAGGATTTATTAATTATTGTGATATTAAATTAGCTAATAGGGTAGGGGATGAATAATAAGAGTGATATGATTAATTAATTAATCCTAGGAGTGGGATATGAGTGTAATAAGGTTTATAGTATGAATATTTAATAATTCAATACCATGTGTGAGCGATAGAGGTGATTAGGGCATTTATGGGGAAGATAGTAGTTTATTCGAGACAATGTTGTAGAATGTCATTAAGGGTCATAAAATAGTGAAATATATCAAAATTAGTTGTAATAAGTTGGAAATGGTGGTAAACATGTCGTGAAGTAGCTACGGGATGATTTCAAAGGTTTATAATGCATAATAGGATTTTTAGGGTGTCTACATTTTCCCCTCTTTAAAGTGTTATTACAAATTAATAGCACTTTAAAGATAGTATACACATGTAGATTGGTGAAAAAATGATAAAGAAGTGTGGTATACTACCCGATTTTCCTGGTGACACATTTGAATGCCCCAATGGATCTAGATTTTACAAAGGGAGTGTCAAATGGGTGACATGATAAAGCGGTAATAGTTGCTTACTAGGATGAATAAGAGAAAGTCATGGGAGAGATAAAAAAAAAAATAAGCTCATAAAATGAGAGGCGGAGCATCAAAGGAAAAAAATTAGATTTTTTACATTTGAATTAGCATTTAAAGAAGGTCTAAATATGAGGGAATGGGGAATAGCAAAAATCATTGGTCATTTGTGTTATTCGATTATGTTTGTGGTGCATTGAGGTTTTTACTCGAGGTTATGATAGAGATGGTGTTATATCCTGCATGTATTCATTGCATGGATTAGGTACATGAGTATGGGCAAGGTCTTGACGATGATGATCCGGTGAGTACACAAAAAATTATTAGTGTTGTGCATTTATTAAATTTTATAGCTAGAAGAAAATAGAAAATGAATGCTAGAACAAAGATGTACCTATGCTAGCATAGCACTAATGTAGGATTTCTGTGCTAGCATTAATTTATACATGTCAACATTCGGAGAAATGTGCTAGTGTAATAGTTGTGCTAGTGTTATTTTGAGTGTGCTATAGTAATACTAAATATGCTAGTGTTGTTTGCGTTAGTGTCAAGATAAGTGTGCTAGCGTAATATTAAGTGTGCTAGCATGAGTTAGGGAAATATGTAATGTGTAGAAGTAGTAAAAGGTGAAAATGATTTAAAAGGGACTAATGAATGATTTGTAATGTTTACAACAAATATTATATGCATTATATGTATGAGAGATATACATGATTGCAAGCATTCGAGAGATGGATGAATCGTGTAGAGTGAAGATTATTATGAGTGGTGTTGGAGGTGATAGGTTTGGCATGACCATCATAGATGTCGAGATTATATTAGATCACTCCTTATTGACTTCTTTAGTGGAACAATGTCATAATGAGTTTTAGACATTTATATTATCACTCGAAGAGATGACCATGACATTAGAGGATGTGTACCAAATATTGAGAATGCCTATATAGGGTTGGTTGATATCTTTGGGATGGGAGATCATCACACATTCATTCCCATATACTTTAGACGTTGTTTGGATTGAATGAGATTCATAGAGAGGGGTTAGCAGTACATCTTGTAGAGTGTATGGAGGATGATGAATTAGTGTATATATCGATATATTTAATGCCTCTTATCGGTGGAATTTTTCTTCCGATAAGATTAGGAGGTGATTTCAATTGGGGTTGATTGGTATGGTAGTGGATTTGATGGATTCAATGATAAATTTTTCATGGGGACCGTATATACTAACACATTTGTATAGAGATATGTATATTGTTATATATAAGAGGTAGAGGATTTTGGGCCATGTGGCTCTACTACATATTTAGGTATGGGACCATATAGCGGTGGGTCACTTGTGGGAGTGTTGAGGGATGAGACAGCCCAACAAGTGGTTAGTTAGTGGATGGAAAGTAGGGGATGATGGATAAATATTTCACCGAGGGGGTATAGTGTTCTATAAATGAGTGATATATGATCTATAGTTGTGATGTATCACATGGAGACCATACATGTCCTTTATATGGGTGAAGGATGTGATAGAGTGGGGATAGTGGAGGTGGATCATTATGTGATTGAAATTTGATCATACATTATTGATCATTATAGATTGGATAGTGTCATGTGGCAGCCTAGAGTAAGACAAGAGATACCAGATGCAGAGCGGTGGTATGTGCGGGTAGTATAAGAGACTATAAATTTTAGGCCATGCATTAGGCCAGTATAGCGAGGGTTATTTTTATAGGGGTATTAGCATAAGTGTGGGATGTATGATCAGATATTATGGATCCAGTGTATCGGTGGGTTTTTTTAATTATTGTTAAATTAGTTTTTTGAAAGGGACTATACCCTTGTACAAAAAGCTCAACGACCGATATAGGGAAAGAGAAGAACAGAGAAAGGATCAAAATCCAGATATAGAGAGGAGATCAAATGGAGCCAAACTCCAAAATGAAAAATCAAAAGAGAAGGAAAGCAAAAGCAAAGTCAGCAGCGACAAAACAACAACTAAACAGAGAAAAAACAACAAACTAACAGCAACAGTACAAGTAGAAAGCCTAATTCATAACCTGCTCAATGGAATCCTTCATGGTGGAAAAAGTAGTGAGGATTCCAATGGCAGAAACTTGGGCCGGATCATTCTGATTTGCCTCTTTGATGGCGAGGTCTTTGTTTATTCCCTTTATCCAGCAAACCTGAGGCAGGGTTCTTGGGTTGCATATGTTTTGGACTTGAATTTCATTGTATGTCAGTATAGCCTGCAGGGCCTCCTTATATCTGGTGACAGTGTTCTTGGTGGACTTCAAGTGTCTGTCAATGGATTCAATCTTCTTGAAGACCTCCTGGAATCATTGTTGATGAAGATCATCCCTATCGTCCATTTTGTGCTTTCCCATGCCTTTTTCCAGTTGCTTGACCTCTGACTTCAGAGTGTTGAGCTCAGTGCATAGCCCCTCCAAAGTGTAAGCACTAGGTTCATCAGTAGCTGGGGTAGTGGAGGCAGGAAAGTTGGTGGGTGGGGGAGAGGAGGGATGTTGCATTGCAAATAGATTCTTGGCTGCTCTCCTCGCGCTCCGAAGCATCCTCTTGGATGGAGCCGGGTCAAGGGGTGGGGGAATATCAGTGCTGGCCGAAGAGGGTAAGTTAGGAGAATCTGCAGTAGGGGGAACAGGGGTGGCTGCTGGGACAGAGAGGGGTTTGAGGAGTGTGCAAGAAAAAGTGATGATAAAGAAGGAGGATGACCCCTTGGTGTAGGGGAAAGGTCCCTTCAGTGTGCTTTGCCATGACAATAGACTCTTCCAGAGATTTCAGCAGAAAGTGAGGGAAACAAACCTTAAATCCCCGCCTGAAGTGGTTTAAGAAAATCAGTGTCTGATAGGCACCGTGGTAAATCTACCTTCAAGGGTGATATAGCGCACCATCATCCTGGCAATCTCATCAAACGGGTGAGGGAGAGAAGAGACCTAAATGCCGCCAACCGTGAAGATCAAGTTGTCCCCTGGCTCCACAAATTTAGCTTCTTCTACCTTTCTGTCCACATGCTTGCTGTAGAAACGAACTCCATCCAGCTCTAGACCTGTTACCTGCGCGATGAGTTCTTCATTAATGCTGAAGCTGCAACCACGAAAAGTGATGATCCTGTCCTTCCACAGGCGGGTGAATTTTGCAGAGATGCGTTTGTCGTGGCCCCGAATCCTTTCAATGAGGTTAGAGACCCCACCGATTTTAAGCAGCTCCCATAACTCCTCGTCATTCTTCCAACGAGGATCACAGGTTGGCTCGGTCTGACAAGGAGCACCTCCCATATTGTTGTCGTTCTGCTAAGGAGACGCAACAGAGGAATATTGAAACCGCTTAACAACAGCAATCAAACTGCAAACTAATGGCTCTGGACCAGGCTTATTAAAGACCCAGAAAGCATGTGAAGGGTAGTTGTTCCTTTGATTTTACATAGGGTGAAGTGACCGGTTTGCATCAGTGTACCTGCTTGCCAGCACAAAATGCATGCAATAAATCCAACTAACCAAGATGCGGCTAGGATTTCTATCATGCTCCAAGATCTTTCCAAGCTTATCTGAGATGGCATCATGATAATTTCAAATGGTGAGATTTGTATGGGTGTTTGCAACTCCCTCATTCGCCAATACATCAGTGGAGGGTATCGAGTGGGTTAACATTGTATGTTGTTATATTATCAATCCATTTTACCATTCCCTAGGCATTGATGGTAGCGAGGATGAAAAGATTAGTGAGGTTAGTGTTGCGATGGAGAGGGAGGAGAGGGAGAGGCCAATGTGGCCATGGAGGTAGACATGGAAAAGTATGGGTTTAGGTTCGTATCAATATAGGGAGAGGTATGGGGTGGACATTCACATGGTTTACAAGGTACATAAGTACAAGGTTTACAAGTTCGTTACCGGTATAAGGACATATACAGGTGCACAACCACGTTTTGGATAGGGTTTACATCTACATAATTTACAAGTACCACTCTCCACAGAGTATCAAGTCCATGAAGAGGAGGATCTAATGGGGATGATTGATTGGGAGATGGGGATTATGAATGAGGAGATATGGGAGAATTGAATGTGTGGAATCAAATACCACTATTATAGCCTCTAGGTCCATCATTAGTAGAGCTACACTTAGTTTAGGCATAGAGGTACATATCAATGCGGAAAGAGATGCCTCTCTCAGTAGCTCAAATGTTGTCAGAGACACAAATATATTTTATGATGTTCCATGTGTAATAGAGGACATCCGAGAGAGATGAGTTAGCATTACAACAGTAACAGTTACAACGGAGAGCTATGTCTCCTATCAGTGTGGCCAAGGTGAGTGGGATGGGGGATGTGGGATGTGGGATGTACTATATGAGCTATTGATATCTATTCATAATGTAGGTTATTATAGAGGATTGTATAAGGTAGTTTCCCAGAGAGCCATCTATAGTAAGATGACAAGGATGAGGTTAAGGAGATCGATTAGATCACATGGGCCATCTAGATTAGCTAGGTCGAGTCTAGATACTACCATCGAGGTAAGATGGTGGACCAGGCGATTCGGGGTGGGTTAGAGCCATGGTTGATGTTGTATGATAAAAATCTATTATTTTGTATACACCTCGTGATGAAGGAACATTAATTGTATAGATGCCCATTGTGGCATGATGATGTATATATGTATATGACATTATTGAGACATTTGGACATTGTATATGATGATTTGGATGGTTTAAATCATTTGTACATTGTTATATATGTATGTTAATGTAAAGAAGTTAGTGATGAATTAATTACATTGATATGATGGTTCTCTTTTTTTGAATGAGATGTATGAATGAATGATGATATGACTAACATTACTTGTAGCTCAAGCTTCCATTTTGAGTATGAATTTTGGAGCAACCTACTTTACTTTTACAAATTAGAGTTAGCTTCATGATTATTAAAGAACCATCATGATCAACCCATTATGTGCATAAACACACATACACATAGAACATAGAAAGATGAAAAAAACCCAAAATACACAGTAGATGTTTTCACCATGGTTATAAATGAACCAAGATGGTAAACAAGAAACTTGTAATTGGTCAAACAATTAACTAAGAAAAGTAAAAACAAACCCAATATACACAATAGATGGTTGCACCATGGATATAAATGAACCAAGATGACAAAAATAAAGTTGTAATTGGTCAAACAATTTACCAAGAAAAGTAACAATGCAACAAAATTTTATATAAATACACTTAACTTTGTCCCTAATGTGTTCCACAGTGAAGATTGAGTGATTTGGTTTTCCCCTAGTAAGGATGCATGCAAGGGGTAAGATGATTTGTGATTGATTGGGTCATTTCCCAAGAAAGGATACATGAAAGGGAGTAAATGAGATTCAAGATTTCCCAAGTGAGGATACACACAAGGGATTTAAATTAGTTTGTTTTGATTGATTGATTGATATTTGGAACGGACACTAGGATAAGAGTCAATGTGTTGAGTTTTGGGATTTTTGTTTGTTGCAAATGTTTAGGATTTTTGAAATGTTTTTAATCTTGTATAGCTTTTTTAAGGTTTTATATGTTTTTGTATTTTTGGAATGTTTGAGAATTTTATGATTTTTTTAATGATTAATAATTTTTTGTTTTTTTAATGTTTAGTAGCCAATGAGATACTCTAGGTGATCCAAGACCCATCCAAGAATTCATAAGAACACAAGATCTCTATGATACCAAGGGATGAATGAAAATGGATATGAGTGAACATGGATAGTATAGAAAATGGTAAACATCTCGAACTATTAAAACAAGCGAATGTTAAAGTAGTTTGATATTGGTAAGATGAATATGATAAAGTAGTGATATGGGTGGATGTGACAAAATTCCACCAACATAAAGGGTACTCATGGATGATTTAATAATAGAATATTTTTAAATGAACTACATTTTTGGGTTCTTTAAGCTCTCGGCCATCTTCGGTAGATATCTCGTATGCTCCATACTTGAATTTTACTTGTGATAACATAAGGACCTAACCAATTAGGTTCAAATTGTCCTTGCTTTTCTCAGTCCTTTGTTGTTTTTTTCTTATTTTCTAAGTTTTATCCTTTTATTATAGTTGTGGAAAAGTTGATTATAATACACTTTCAAATAGTTTAAGGCATTGATCTAATTTTCTCATCTAGGAGACGAAGTTATCAAGATGAGCCTACTTGTATTCATCTTCATTAATAAAATATTTGAGGGATATATGAAGTGATAAGAGCTCAACCTCTATGGGTAATACAAATTCAGATCCATATATAAGTGAAAATCGAGTGTCTCTTGTTGGAGTTTGGTAAGATGCATGATAGGCCCAGAGGGAAGGATAGATTTGTGTATGTCAATTGCGACCATGTTTATCAAAAATATTTTCCAATATGGATTTGAGTATCTTATTGGATTCTTCAGTTTGGCCATTACACTCGTGGATAATATGGATTGTACCAATTGAGTTGTATATGAAAGTGTTTGACTAGCTCTTTAATGGATTTATTTTTAAATGGTGTATTGTTATCAATAACAATGGAGGAAGGGATGCCAAAAAGGAATATGAGAAGGATAAATATGAACTTTGAAATATTATTACTAATGACATAAGTGAGGGTCATGGACTCTACCCATTTGGTAAAATATCCAACTACGGTGATAATGAATGTATGACCATTGAAAGATGAGGATTTGATTTTTCTGTAACATCGATCCCCCATTGGGAGAAAATCTAAGGTGTGATGATTGGTTGAAGATATTATGAAGGTGCATGAATTATATTGTCATGTTTTTGTCACACCAAACATTTCTTAACAAATATATAGGAATCGACTCCATAGTGGGCCAATAATAACCCACGCATAAAATATTTTTAGCTAAAACCATGCTACTTGTGTGTATAATGCATATACTTGCATATACCTCAACTAGAGTTTAGTGTGCTTCATCTTGATTGATACATCTTAGGAGAGTTCCATCATAACCTCTTTGATATAAGGTGTCAACAAGGATAGTGTAGCACAAATCATGTTGTGCTAGGGCTAGTTTGCATTAGGAATTCATATTTTAAGGGAAAGATTTATCATGGATGTGATTTAACAAAAATAAGATTTTTTTAAACCCTAATTGTAGAGTAACCGATAAAACAATGAAGTAAAGTTGTTAGATACACAATGACATAAGCAATAAGCTAATAAAATATGAAATCCTAATTACAAAAGAAAGAGAAAAGGACTTAGTTGATTTGTGCTTGATTCGGGACTAGTGCAGACGGGAAAACTAATGAACAGAAAGTAAATTGTGTCCTTATTATGCGCTATAAAATTTGGATCTATCAGATAAGGTTGGACTATGAAACTTGGACTGGGACAAGGGTTCCTAGGTGTTAGAAAACTTTTCTACATGCCTGTGACTTGCACAGAGTTATGAACTTGATTTATCTAGTGTTACACAAGTGTCATTTAGTAATTGTTTTTGGTCACTTATATGTCACCAAATATATGTTCACTTGTAAAACTCTCAAACTACATCAAATCCCAAAAAAAAGATGCAATATGGAAGTCAAACTGACCTCGAAGGTCACCCAATTGAGTGAAATTTCTACCAAGCCCTACACTACATCTTAGAATCCATGTAGTTCTTGTGTGTGTGTGAAATAATCACACCCTAAGAATCCTTGTACAAGTTCACTTGATAGTGGGCGATAGCTAGATGTATCAATGTAAATAGATGTGTGGATGGAATAATTAACTTCCCCTTCCTATGCAATGTATGCACAAAATGCAGTCTCGTACCTTGAATGGATGTTAGATGGATGCCTTTGACTCTCTTAGATGCCTTTGGATGTAATATTAGGTGATGATAGTAGATGTTTAGAGCTTGGTCCCTTATTTTGGTCACATAACTTTGTATTTATATGATTCAATTGGTTTAATTTCATAATTGACAACTAGAAGTCTGGACCATAAGAAAATAAGATGCCCAAATGATAAAAGAAGCCCAAAAAGAGTGAGTACAGTGGAAAGAGGTTAGGGGCACCCAAAGGGGACGAGGGCACCTAGGTGTTGGCATCGTGGATGGGTGCTGGTGTCTAAAGTCATAAAAGGTAAGAAAATAAAGTTTTGACTAGGATGTAGGGTGTAAAATACTAGAAAGAAGACAATAAACAAAGAAAAGAGGTCAAAGATAGTTATCAATTACTAGTATTCTTGCTTAGGAATCATATGAATTCATACATGCTTTTAGGATTTAGAAATATACCCAAGTGTGTGATTTTATGTCTATATTTTCCCAAAATTTATGTTTTTGAGTGAATACTAGATAACATAAAGTAGATAAGAGATGTTTACCTGATAACCATGTAGAGTGTGATGGAGATAGCATGTCAAATACACAATTGAAATCGTGAAGTGATAAAAATGAAATGTGGAAGCTAAGAAAAATTAAGTGACCCTCGGGGTGAAGCATATTGTGTTTTACCATGTTGTACCTACTATTGTGCTTGATGTAGGGTTGTTTCTTGTTGCGTATTAAGGATGGACCCATAAAAAAGAGTGAAAGTGTAATCAAGGTCATGTATTATGAAAACTCTATAAAATTATGTAAAAGTATGTTAAAGTGAAAAATTAGTAAAAGGAAATTATGCACCTGATGAACATGAGTGTAAAAGGATAGAAATATGTCATTAAAATTTCGTGTAGAGCAAGTTTTTAGGTGATCTCATTCCAAGCATGAGTTTTTGGGTGATATCACACCAAAAACAAGTTTATTGGGGAAATGTCATGCCAAGTGCAAATGTTTTTCGCGATCTCATGCCACGACAGAAGAGTGTTGGGGAGAGAGGTATAGTGTTACTCTCCTTCCATGAATGTTTCCCAATTATACACCACTACAGATGGTGTGATCCTCTTTTGTTTTGAGTTGTAATGTATTAGTTTTTTGTTTGTTCTGAAGTGAAATGGAGAAAGACTGCATTCTACATGCTAGAGGACTATGTCTTGTCATCTTGTGAAAACTACTATGTGAATTATTGTGAACTATGTTGATTCAAGAAAGTAATTGTATCTTCCCCAAGGAAATAGGTTCCTAGAAGTGTTCAGGAGCACCCAAACGTTTATTTGTATATCCTGGAACCGGAGTCTATGCTTGAATTGAGGACCAAAGTTAGATTCTAGGTCATTTCTGAAAATGTAGCCTATTTTTTTATTATGTTGAGCTGTATTGTGTTGTATCTCGAGCTATTTTATGGGGTGACTGATTTACCCAATGTATTCCACCCCTTATTTAGGGTGCATGTGACATCGCTAGAAGAATACACCCAAAGGAGAGGACCGATGCTGATCTAAAATTGTATCCCTATATGGGGAGGGGAATGTGCATGGTAGAAACCAAGGCACATGCAAACAAATATGGCTAGTGATACATGTTAGTAGAAAAATTAGTAAGCATGCAATAGAAAACAATGTAACAAACAAGTGTGCACAAGATAGACCATGAAAAATGGGTTTCTAATATGGTACATTTCCCACAATATCACAACACAATCAAGGTCAAAGCAGCCAAAAGCATACAAGTGATGATAAAGTAAGACATAGGGAAAATCCCATAAACTATGGCATACAATATTAGACAATGTGAAATAAAATGTAACAAACAACCATGTGTTAAATAGTTTTTGCAAAGCAAATATTGCACATGAAGCACCCATTAGCATGTTACAAAGATAAGAGGTATTTCAAAACATGTATGTATAGTAGAAAGTAGTGTGTTAGAAAGTAGTAGTAAATAATAAAATAATAGCACTTGTAATGTGTGAGAAAGTAGATGCCCCCAGGAACCTCAGTGAGACTAGTAAGAGGTATAGTTCCAAACATCATTACAAAGCATTTAAATATCTCGTAGAGTCTACATTCATAACTAAATACCAAGTGAACACACATGTGTATATAGAAAAGCTATATTTATATACTAAGTATCCATCTACCATAGGAAACAAAGTGTATAGGGAAGTATAAGCAAGCAAGAATAAAAAATAACCAAGATATGCAATATGTGGTGAATGAGTGAGATGGAATGGTATGCAACTTGAATATGATAGGAGTAGCGTACTCCCCAATTATTTTTATGAATGTGTATGAGATGAGGTTCATTTATAAAATACCCCTCAACAATCAAGAATGAACCATATAACAAGAGTGTGTCATCGAGAAATGGTTTGATAATGTCTACTAAAAAGATATATCATTAACCATAGAGCATAAAAGGTGAATGTGGTAAGGTTCATTTTAGATTTAGACCCTCAGTAGTTAAGTATGAACCATGGAACTATAGTGTTCCATAGGGTAGTATGATGTGTGAGAATATAGTATTATAAGGACGTATCATGAAGTGTGAAGCATGATATGTGTAGTGTGTGAGGCTCATGTATATAGTATGCCCTCAACAATCAAGTGTGAACCTTAGCACAAGAGTGCATCATAGGTAGTATGATGATACAAATTGTATCAAATGGTTTGAAAATTATTAAAAATGAATCATGAAGCTCGATCCTTAAGCTATAAAAAATGTATAGTGTTAGAGGAGAGGGATAAGTGCAATGCCCCCAAAGTGCGTAAAAGATTAAGATATATGATGGTGTTTAAAATGTGTCTCAGAATCAATTCAAAGAATAATTTTCTTGACAAAATGAATTGGTGGTAGCCTATGTAGGATTGATGACATTGTAGAATATTTGGGAGAATACGAGGATAAACTGATTTTGAGAGGTGGTTGCTTAGTTTAACTCATTAATATTGTAGAAGACTTGAGATGAATAGGGGTGGGACCAATTTTCGAGAGGAGGTTGATTAGGATTTGGTGACCCGGTAGATAACTTAGAAGGAGGATGTGATGGAGGAAGAGCTTGAGAGGTGATTACTTATTTGGAGTGGGTTGTATAGGTGACACTTGAGGGACCGAAGAAGGAACACTAGAAGTGATGGAATGATGCTCATTAGACATAGATGAATCAGATTTAGGAACCCATTGGGATGTAGTAATTAGATATGAACATGTAGCAGAATTTTGTGTAGCAAATGAAATGAGACCATAATGCTTAAGGTTTATCACTTAAGAGCACAGAAATCATTATCATTATGTCCATTGATTTGATGATAGTGGAAATATGAATGACCTTTATATCTTGCAAGACAATAAGGAGGATAGTAATGAGTAGATGGAAAGTTGATCAATTGATGAGTGAGGAGCTGTGGAATAATATCTTGTTGCTTAGCATTGAAATCAAACTTGAGAGGTATAGGGAGTGGTAATTCTTGGGGTTCACTAATATGAGCACATGTAGAAGACATAAAAGGGGAATGAGATGTAGAATAATAACAAGTCTGGGCTTGAGAAACATCCTTAAGATCCTGAATTTCATATTTAAGAGATATAATCATTGTTTCCATAGCTTGAATTTTGTATTGAAATAAAGAATTCAAATCTTGAATTGAATCTAAGATGGGTTGATTGGATGGAGGATTAGGAGCGACAGAGTCATCAGATAGATGATAAAAATGGCACTTACTTGAGCAAATGACATATTATAAGGGAGATAAATAGTGTCTAGGGATTTTTAGAGAACATCTTTACAAAGTGGGTGCACTTCAAGCAATTGGTGCTAGGAAACTTTAGGAGCCATGAAAGAAGATTAGATAGAAGAAAAAAAATGAGGATCTAAGAGTGTTTGAATGTGGGTTCACCAAAATCATTTTTAAAAAATAATATTTTTGTTTAAACCCTAATTACAGAGTAACTGATAGAAACAATGAAGTTTAACTTCTAGATATAGTATGACACAAGCAATAAGCTAGTAAAATATGAAACCCTAAGTGTAAGAGAAAGATAAAAGGACTTAGTTGATTTTTTCTTGATTTGGTGTTGGTGCGATACTAGGAAAATTGATGAACAAAAAGTAAATTGTGTCATTATTACACATTGTAAAATTTGGAGCTATTGGATAATGCTTTGGACTAGGATGCCTAGACTAGGCGAGGCACCTAAGCACCGAGACCTTTGTTGGGAACATGTGATTGCATAAAGCAGCTCGAACCTGATTTTTTGGTGTCAAAAAGTGTCATTGGTAATCGCTTTGGTTGCATGTATGTCACACCTTGATCATTGAATCTACCTGTAACCTAGAAAGCTATGTTCACCTACAAAACCCTCAAACTACATCAAATCTCAAAAAACAAATATGCAATATGGGGAGTTGGACCGACCTTGGTGATTGCCCAACTAATTGAACTTATGATTGTACTACATCTCATACTCCATGTATTTTTTGTGCGTGTGTGAAAGAATTTTTCCCTACGAATCCCTTGTGCAAGTGCACTTAATAGCGGATGATAAATAGATGTATCAATGTAAATAGATGTGTCAATGGAATAATGAAATTCCTCTTCCTATGTAGTTTATGTAGAAAATGCATTCCCTTGTCCCTTGAATGAATGCTAGATGGATGCCTTTTATTCTCTTATATGCCTTTGTATGCAAGCTTAGGTGATGATAGTAGATGATTAGAGCTTGGTCCCTTATTTTGGTCGCATAGCTTTGTATTTATATCATTCCCTTGGTTGAATTTTTTTAATTGACAACTGGAAGGCCGGCCCATAAGAAAATAAGATGCCCAAATGATAAAATAATCCCAAAAATAATGAGTAAAGAGGAAAGAGGTTAGGGGAACCCGGAGGGGACAAGGGTGCCTGGCGTTGGCATCTTGGCAGGGGAACTAGTGTTTGAAGTCATAAAATATAAGAAAATAAAGTTCGACTAGGTTGTAGAGGGCATAAAATACCATAAAGAAGACAAAAACAAAGCAAAGAGGCTGAATATAGTTATCAATTACTATATTTTTCACTTGTGAATCATATGAATGCAATTATTCTTGTAGGACCTAGAAATGTACCCAAGTGCGTGATTTTGTGTGTACATGATGAAGGTATAAATATCATGATATAAATGGTTTCCATGACTAACTATGTCACATATCATGGTTAACTCAAGTAAATCATATGTCAGAATCAGAAGATGTTCTACAAGAAACTAATTGTGTGTTTGAGTTGGACCGAACTCAAGAAGACATCTTATATTTACCATTGCATCCTTTGAATTATTTTTTGTGTAAGAACTTATTCAAAAGTGATAAGTTGAAAGTAACATTTAAGGCTATTAACCATGAGCTTGTAGGGGACTAACTTTTCATTGGTGACTTGTTTCATGAGAAAGAGGGAATCACTATAAACTATCAATACCTTTAGATTCCATGAAATAGAAAATCTCAAACCAAATGCTATGAGAGCTTCGTATTTTGAAATATTATTGGTGTAGGGGAAGGAAATGTGGAAATATTTTTAATGACATTTTCATCTGACATGAGTAGTAGAATACCAACTCCTGACCCATGGATATCACATGAGCCATCAAAAATAGAGTCCAAGAGATAATTACATCAATATATAAGAGTTCCTCATCAAGAAATTCAAAGTGAAGAGGTTATGATCTTGGTAGAGGTACTATAGCAAGTTGATCTGTAAGGGCTAGTACCTTGATAAAAATTTTATTGATAAACTCTATATCAAATTCATTGAGTAAACCAACCTAGCTAGATATTCTTCCTATTAGTACATGTCCTGGATAGTATATTTTTGAGTGGATCTACTTTTTCAATAATCTCAGGTTGTATGATTGAGCAAATGATGATGGAGCTTAAGAAATGTAAAATCCACTACTAAGCATAATTTTCAACTTGACAGAATTTGAGTTCATGATCAATCAAGTTCCTACCGAGATAGTAGACAACTTGTTCTTGTCCTTTATCATTATGTTGTGTTAAAAATTCTCCTATCACATTTTTGTGGTAGAGGTATAAAGAAGCATTGGTTTTTCTATAATAGGAAGCATGATGACCGGGGATTTGATAGATATTCTTTCAATTTGGAGAATTATTCTTACCATTTTTTATTCCATTGAAATTATACATCCTTTTTCAAAGATCGTCAAGTGACGGCACTTGTCTCAGTTACAATATGGAACATCTAATGGATTTTATTTTTCCTTGAAAACATCTTAATTGTTTGAGATTTTGTGGAGGAGACACTTCCATAATAGTGTTGAACTTTGTGGGGTCAACTTCAATACCTTTCCATGAGATAATGAACCCCAAGAGATTTCCCGAATTTACACCAAACACACATTTCTTTGGATTGATTATGACCTTGTATTCACACAACCTTTTAAAGATGCACCTTAAAATTGTTGGATGATCAACTCTTGTTTTTTATTTTATAAGTATATCATCTACATAATATTCCATAATGTCATGTATCATGTCATGGAAGATAATTGCCATTTCTCTTTAATAAGTGGCACCTGCGTTTTAATCCCAAATGACATGACCTTACAACAAAACGTGCCCCATGGGGTAGTAAATGTTGGTTTTGGTTGATCTTCTTCGAAACCTGTATTTGAATATAATTAGAAAATCCATCCATCAAGGAAATCATTTCATGGCCCATTGTAGATTCAATAATATTATTAATATTTGGTAGTGGAAAGTCACCTTTTGGACATGCTTTGTTCATATCACATAATTTTGTACAATTTTTTGATTCTCGAGGGTTTTTAGAAATTGGTACAATATTTTATATCTATTTTGAATAGTCAATTGGTTTGATAAAAATTATTTTTAAAATTTTCTAAAGTTCATCTTTGACCAAGAATGTAACTTAAGTTTGCATTTTTCTTATTTTTTGTTTGATTGATTTCCATCCGAACGAACCACCGCTATTGTACCATAAGGGAAGGATCCAACCCTAGCATATCCTTTTATGTCCATAAAAATACATCTTGTAACTCAACAAGAAGTGTTGTAAATGTTGTTATTTTTACTTCTATTAGACATGCACTAAGTTATAAGAGTTTAGGGTGCTCACTTGTTCCAATATTGTTGTTATTGGTGTCTTCTACTAGTATTGTTATGAGTCTTTTTCTTGAAAAGATGTCAGAGGATGATGTAGATAATTTTTTTGATTTCAAGGAGATTCACCTCTCTCTAGTGCCTCATAAAGGTTTTTACTAGGAGATACATCCTTTTTCTTTTATTATTTTTTCTGTTTTTTCATTTTTGTTTCTCGAATAGTGCCTCGGTGAGGTTTTCACTGTGGAGATTTTTATTTTCATTTTTTGGTTTTTCTTGTTTTTATGGACTAGGTACTCAAGTTCTTCACTAAAATAAGTTGTTACATCAATGTTGATATTGAATCCCTTCTTGTGATCGAAAGGGGTATATGGTCTCAATTCCCGGGAACTCTTCGATGGCATCGTCATTTTGGAAAAGATCCATGGATATGTGATTTAATTGGTCCCAACTTATGATACTAGGATGTATTTGGTCAAATTAAATGGTTCATATGGATACGTATTTGAATATAATAGTGTTGGTTAAGTCATCAAAGAGGCTATGTATGGAACTTGTCTCAATTTACAAGTCAGTATCCTCATCACTAGTCGATACATCAAGAAATATGGGAATAGTTTCAAATGTTTTGAAACCTAGACCATAATGATAGATATTTTTTGTATACATGATAGGATCAAGATGACCTTGTTCATTTTTTTATTCCTTTACCTTTCCATTTTTATGTACTTCATAATTTTATTTTCTTTATTGTAGTCGAGACTCATATCATGCACCCAACTAATCTTCATACAACCAAGAGCCTATAGAACCCTGAATATGTTCATCTTCTAGATATATGAATTGTTTCCAATGAGTTATATGAAGATATTAAATGCGATCTTCTTTGAGGTGGGAAATAATAGTATTACCATTATTTCATCGAGATAAAGTTAATTTTCTAATATGGAAAGTATTTTGGAATTCATATTCACAATACTTTGTTAAGGATCTTAAGTTCAGTGTGACAGGAGGATGTAGAAGGTCAAGCTTCAAAAGTATTTATGGATCAATTCAATTTTCATATATGAAGGGAATGATGCAAATATATGAAGATCTATCTCGTAGAATGAAAATAATTTCTGAGATTATATCTCTCCTCTAAGATATTATAATATTCAAATGGTTTAGTATCAGGAAGTAGGGTAAACTCTTTTCCTTTGTAAGGGAACTTAATGCATTGAAATAAGTTGAGAGGAATGGATCGCATGACATTAGATGACCAAGGAGAATGTTATATGAGGTTTCAACATCCACAACATGACAAAAGGTTTCCAACGTTTGAGGTCTAACCTTTATGGATAATGTGATTGTACCCGAGGATTTCCTTTCACTATTATCATAACCACGAATAGTGATGACGTTAGTTCCTAGAATTTCCTCATTATGACCAAGGCATCTTAATAATTTCATGGAGAAAATATTCAACGTAGCTCCATTTTCTATAAGCACTCTTTTTATTTTATGATGGGTTATGAATGCTTTAATATATAATGAATTGTTATTTTGGATATTTGGATTCAAAAGGTCATGAGGACCAAATGAAATGATTGGAATACTAGGTGATATATTTGCAATCAAGGCTTAGAACTATTGAGTATTGATATCCTTAGGAACATGTGCATCATGAAGTGCACGAGTAAGGATGTCTTGAAGTATAGGTGATGACTTAAGTAAGTCCATGAGGGATATTTGTGCAGGCATATTCTCCAATTGTTTGATAATATTATAAGAATTAGAGGAAGATTTAGCATTGGATATTTTTGGATCAATGGTAGATTGGGGATTAGGTGTTTGAGGTATAGTTGATGTGGATGGTTTATTTTTTCATGCAACCAAACCTTTTTCTATCACGTTATCACCGTATAATTAGGATTATTGATTTTGATGGTGGCCATAGAGTTAGGTGTATGTTCTATAAGTGAAATGATGGAATTAAATTCAACATTGTTTGAGGATTGACCCTTGTCTTTAGCTTTATCATTTGTACCATGTTTTAGAAATGGGTCCTTGAACACCTTTAGTTTCTCATTTGGCATTTTTGTATTAGATGTTTTTTTATTTCAATATCTCTATGGTTAATTAAATATTGAATGTAATGATGGAGTTTCATACAATTATTCGTGACAAAGGACCATTGATATGATGATGATATTCACAAAATAATTTTTCATGTTTTGAATATGGTGGGAATTAATGATCCCATCACTTACAATTTTTTGGTTTTAATTGAAGAATTTTGATTTATCTTGAATTTGATGATTTTCCTTATTAGGTTGTGTAAACACCTAAATGTGACTACGTAGTTTTTAATATAAAAATTGCACTAATTATCCTCTTTACCATCATTTCATTATAATTAATGGTTTTTCAGCTAATTAGCTAAAAATTCCTTCATCTCGATCAATTAACAACACTTCGTTAATTAGCTAGCTTCATACTTCATCCTGGATGCCAATTAACAACACTTCATTAATTATAATCCTCTTGTAATTAATTAATTAAGTAACCATTATTTATTAATTAAGTATTTCAATATCTTATTTAATTAATAAACCCTCTTATTAGTTAAATCCCCTTCCAAACCCTTAAAATTTTACTAATTTCCTCTAAATCATCTCCAAATAGCTTTTATAAGCTTAATTGGTCTATTAATTAATCCTAGTTGATTAATTAAATCACCTCCAACTCCCATGAGTTGTTAATCTCTAATTAATCTCTTCTAATCATACTTATCCCTTTCTAATTCTACTTTACCTTTATCCCACATTCACTAGGTTGCAAGTTTCTCCAAAATTGGAAAGCTATATAAAGAACCTAGTACACCTTGTCCAAATTTACACCATGTCCTTGTAAGACATTTGTATATGATAAGATCATTTCAATATTAGAAGGCTTATTGATCAAGCAAATTTTTCCCTTTTCTACTTGGAAAAGAGTAGTAAGAGAAGAACCAAAAATGAAAATCAAGCCATATTGGTGAGATCTCTTCCTCTTCTTTGAGAAATCCTTTGATCATACGTAGTTACATTTGACTCACTAAAGGAAGTATCTACAATCTAAATCTCATCTAAATAATCAAAGGATAGGTTTGCATTTGATGTTTTTAATGTTTTATGCACTAGTTTAAGTTTTCCTTTATGCTTTATCTTGATGTTTATGTTTGATTAACTAAGTTAGAATCTACTTGGTGTTAGTTTCCTTTCATTAACTTAGATTAGTTTAACATGCATACATATGGCATGCCCAGTGGGACACCCCTTTGTCTCATGTGCATTATTTTTATTTTTGTTAAGTTTCTTTTTTCATGCTAACCCTCTTTTTAACACATGTTGAAATAACTTATGTTTCTTAACGTGTTTTATTGAGTTTGCATGTGTTGAGTCTTCCTTGCAGGTGTGAAGGAGGTAAAGTGTTGTCAAATTTGAAACTTATCATTTTTAAATATGAGCTTTTTGACATTTTTTGGACATTTTTTACATGTTTTTAAGAGAAGACAGACTTCATTCACTAGTGTTTAAAATTAACGTGCTTTAAATTACACATGTTAGCGTTACATTACATGTGCTTAAGTTGATTTTACATGCACTACTATTATTCTGATTCACATTGCTTCATCTTCACCGCACATTGATACCTTACGCTAGATTTATGGTTTTTTTTTTTTTTTGTCTACATACATGTTTACAACGCACTAGTGTTAACCGTATATACACTAGCATCACCTTTGCATGCACTAGAATTCTACTTTCATGTGCTACTATTTAGTTGATTGCACCTATGTTTTTTTTTTACGCATCCTCCATTCCATTTCTTCATGTACGCATTAGCATTCTACTTCACATAATAACATTTTACTTTTCATGCGCATTAGTAGCTAGCTTTGTCAAATTTTTGGCTTGATTTCTAAATTTCCATAATCTGATACTTTTTTCATATGTTTTTACATGTTTTCTTGTTTCTAACTTGCATGTTTTATTTAAAAATCAGTTTTTAACACTTAAATGCTTTGATTATGTTTTTTTTTTCCATTTACTAAATTAGATCAAATGTTATGTATGCTCTTCTCTTGTGCTTTTGAGTGATATTGAGAATAAAAACAACCGCAATCCTCATTCTAACATTTTGAGTTACATGGAAAAATTAATCATTTGAGTTGTTTAAAAATCAATCTTTCAAAATACTTAGTTATTTTTATTAAATTTTTCTCATTTGCTTAAGTTGGATCAAAAGTCATGTATGCTCTTCTCTTACGCTTTCAAGCGATCTTGAGAATCAAAAATGACTGCAATCCTCTTTCTAAATATTGTGGTTTGCATGGAAAACTACTAATCTTTTGAGTACATGACCTTTCTTGTCAAAGTTCAAAATCAAAACAATTATTAATACATTGTGTAGGTTTTCAAAGGCATTTCAAAATACACATTCAAATAAAAGATAAGAATGAATCATTCACACTATATTTGTAGGTTCGATATAAGGGTTAAAACCCATCTACTTTAAACTATGGGAAGTTCTTTTGGCTTAAGCCATAAAACTCATTATGAGGATTACCACAAGAACCCCAAAGTAGTCAACACATTGAGGAACTGGTTGATGAAACGGGAAGTGCCCCATCACCTACTTGACTAGAAAAACCCATGAGGAGTGCTAAAAGTTGTCCATATGAGGCCTCTTTCATTAATTTGATTGTGGGGTAATGGTCCTTTGTTTAGAATTTATTCTAAAAATCATACCTCTCTTAAACAAGATATTGGCGAGTGTTGAGAACAAAATCCTAGGGAAGCCATTTGGCATTGGGGCAAATTTACCATATCCAAATTCATGAATTTCAAAGAGCCATTACAAAGTAAGACTTCCTCGAGTTAAAACCTTTATTTATCGAATAAGGTGAAAGTCCATCAAAGTTGTGCCTCATATCTTTCATCATGAATCATACATAGAAAAAAATTTCCTAGTTTCTACCTTATTATTCGAACAAGGTGAAACTCTACAAAGTTGCACCATGTACTTTTCATCCCCAATCATAAATTCCCTTGTTATTTTTTGGCATTATTGGTCAAAAGAGAGCAATCTAAATTTGCTGCCAAAATTATATCAACCTCTTTTTTTTTTTTCCTTAAAAACTTGATTTAAGTGTTGAAAGTGTGTTGGTACACTATTCAAATTTTGTAGTTGTCTTAAAACCAACATTGGGACATTTCACTTCTAGGAGAATTTTCACTTTGTAGTCATTACTCTGCTCACATTATATCAATCCATTTTTTGATACTTAAATCTTGTTTTCTTAAACTTGATTTAAGTGTTGAAATTATATTGTTACGTTGCCGCATTATATCAACCATTTTTACTTAAACCTTGTTTTCTTAAAAACTTGATTTGAGTGTTGAAAGTGCATTGTTGTTACATTACATTGCTCACCTTGTATCAATCCTTTTTATACTTAAATCTTGTTTTCTTAAACTTGATTTAAGTGTTGAAATTGTATTGTTACATTGCTCACATTGTATCAACCATTTTTTATACTTAAAACCATTTTTATTAAACTTGATTTAAGTGTGAAAATTTGTGTTGTTACGTTGTCAAAATCATATCAACCCCTTTTAATACTTAAATCTTGTTTTCTCAAAACTTGATTTAAGTGTTGAAATTGTATTGTTACACTATTAAAATCATCTTTTGAGACATTTTAAACATAGAGAAAAGTTTCCTTTGTGGTCCTTCCTTTGTCTAGGACTTCATAGATTTTCCTTATGACTTTCATCATACATTCCACATCCTTGGAAAGTCTTCACTTTGCTATTGTTTTGCTTCTAGATTTTTTCCTAGATTCTTTGTGACACTTTTCACATTTTTCTTAAAAACATTCCCATCATGCCACCTATTACGAGATTGACACATAGAAGGAAAGGATCAATCCCTTTCTCCGTACCAATTTTTAGACCCATTATTAAAGAGGAAATATGACCATAATGGAGATGAGGAAAAAATCCTCAGGGATAGCTTTGAAATGACCTTCCCACATAGATAATTTCCTCTTCCAAAACAAAGATCAAGTTTTAGACGAGTAGTAGTAGAGTTAGGGCCAAATTTCCACCTGAATTCGATCCCACTATCCTTACAAACATGATTCAAGAAGAAGAAAGAATTCATTCCTTATCAACAATGAGATATCTTAAACCATGGACATGCTTCTACCTCTACCCAAGGAAACACTGAGGAAGTAAAATGCTTCTAAGACTACAACTAGTTATCACATACCACTCATTAGAACCAATGAAGTTAGAACTAAAGGTGTAGATCCTTAACAAGACCTCCCATGAACCTCAACTAAACCCAAAAATGAAGAGGTCACCATGCAACAACAATTACAAACCCTTAGTTGTAAATTAGAAAACCTAGCTTCACATGTCCATAGGGACACAAGTAGAGTTACACGTACTTGAGAAACCTAAGGTGACTTATGTGAAAACATTACACTAAAAACCATGGTGGTGAAAATCAAAATCTAACCATGTGTACATACCTGCCACACCTTCATGTGGCAAATATTTGACCAAGAGTGGTAGTCCATGAAATGATGCACTTGTCGGTCTTCAAGAAAAATAACCTTAGACACAATAATAAATATCAGTTCAAATAATTATGTCCATACCCCTTCGATCAAGAGATGTTGCATACTCCCTTTCCACCTAGCTTTGATTTCCCTAAATTTGATAAATATAGGGGTAAAGGTGATCCTCATGATCACATAAAATACTTCTTCATGGCTTTCTAAGAAGTTTCCTATAGTGATAATTACCTTATTCACTTATTCCCATGGTCTTCTTAGGCCAAACTTGAATGGTTTCTTCATCTCCCCAAAGGGTCTATTTTCACATTTTAAACTTAGATGAGAAGTTTTTCTTCACACTTTTCATTCAACATGGAAAGTGATATCACTATGATAGACCTTTGTAATGCAAAACAACACAATAATGAAAACTTTGTTGGTTTCTTACAATGATGATGGAGGGTTAGCTAGCCATTTCCCTTGCTCTATTCCATAGAAACAACTTGTCAATATCTTTCATACCTAACTTGCATCTTGAAATAGCCTTTCACTTACAAATGCATTGTGTAAGCACCTTCAAGAAGTTATTGAAAAAGGAAATCTAGATTGAAAAGGCTTTACTTGCCAAAGGGACTTTAAAACCCTTTCAAAGAGACAACCATGAATCAAAACCTATGAAAAGCCCAAGTTTTTCAACAAAAATAAGAATGTCATAGGTGACAGAATCACTGATTCCAAATGTGTCCAAGTGGTCCAAAACACCCTCATTTTAAAACTCTCACAAGGACCACTCAAATATGAAGTTAAATTGAGAGTTTACTCCACTTACGAGTCTTTATCATCAATTCTGAAATAGTTGGATGTGATCAACATGGTCAAATTCCCCACTACTACACCCTTTTCCAAGATGCACCAAAACCATCATGGTACAAATACTATGAATATTGTGAATACCATCATGTCAAAGGCCATACCACAATAAATGTTTGAAAATTGAAACACTTCATTCAAGACCTCATAGATAGTGGAGACATTGAGATAGGTGTATAAGAACCCAAAAAAACATCTAACAAACAATTTGGGAATTTATAAAGAACCATTCCCTAAGCATAAATAGGTGGAACAAAATTTAGATCAGGTCAATCCTCACAAAGAAAAAGTTCCAATCATGTTGTTTCCAAAACAACCAATCCATTTGACTCTCTCATTGGTTATGTCCATCCCACTACTAAGCATAAATACCATCAAAATCAAATCATAGGGTGTGTCATGGCAAAATAACATGCTCATCTTATCATCCTAAAACCTCTTTTACTACTCCTTTGATGGTCATTATGATCTCCTTGAGATAGCTTGAGAAGACAAATGCCAAGATTTCTATCTTGGATCTTCTCAAGATATCTACTATTCATAAGGATATCCTTTATAAAACTCTTCAGGGTCAAGAGTTTCCATGGACATTGATGCCTCATGCTTCCAAGCCTTGGTTGTGACTTTATCCATCTAAACAAATCACCTTTAGCCAAATGAGATTCCAATGGATGACCATACACACAACCTCCCTTTATATATTGAAGTGATCATTACTCACAAAAATATCAAAAGGGTTCTTGTGGACAAATGGATCAGCCTTAACATATGTACCTTAAAGCTCATAAAATAATTGGGACACACTAACACTAAACTAGAGCCTAATGTGATCACCATTAAGGCTTATGATAATGCAGAGAGGCAGTCAACAGGGAATGATTACTTTACCAATGGAAGTTGGGCCCATTACACATGATACCTATGGTTCCATGTCCTTGACTTGGAACTACCCTATAATATTCTCCTCTCAATCACCCATGGATTCATGTCATGCAGGTCATTTCCTCAACTTTCCACCAGTGTATCAAAATTTATCATGAAGGACAAATACTTACCATTCTTGGGACCCACAACCCTTTACACATTATAGAGTGTTATTTGGTTATTACCCCACAACATATGAATGTCCTTCTATATAAATAGTTGTCAAGATTCAATCTGAGGCCCTCGCCTCTCACATCAATCCTAATACACTATGCACCACATGAAAGTGGTGCCTCCACATCCATATCCCCATTTTCTACATGGGAGATGAAATTCCTTCCTACTAACTGCATGGGGAATATAATCTCCAACATGCCCTCCTTGTTTCAAATCTTCCCTTATCACCCAAAACACATGGTAGGCCCAACTATCAGCCATAAATGACCTCAAGAACCTTGCAGTATTGAAACATTCATCCTTGGTGGTCTCTTGGTAGATGATAAAATGCATAACACTTATACATCCTAATCCCCTAATGAAAGGATGGCTTCATGCTATCAATCCCCAAAATATGTCATCCCTAATAAGATGATGTATGTTATGGGATATAAAGGATATGGGTGTGGCATAAATGAACAAGGTGTGTGAACCTCTTCTGACACATGAGAAAATGGATAGATATAGAGTTGGTATTCGGCCCTATGGATCACCACCTATAGAAGTTGAGGCCACCTCCTCGAAACGTGAGGATATCTCTTCATATTATGATAGAAACCAAAGTCCCTTTGTATCCTTTACGAGGACCTTTCTTCCACCAACTTATTCTCTGACATGGCTATTTTAACCTTGTCCCCTTCCATTCCTAAATTAGACCTTGTACACCCTTCCCTTATCAATTGGGACCAACAATGACATATACCAATTGATTTCTTTCAGAATGATGAAGCAATTGGTGAATTCATGGGGTTACATGATGACATTCCTATTGGGACCATAAGAAGGATTCTCCATCAACCTTGATGCATACATATATTTCGGGGAGGAGGTTGAGTTTATGTGGTCAAAAAAATAAAAAAAGAGAATGAGGGAAAATATCTTCCAAAAATCCTCACCAAAATAAAAGATCCAAGTCCCATAGTGAAAACCTCTTTGAGGAACTTACAAACAAACAAATAGAAAATCAAAAAAGGATATAAAAAGTGACCAACCTATATTGGTGAAAATCTCATTGAGACACCAATAGAGAAAGAACTCAATCTCCCCCTATCCCTATGCATATGGAGGATGGATCCAAATTACTTGTGAGGAGACTATTGATATCAACATCGGTACAAAGATGAGCCTAGAATTGTCAAACTTGGGGATTCTCTTTTAGCACACAAGTGAATAGAAAAAAAAATTTATGCTCCTTCTTCGAGAATTTTTAGATGTATTTTCTTGGTCCTATGCAGACATGCCAGGCTTGGATCCTTCTTTAGTAGTGCATAACCTAGTTGTGCATGAATCAACAAAGCCAATCAAATAAAAACTATACAAAATGCATCCGCATGTGGCTCTTTTGGTCAAAGAGGAGCTAGAAAATTTATTAGTAATGGGATTCATCCAACCTATTGATTACTTCGAATGGATCTCCAACATAGTGCATGTTTAGAAGAAACCTATTGGTATAAGGATTTGCACATATTTTAGGGACATCAACAAAGCATGTCCTAAAGATGAATTTCCTCTTCCAAACATCGACATGATTGTTGATTCTATTATTGGCCATGAAATGTATCCCTCATGGATGGATTCTTGGGCTATAATCAAATCAAATATTGTGGAAGAGGACCAACACAAAATTACTTTACTACTCTTTAGGGCACCTTTTTATCATTAGTCATGCCTTTTGGCCTCAAGAATGTAGGAGCAACATATCAGAGAGCTATGAATTTCATATTTCATGACATGTTACATGATATTGTAGAGGATTATGTGGATGATATCCTCAAAAATCTAAGACTAGAGTAGAACACCTCAACGATCCTTCATCACATCTTTGAATGGCTCTGGGATTACAAGGTCCATTTGAATCCTAAGAAGTGTGTCTTTGGAGTCATCTCAAGTAAAATATTGGGCTTCATTGTGTCTCGGCATGGAATTGAAGTAGATCCTCACTAAAGTCACTTTCACTTGAGATGCCTCCTCCTAAGAACCTCAAACAATGTGTATCCTGTAAGGTAAAATTTAAGCCATTCAAAGATTCATCTCATAACTTGCAGAAAAGTGTCACTCCTTCACCCATATGCTAAAGAAAGATATTGATTTCACTAGGGCCTGGATTTCCAACAAGCCTTTTCTCAACTCAAACAATATTTGGAAAATCCACTGTTCTTATACCACCTACCCCAGGTGAACCTTTGTTGTTATACATATCTGCTACCCAATTTTCTATAGGCACACTCTTGGCACAAGTATGATGCCCAACACAAAGAAAGAGATCCATCTATTATCTTAGTCCACACCTTTAATTTTATATGAGATCAAACTACCCACAGATTGAAAAATCATGTTTGGTTGTTGTCTTTCACCTTTCAAAAACTCCACCATTACCTTTTAAACAACCATACCAAGCTAATATCTAAAGTTGACCCTCTCAAATACCTTTTGTCAAAACTGGCACTTATAGGAAGGATGGCCAACTAGATTATTTTTTTGAGTGAGTTTGACATTGAGATATGTCAATCAAAAAGTAGTAAAAGGACAAGTTTTGTTGACCAACTAGATCAAAGCACCACTTCCAGGAATGGAACCCTTAAGTCTAGATCTTCCAGATGCTTCCATTTTATATATCAAGAATCATCAACCTGAAGGTATATTTTGATGGGTCATTCACATTTAATGGCTCAGAGTAGGGAGTAGTCCTTATTACTCCCATAGAGATATCATCCCACAGCTTTCAAACTTAGCTTCCCATGTACAAACAACATTTCCAATATGAAGCTCTCATTGCAGGACTTAAATTCATATCAAATGGAACATCAAACAAGTTGAGGTTATAGATGACTCCCAACTTATCATCAAACAAGTGAATGATGAATACAAAATTCAAAGATGAGAAATATTATCCCATACAAATGCATGGTGGACACCCTAAAAGAGTATTTTGTTTTATTTCCTTCCATCAAGTTCCACGCATACAAAACCAATCAACATGTTATGGATACCATTGATCCTTGTTACATGCTTATCATCAAATACCAGATAATTTCAATTCCTTATTGATCATCTAATAGTGATACGGCCTATGACATGACATGCCAAATCATGTTTGGTATGTGAAGTTGTTGGTCCCTTTTCCCCCTGGTATGTTGATATTTATAACTACCTATAAGATGGTACTTTCCCACCCGACCTCTCCCACTCCCAAAAGAGAACCCTTATCCAACATATATACCCATGTTACACCCTACTTAGGGGCACTCTCTATCATCGAGGTTATGATGGGACTCTATTATATTGCCTTAACTATAAAGAAGTTATCCAAGCAACCAAAGAGGTGCACAAGGCATATATGGTGCTCATACAAGTGGCATGGTCCTCGCAAGAAAATTTTATGTGTGGGATACTACTAGCCTACTATGGAAACAAATTGTTTCTAGTATGTGAAGAAATGTGTCCTATGTCAAAAACATGGTAATTTGATCCATGCACCATATCTAATCATTACAACCTATCACAACACCATGGTTTTTAGAAAATGGGGGCTCGATCTTATAGGAAAACTCACCCCCACCTCATCTGATGGCCACAAACACATTATCACTGCCACTGAGTACTTTACCAAATGGGTGGAGGTTATTCCTCTCACTTATGTTACAGTTCTCATATTTCCAAGTTCATCATGAACCATATCATCTTCATTATGACATCCCTTCTACCATTATATCTGATAATGGTAAATCATTTAAAAACAAACAAGTGAAGGCTTTATGCCAACACTTTAAAATTTTCCAAAAGTGGTCTACACCTTATTACCCTCAAGGTAATGGGAAAGCTGAGGCCACCAATAAAATGTTGTTTGTATTATGGAGAAAATGGTTGGTAAAATAGGTCATAATTGGCATCTCCAAATCCATCCTGCCCTCTGGGCCTATCGCACTTCCATCCACACACCTACAGGTGCAACCCCATATTCCTTGGTATTTGGCACTAAAGCCATTATACCCCTAGAGATCAAGCTCCCCTCTTTGAGAATATCCTTATGAGACTATTTAGATAAAGACAAGGACTACAGAGTAGTCTAAGCTAGCAGAGCTTGAACTCCTTGATGAAAAATGCCTTCACGCCCTAAACCATCTTAAAGTGTATCAAATCAAATCCATGTAGCTACAATAAATGTATCATCCCTCATGAATTTGAGGTAGGTGATCTTGTGCTTAAGGAAAACTAGTTTAACACTACCAAAGAACATGAAAAGAAAGGAAAATTTGAGCCTAATTAGTTAGGGCCATACATTGTGGTGGCTAAATTTGGTTCTAGGGCCTATAAACTTGCATATCCCATGGTGAGAGCTCCGAGAACCTATGAACATCATGCATCTCAAACATTTCTATTCCTGAGCTTGGGGCATTCAAAAATTCAAAAAAAATCAAAAAATCAAAAAAAAAAAAATAAAAAATAAATTCATTCAAATGTGAAAACCACACAATTGTGGCACTTTGACAAGTCCTTTGGTGAAAATCAGTTTTTCGCCAGAGGATTTTTTGTTCACAATCATCTCACACCTGGGGGCATGATCACTTCTTCTAGCTAGTCCTTCACCTATGTTTGAAATCTTTTTGAGCCTATCCTTCATGGCCTTGATCTAACTGATCCTATTCTTATATATATATGCATGGAGATTTTCCTCAGATATTCTCACTCTCACTTATGGGGCATCTTTTCATTTTGTTTTCCATTATATAGCTTCGGAAAACTTTCAAAAACCCTAAAAATTTAGAAAAAACTTCAAAAATCCAAAAAATTGGTAAAACCTTAAAAAATCCAAAAACATTAGTAAAACCTTCAAAATCCAAAAACATTGGTAAAACCTCCAAAATTCAAAAAGCATGGTAAAACATCAAAAATCCAAAACATTGGTAAAACATAAAAATCCTAAACATTCACAAAACACAAAATCCTAAAAATCGAAAAATTATCCTACAAAATATCCTACTTTGGTGCTTCCTAGTTCTTGTGCATAACATGCAGATCATATTTGATCTTCCTTCATTTGGGGCATCATTTTAACCCTTATCGTATAACTCAAAACATTCAGAACTGAAGTTGATAACAAAACATTGGTGCAACTTTCTTTAACATTGTTTGTTTGAAAATTCATGAGGAATATTAGAAGAATTTGTAGTAACACTAGATTGCTTAATAGAATTACAATACTCAAAAGGTGAAGGATCAGCTAGAACATCATAAATAGTGCATTGATGAAAGAATTTAAGTCATGCATGTAATGTAGAAGGGACCACATACATAGCATGGATCCAAGGCCGTCCAAGAATAATATTATAATTAAAGTTATTATGCATGACATGGCACAGAATAGTGATTATACATGGACCGATAGTGACAGTAAGCCGACAAAGACATAATACACACTTGGGAATGTTATCAAAGCCACTAATAGAGATGGAGGAAGGAGATAGAGATTCTTCTGACATACCTAAATGATGAACGAAAGTGATGTTACAAATGTTAAGGCCAGATCCATTGTCAATTAAGGCACGTTTGACCCCAACTTTGTTAACACAAACTTGAATATATAATGGAGGATCATGTTGTAGTATTTCTTGAGAAGGTAAGTCATCAGGTTGTGAAAGTTATTTGATCCTCATTGAGGGATAGAGAAGAAGTGAACTTATGGTATACATATTTGAGTGAAGTGTGAGCAGGAATATAATTAGTAGCTAAGTAATTTTTAAGCTTACTAATACAATCAGAGTGATTTTGTAGATAAGTGTGAATAGAGATATTCATGATGAGAAAACCCTAGGATGATAAGCAATGAGCAAAGGTATTATAAGCGTGAAGATCGGTATGGGTTCACCAAAATGATTAACTAAAAATGTGGATTTGATATTGTTAATCTAAGAAGTACAATAGTAAATATAAGCTAACCTAAATAAGGAAAGTGACCCAAGCAACTAAGTACATAAAAATGTGAAACCCTAATTAACAAGTAGGATTATAAAGAGATTAGCTGATTTGACGAGCTTGTTGGACTCGTGTTACGTAGATGGATGGAGAAACAGGAGGTGGAAGTGATTGTGTTGAGGTCCAAATAAGTGCAGATCTGGGCAATCTGAGTGGACTTAGATGCCTAGATAGGTACAAGAGCGCATGTGGGCACCCAAGTCTAAGATATGGGTGACTTGGTCTATGAAAAATCTTTGTAAATCCCCTCTAAGGTGTCGCCAATTGATCACATGTGTTCACTTCTTGTCAGACTAGCTTTTCGGACTACGCAATATGTCACTAGAAATTAGAAATGAAGATGAGACCTCCTATATAGTGTGATGCAGATGAACCAGCCTTATGCCTTGTGATGGAGCTAGATGGATGCAAATGGATCCTTAGGTAATGATATTAGTGCTTAGTGCTTAGTCCCTCATTATGGTCTCATAACTTTATATTTATGTGGTTCTCTTGTTCTAATTTCGTAATTAACTCCGAAGAGGCCGACCACCAAAAATATAGAATGCTCAAATGGCTAGAAAGTGCCCAAAAAGTGGTGGGAAAGTGGAAAGAAGATCAGGGCTCTCCAATTGGGACCAGGGCACCTACGGGTGCCCCATTCTAGGAAAAAATGACGCAAAATGACAAAAAGCAAGGAAAGTATAAAGCTAAAGGTCATGGCAGTCATAAAGTAAAGTAAAATGACTAAAAGATGGGGTTAATTATTACTTTCTTCACTAAAAACATATGAATAATGGTATGAGACTAGGACTAAATAATGTCTAAAGTGCATGATTTTGTGTCTACAAGTACACCTTGTCCAAATTTACACCATTTCCTTGTAAGACATGTGCATATGATAATATCATTTCAATCTTGAAAGGCTTATTGATCAAGTAACCTTTTCCCTTTTCTACTTGGAAAAGATTACTAAGAGAAGAACTGAAAAATGGCAACTAAGCCATATTGGTGAGATCTCTTCCTCTTCCTTTGAGAAATCTTTTTATCATACGTAGTTGCATTCATCTCACTAAAGGAAGTATCTATAATCTAAAGCTCATCTAAATAATGGAAGGATAGGTTTGCATTTGATGTTCTTAATGTTTTATTTACTAGTTTATGCTTTTCCTTTATGCTTTATCTTGATGTTTATGTTTGATTAAAAAAGTTATGAATCTACTTGGTGTTAGTTTCCTTTTATAAACTTAGTGTAGACACCATTTTTTCACCCCTAGGTGACCCGATAAACATTAATAACATTAAGCCTAATTATCAATACTATCACTATCCTAAGTACACTTCAAAATTATCGTTGTAAATCTAAATTAACCATGTAACTCTTATTTACCCTTCCCTAACCACCCAAAACCAACCTAACCTATTTATCTTACCCATCCTAACCCCTTAACCTCTCATAACCTGAATCCCTAACCTCCCACCATCCATCCAAAAACCTAACATCTCGGATGACAAGTGGTTTCAACCATTTTCCATCTTTTCCATGTTGGTTTGTAACTTCTTGGAACAAATCTATGATGATCATTGTGATGCTTGTTGATCCTATTTAGCTAACCTCTAGCTCCCTTTCCCAACTAGTCAAAATCTACGTGTGAGGATGAATTGTTGCACCTACAAACAACATCACTGTGTTCAATATCATCAACACACACCTACCAAATTTATCCGGAGCCTCATCAGATTGTTAATCAGCTGTTGGAGAGCTTCATCACCTTCAGATTATCCATCAAGGTTAGTACCCTTTATTTTTCATTTTGTCAAATTACTTTCACATCATTAGGTTTATAGCATGTCATCTACACCATCCTTCATATCCTTCTTGAGCTTAGCTTCTTATCCAATCATTTAGACCAAATTTACAAAACTTACAATTTCCATAGAGATCAACGTCAATCCTTGATCATCGTCAATTGGTCCCTCGACCATTCTTTCCTTCATTGGCCTTCTAGACATACCCAAACCTCTATTTTTGGGATTCCTCAAGTCCATATATTCCTTATTGCTTACCCAAATATTTTAAAACTTATCTTTCATTAAACACTACATGTTTTACCAACATTTTATCAAAGTAAGTAATTTTCTCCCCAATTTCCATCGACTCCTAATCGTCATCAATCAAAAGTATCATAGCCCCATGTTTTATCATTAGCCTTACAAACACATCTAAATATCTTATTTCTAAGTTTCATAGACTCTTCATAGTCTATCTTAACATCGATAATCCTTCTCTAGTATTTATTATTGTCAATTTTATTCATACTTAATCAAAACAAGTATTTTATTTTGTCTCGGATCGTTGTCGATCCCCTGTCATTTTTATCATTTTTGGCATTATCTTATTTACACCCATCCGATTTGGGTCTAACAAGTTATTTGCAAGATGGATCTTTTATAGATGATTTTTCTAGGTATGTCTCACCCAATTACCAACATATATGATCTTCTAATTGTCCAAAAGTCATTCATGTGGAAACAATTCGACGTTGTCCACAAACTCATCTTGTGTGCTATCACACTTTCTCCTCCATTGAGGAAATCGATAACTATATCAAAATCATTCAAGAAGAGTGAGAAACTGCTAATGAATTATGGTATGAATACTTTCATAACTTCAAGCTTGCCACTTCCTATCCTAAGTCCTTGTTCAAACATTATTCCAATAGTGAAAAATCTAAAGGCTTAGCAAATGCAAATATCATAAAATTTATGTTTAAAAATTGTTCAAATGCTGAACACACCCACCCTCAATGTAACTATACACCCACCGGGAATCATATAAAGACAAGATTTGACAAGCTCCTAGCCACGTGTATAATCACACTCCCTCCTATTCACCCCATAACACATCTATTTCAAAACCCTCTTGGTATTGAGAAAATGACTATTGTAAATACCATCGGTTCAAAGACATAACATTGAAAGGTTTTATTCATTTAAAAATATCCTCCAAGATATTATCAACAAAGGTGACTTACAACTTGATAATCCAAATGCACCTCCAAATCAAAATTTAGATGTCTTTAAACAACCCTTTCTTAATCATGCCCCATCCACTAGTCAACCCTAATCCAATGTTATCAACTCTCATCACACCATCAATACTATCAAAGATCTCCCACCTACACCTCCAACACCTAGTGCTTCTATAATGGAAGCACCAATCGAACCATCTAACCCCTCTAGTCTTGTCACTAACAAGACCACTGACCCCTCTCTATATCTATCACACCTACCTTAAAACCATATGTGACCTCTCTAAAAGTTTTAGAAAAGAAACCTATCATAGAACTCATTAATATATCTTTGAATGACCATATCACCCAACATCACGTGTAAAATATCCACAAATCTACTATGCAACCCATAAATCACCAATATAGAAAAATAAAAATTATATCACAAAGTAGTCAAACCACCTCATCATAACATACAAGACCCTTGCCTTCCATCTTAGGGCCCCATCCTTCATCAAAATTCACACTCAATGTCACCCATCCCATGGTCTTCTCTTGACCGGCACCTAAACATGTCACACAAAAATGATCTCATATGCCCCATCTTTTATTCCATCAATCAAAACAAAAATCCCCTCAACATCAGCTCGAATAGGGTATTATGAAAGAACCCTTGAAAAACTAATCCAACTATCCATCATAGTTTTACCACCACTCAAATCATCTAGCCCTCGAGGGTGGAAACCCTCTTGGTAAAAATTTGAGGCATTATGTAAGTATAGTCATACTTTAGGACACTTTACTGAGGATTATAAAGCCCTTGATGCCGCTATCCATAGTCTCATTAATAAATAGCTTATGCCTACACATCTACAATATCCAAATCAACACAAACAAGCTCATTTATCCCCTAAATCTTTACTCTCTAAACCACCATCCAACATCACACCCACATCCAATAAAAGTGAGACTCTTCTAGTAATACACCACTCCATCAGATCGACATTGTTCGTATAACTACCAAAGCCCATCCACAATACCCTAAGGCTTCAAATAAAAACAAGCCCAATATTTACATCCCTTTTACACCTAAATCACCTAGTCCTCCACCCTCTTTTAAGGAAAATGTATCGATCATTTCCACTCTGCACACCCAATCCACCTCCTCTGAAAAATACCATTATCAAACAACTTCATCAAGTTCCCATGAAAATTTCCCTTTACGAACTCATCCAAACCTCTCCACAATATTGACAAGTGATAATTAAACCACCTCAATCCATATCAATACCATCTGATGATCTCGCAACCATTCTCAAACATGTTTGGCATCCTCAAATTTCCACCACTATCACTTTCGATGATTCAGAGATCTCGTCTTTGCAATCTATAGATCATGATCTCACACTATTTTTCACAACACAAATCGATGATACTCTCATTAAGAGAGTTATGATTGACAATAGCGCTAGCATCAATATCATATCATCACACTATTTTAATCAAATTTATCTACCTAATACTATGGTCACTTAGTTTCTTACATGAATATTGCAAGCCTTTAACGACATTGTTTCCCCTACACTAGGCACATGGTTATCCTGCCTATTAAAGTAGGTGTTATGTGTCTCCACGAACTCTTCTATCTTGTACAAGGAGATTTTAAATGTAATATTCTTCTAGGAAGACCTTGATACGATTTATGTGTTGTATTCCATCCACCTTACATCACTATCTGAAATATGAACATGAAGGTAAGACATTAACTATTCCATCCAATCTGAATCATTTCAAAGTATTTTATATGACTTACCTTAAACAACATGCTCATACCAAAACAAACTTGAGCTCCTCTGAACAATATTTTTACAGTTCTTCCATCTCCGCATCCAAATTACCATATGAAACCTCTTTTGAGGATGTTATGTAATGAATTTCGCTAGGAGAATATCACCTCATGGCCCTTAACTCATTTCCTACACCAAAACATGTGGAAGGCCTTATAAACAACCAATATATGAACCAAACATTGGCAATATCATATCCTTCAGCCCTCCTCATCTTAAAAATAATCTTTTCTATGGAGGGATTGATCATCCTTCCCCATATCATGAAAATCAACACCATGCTAAACCATTTATATCTAACTTTTCATTCTTATACAACCAGTCCTTCGCACATATGTATCTCCATCATTTCTCACTATAAAGGCTTTGGCTAGGGATGTTATGAACAATGAATACATTATTTTTTTTGGCTAGTCCCAAAATCATCATGAGAATTACAGATTATTCTTTGACAAACCATCTTCGAGATAACTTCATGCAAACACCACATCTAGGCCCATAATTGAACTAGAGTCACCCCTTCATAAAATTACCCTATCGACATGGATGATACCATTTCCATCCCATCCAACTTTTTTTAGTCAACATGATTACCTTAGGACCACTTACTTATCATACTAATGATAAAACTAAGACCATCCCACTTATATTACCTGAAATGGTAGAGGAAGATTCCCTACCATCGACATTATTCAATGCTACAAAAACTGAATCCATCCTATTTGATATGGGGTAGAGGATCATTAACTATAAAATAATCTACCATTGGACATACCTACACTTCTTAATGAATCCACTATCAACGTCAACATAGGGACTTCACAAGACCCTCACATAGTGAAAGTTGGTCAATCCTTATATTTAGAATAATTGAAGGACTTTACAGCTTTCCTTTCAAAACATAGTCAGGCCTTTGCATGGTCATATAGTGACATGTTAGGTATCGACCCTAACATCATCATTCAAAATATCATCATGGACCCTAATGTTAAATCTCTTAAATAGAAACTACGTAGGATGCACACTCGTGTATCCCTCCTCATAAAATAAGAATTACAACATATTATTTATTTATGTTAACTTCATATTACCCATTGGCTATCTCCAATGGGTGTCTAATATCATACTTGTAATCAAAGCCTCTTGAAAATTACGCATCTCTATATATTTTTGAGATCTCAATATCTCCTGTCCTAAAGACAACTTCCCACTCCCTAACATCAATTGGCTTGTCGATCTTACCATCACCATGAAATGTTAACTCTTATGGATAGCTTTCTAGATACAATAAAATCCTTATCGCAATAGACGACCAACATAAAACATCCTTCATTACTCCTTGGGGACTTTTTCCTACCACATCATACCCTTCGAACTCAAAAATGTAGGGCTACCTATCGAATGTTATGACATACATCTTCCATGATCTCATTCATAAAACTCATGGAAGACTATGTTGATGACCTCTTAGGAAAATATAAACAATACAAAGACCATCTCACCATCCTTGACATCATTTTTTCTCAACTTATCTAATACTTCCTCCACCTTAATCCCACTAAATGTGTATTTGGTGTCCTCACCGGAAATCTTTTAGGTTTCATCGTTTCTATCAGGGCATTGAAGTGGATCCCACCAAAATCAAAGCCATCATTGAGATGCTACCTCCTTCACATCTCAAATATATTCATATCCTTCAAGGTGGACTTTAATCAGTTAGTTGCTTCGTCTCTCAAATTTCAAATCACTTATCAACCTTTTCACCATCTCCTTTGAAAGGATTTCCATTTCAAATGGGATCACAACTATCAAAAATCCTTTGAGGACCTCAAACAATACCTTCTATCACCACTTGTTATCACACTTCCACGCGATGGGGGTCATTTTATCTATACATATCTGCTACTAACCATTCCTAGGGTGTTATGCTAGCACATCGAGATGATTAGGGTAGAGAATAGGTTGTCTATTACATAAGACACACACTTCATGACTATGAAACCCATTACACCAAAGAAGAAAAAAATTTTTTTCCTTATACTTCATAACTTCCAAAATTTTCCACGATCTACTTAATCATAAAACTTACATGGTCACCATTTTAATCCTCTCAAAGCTATGTATTCTAAACCATACCACAATGACCATATCATGTGTTGGATCATGTCCATGACTGAGTTTGATCTATAATTCATATCACATAAATCTATCAAGGGAAATATATTGCCAAAAAAATCACGAAGCTCCCCTTCCTGACAATCAACTACCACACGAAAAATTTCCTGACAAATCCATTAACACCATCGATCAATAATATACTCCTATCATAAGGATAGTTTTCTTTGATGGATCTAAATGTTAGTAGGGGAGGTTTCAGTATCATCATCATACCTCCTGGGGACTCCTATCCCTCTATCCTTTAAATTAAACTTTGAATGCACTAATAACATGTTTGAATACAAAGCTCTCATCATGGGTCTCCAAATAGTAATCATGTTTGGTGTTCAAATTTTGACATCTACGGAGACTCTCAACTCGTCATCAACCAAATCAAAGGAATTTATCAATGCAAGAATGAAACTTTACAAAAGTATAAGAACATTGTTGAATTCCTCTTAGAATATTTTGATCAATACACCATCCAAACAATTCCATGATCTTCTAATAAGTTCATAGACACCATGGCTTCTCTAGCATCACTCATCCCACTATCAACTAACAATTCCAAATTGTTTATTATTGTGCATAGAATTGATCAACCATCTCACACCAATAAACTCCCCTCTATCAATATCTTTCATAAAATCAAACAAACCTCTGGTACACTCAAATCTATGACTATCTTTCTCAATCAAAAATACCATCTGACTTATCTAAAAATGTTAAACGATATTTTCTTCAACATGCTACCCGATACATCATTATAGGTGGTGTTCTCTACAAACTTGGGTTTGATGGCCTCTTACTACAATGCCTCAAATCTCATGAGTCTACTAAAGCTATCCAAGAATTCCATGATAAGTATATGTGGTGGAAACTTCAACGGTATGGTTATTGCTAAACGCATCTTATGGATGGGATATTATTGGCCCACCCTTAATCAAGATTGTTGTGCATACATCAAGAAGTGTGTTAAGTGTCAACAACATTCCAATCTCACCCACATCCTAATTTGGGCCCTATAACCTACTCAGTTCTATGGCCCTTTACACACAATGGAACTTGACCTCATCGTCCTCATTAACCTTGTTCATCACACAAAACACACTCCATCACCACTGCTAGTGAATATTTCACTAAATGGGTGGAGGCCATTCCCTGGTCTCTACTAAAGTAAATAAAGTCATTGATTTCATTTATCAACACATCATATGTCACTTTAGAATCCCTCACAAACTTATCACAAATAATGGAAAGTCTTTCAAAATAATGAAATAAAGAAATTATACAATGCATTAAACATCAAGCTAATATTTTCATCACCCTATTATCCCAAAAAAACGTACAAGTAGAAGCTTCTAAAAAACACTCAACAAAATTATCATGAAAATCATCAACCAACAAGACAGAGTAGATTGGCATCTCCAAATCCCATTTTCTCTATGGGATTATCAAACTAACATCCATACTCCTACAGGTGCTAGGACCTTCTCTTTATTATATATCTTCGAGGTAGTATTACACCTTGAAGTTCAAATCCCATCTCTTTACGTGTCCTCGAGAGATTATATTCTCGATGAGGATTATCATCAAGAACGTCTAACACAACTTAAATTGTTAGATGAACATTGTCTAAAAACCCTCAAACATCATCATGTCTATCAAGAATGCATCAAACAAGCATATAACAAACATGTCAAAGAATGTGACTTCAACATTGGTGATCTTTTCCTCAAAGAGAATCAAAATGTCACTACTCTAGAAAGGAGTAAATGTGGAAATTTTTCCCCTAACTGGATCGGTCCATATGTCATCACTCACAAGTATGGGTTGAGAGCCTATCACTTAGCTTCCCTCGATGGTAAACCTGAAAAGGAACCTTTGAATGCCTTACACTTGCATCCTTTCTATTGTTAACATATCTACCATTATGACATTAGTCATGTCAAAGATCTTATTCCACCACTAGCCTATCATTCACTATCGTAATGATTTGGAAGCATGTGGTCCACCATTAGTATCATATAAATCATGACCTTAAATATGAACACCATGGATCTATTCATTTCATCTTTCACATGGAAAATTTCATCCTCAACATGTACCTCGTAATAATTACTCTCACCTTTCCCTTGTCTTCCCCGTCACAAAAAAAAAACGCCAATCAAAATATGTTATGGGGTATACATGTGTAGTTGGTACACACATATTTTCCCCTCCTCAAAATGGTCTACTAGGTCTTCCCTCAGTGTAAAAATAAAAATTCAAGAATATCTATGGATGCACATTATCAAAAATATAGACTTATCCCTCGAAGGACATCTATTAATCATATTATCAAAAAATATTGATCCCTTAATCAAAATATAGACCGATCCTGCAAAGGATGGCTATCTATAAAAAAATAAAAAAGTTGTAGAACACTCCCTCAAAGAATGGCTACCCATATAATTACAAAAGGCTTCCCATATTGATCATCCTTCATATCAAAATACAAAAATCAAAATCATCATGGGAAATATTCTCGCATCGATAATCTTTCCCATCATAAGAAAACTTCCCGCATTGATCACTTTGCACAAAAAGAATCTAGTTAGAGCATAGGCCTACAATCCATCAAAATTATAACCTACTTCCCCATACAAACTACACATGTCAACCCTTCCCATGTTGAAGGAAGGTATACAAACTCATTTCCATCTATATCCAAGATCCCACATGTGACTAATTATTGTTAGTTATATGTTAACATTTTTTACAAGGCCTCAAGTGCATTATCATATATATTTAATTTACCATCACATTACATATGTATCAAATCTAGTCTAAAGAAAACAATTCACATTTTATTCTTAACCATGATTGAAGTACATTTTGAAATACATATATCAAAATCACTATATTTGGAGTCACATCATATCAACATCAAAATCAACATATCATATCAAATATCACATTTAAACATCTACGCATCTAACATCAATATCTAAAACATCTCATTGAAATAACTCATATACAACATCAACATCAAGATAAATAAACAACACATGAATTTGAACCATTATATATATACATAATTGAATGTCTATAAAAATACCTTCAAAAGGCTCATATATAAAATCATCTATAATTGGATTGTATACAAAAACCCACATACTATGTGGTAAAATCAAAATCTAACACCACCACCATCCCGATCTCTCGACGGCTCCTCCATCTGCCCCGGATCTCTCCACGGCCGAGAAACACTCCAAGTGATTGTTGATGTAACCTTTTTAGCCGATATAAGCTTGCTCACTTTTTACTGTGCATAATGAGGGACACCGTGGTGCTCTATCTCCAAGCACTCATATTACCTCATCTCTTCTCATAGCACTTTATACTACTCAAGATTCACAAAACCAAGATGCCCAATCTACCCTCTTACCACTGGCACCGCACTCACAGTACCACTACCTATCTAGTAATTGGCCCTACCCCCAGGGATATGCTCCGTGTAACCTCCTATCTTGTCCCCACCTCTCCATACTTCGCTCGCAGCACCTACTAATACCAAAGTGATATCTATCTAGTTGTTGTAATTAGGTGTTATGCTCTAGGTGGATCTGTTATATCTCTTGATGTAGCCTATCATGCTCCTCACAAGTGGTATCACATGTTGGAAGTTGATTAACTAAAATTAGAAATTTTAGTTAATAATGTAAGAATTACAACAATGCAATAACTGAAATATAAATGCTAAGTAATTTATTTGATATTTTAAATGAAGTGAAATAAATTAAATAGGAAGGAAAAGGTACTAACTTGAAAATAAATTACCTTGTAATGATCTAGGAATAGACAGAGTGATGTTCTCGGTGGGACTAAATATAATGACGAACCTCAAAAAAATGCGTAAGTCAGTAGATCTGCTGACTAGGAATAGATCCCAAATCTAGTCCATTGCCTTATGTATATAGCTAACCCTTATTAGAAATAGTATTCCCTTAAGATAGTGTGTATGTTGTGTTTATATAGGGATCTCTTGCTCAAATTTTGACACTAATGACCCAACATGTTGACTAGTACCTAGGATAATGGGAGGGAAAATTATAAAGACTGACCTCAAACATCTAAATGAGAACCAAGCATGATTGGGACCAAGGCATCTATGAATGAGGATTGGGATGCCCATGAGCACCCTAATCCCTCCCTAAGCACCTTAGTCAAAGACTAGAGATGACAACTGAGTAATTAACAATAGCTGAGACTCCCTGAGAGATGACCAAATATGTGTAAGTAACTGATGATTGCACAAAACACTCAATGACAATGAATAACTAAACAGATGAAAGGACTAGGGGATAAGCCATTAGTGAATACTTTTCTTATGCGATATCCATATAAAAACAACATACTTAATGGTATAATTATATTAGTAAGTGTGTCATTTTGTGACAACACTTGCCCCCACTTTATGTTGGGGTGTGTAAAGTTTGATAACATAAAGTAGATAGAGATGCATACTTGAGAGAAATCCACAGAAGCCCATGTTATAGTAGAACACACAGATGTGGTAGAAGAGCATGCCAAATGAACTATATAGCATTCTGAACCATGAATCAGTATGGTTATCCATGCAACGTAGTGAGAAACGTAATGCTATGATGAAGTGTACTAAATGAGAGAGGTGACTATGATATTGATTGATTGGCGATGTATGATGACGATATGATGGGGTAGGGAGTGATCAATTCCCAACCCAATTATGTGTATATAAAAATCAACCGAAGGATTTGGGCATCCTGCCACCAGAGGAAGAGTGTAGGGAGAAAGGTGTGTTATTCTCCAACCTGTAACTACATCCTCAAATATCTAGCCACTACAAATGACTCAAATAAATTTTTTTGTGGTTTTGGATCCAAAGAATTTCGATCAAGCAAGAGACCATATAGGATTGGTAATGGAAAGGAACACTTTCCCCCACTCTATGGGTGTCACCACAATGTGATGGTTTCCTAGTTAGGTCATCTAGAAGGAATTGTGAAATGTATGATGGCTTCCAAGTTAGGTCATCTAGAAGCAAGCGCCAATATAGAATAACTTCCCAAGTTAGGTCATCTCGGAAAGTAATGCATGTAACTCCCAAGTTAGGTCATCTAAGAAGCCAATTATGTTATATTGTATTGTGTTATCCTGTAAAATTGACAAGGGCAATTTGCAGGTAACCATACCAAAAAATTCTATTTTGGTCCCCCAAGGAAGTTTGACAACGTTCGAAATAGCTCAAAACTCCATTTCAGAAATCAAGTTGTTTCAAGACTTAGCCATTTTTGGCCATTTACAAACGCTACTGACATTTTCATGCTGCCATGCAAAAAGTTGCAACAAAGGCGCTGACATTTTCATGTTTACATGCAAAAAGTTACACCAAAGGTGCTGACATGCAAAAATTTGCCCCAAAGGCGCCGACATTATTGTGCTAACATGCAAAAAGTTGTGACAAATGCGCTAACATGCAAAAAGTTACGCCAAAGGTGCTGACATTATTGTGTTGACATGCAAAAAGTTGCGCCAAAGGCGCTAACATTGTCATGCTGACATGCAAAAAGTTTTGCCAAAGGTGCTGACATTATCGTGCTGACATGCAAAAAGTTACGCCAAAGGCGCTGACAATGTGGTGTTGACATGCTGACAAGTGCACCCATTTACAAAGGCACTGACAATGTGGTGTTGACATGCTGACAAGTGCACCCATTTACAAAGGCACTGACAATGTGGTGTCGACATGCTGACAAGTGCACCCATTTACAAAGGCGCTGACAATGTGGTGTCAACATGCTTCGACAAGTGTGCCCATTTACACGGTGAATAATAGTTTCTTCTTTCTGGGATCCATTGATCATTTTTGTAAAATATTTAAAAGTATGTTGGCACAAATGATGACAACATCCATGTTGTACCATGGGATGTTGTCATCCACCAAATTGCCCCAAAGTCAACTTTTGAATTTTAGATATTTTGTAAATAGTGGTTGGTTTCTTTTCGTCTTCTTTCTCCTTCACTTTCTATAAATACTGGAATACTTGTTGTATTCCATGTGAGAAAATTTGTATTAAAAATAGAAGTGAGGAGAGAAAGACTTTGAGCTTTCTTGTAACATAATAGATATTAATACATACTTTGAGACTTTGTGTTGAATTTATGTGTTATGTGCATTAGATCTTTCTTAAGTCAGATCTGTGTTTCTATTCTATTGGATTCTTTCTTGCCTTTGTCATATATTCAACAGTATTGCTTTTTATTTTTATGCAAGTTTGGCTCTATTTACTACCAACCCAAAGCATAAACCCTCTAACCTTTCTACTTTAGAATTCATTTCTTTTCTCCCTTCAGATCCATCTTTCTTCCATTCCTTCCTTCATTCTTTTCTATTCTTCATCGAACTAACTCTACCGGGATGAGATCCCAAACCCTCAAGGTAGAATACTGTAAGACTTGCATAGATTCCTACTGGTAGAATAGCAATAAACTAGTTTCACTTTGTTGTCTCAAAGAGGGGCTATGCCCTGCACACTGTTGGCTTGTCTATCCATAGATCTACCCACCCGATAGATTTTGGACCAACAGTTTTTGGTGACTCCACTGGGGATCGAACCAGATCTATGTGAGTGTTATGTCAGCTAAAAGACACTAACAATTTTTAAAAGCTACCGGGAAGACTAAGAAAATAGCTAAAACTATAAAAATCACTACCTGTTTGCAAATCTTAACTCTTTGTTTAAAATCCAAAATTTTTACAAAAGTGATCCAAACTGAAATTTTTCTTTAGAGATCCATAAACCGACCAGCTTAGAAACCTTTAGTTAGCTTAGTTTTTATAAAAACCCGTATATTTTTGTAGATCTCGAGATCTTGAGATTTTTAAAAATATTTTCAAACTCTTGCAAAAATCAAATCTAAGATCCAAGAATCAGCTTACTAAGTTAACCATCATTTTATCCTCGCTAATCTTTGTCATTAAACCGTAATCGATTTTCAAAAGAGGGATAAAATTAAATATTTAGAAAAGTACATGCTACTGATTTTTGTCAGAAAATCAGCAAGTACAACCAAAAAGAGTTTTTAAAATCTACTCTAAAACATTGTAGATCTGAAAAGATACACTGGCGGGTGAACCATTTACCCGTAGTAGGAGAGCTCGTGGAGAAGTTGATCCTATTTTTGATCTACTTCAAAGGCACAACTTCAGTATTACACCAACGCACTTCACATCGCTAAGTTCAGCTGATCGGTCAGCCAAAAGTGCCTCACCTCCACAAAAGAACCAGTTTTTGCAAGGAGCCTCCACATCCCTTTACAACACTCGTCATGCTCAAAGGAACCATACTTACACCTCATGTCCTCTTTCTAATTTTTCAAATGGTAGTACCATGGGGAAACGCTATGGGCCCTCTTACATTGCCACACCCTGTTCACACACTCCCTCATGGAAATCGTAAGAATTTTCCAAGATTTGATGGGAGTAGAAATCAAAGCATAGATTCACATATATCTGAATTCATTATGTCATGTAACATCCTAGATGTGACTCATGAATACGTGTCACCATCTCTTTCTAGAGACCTTGCAAGGACCCGCAGAGAGTGGTTCCAACATTTTCTCGGCCGGATATATCACCAAATGGGCCACATTACGAACTACGTTTGAAGACAGGTATAAGCCTTTAGAGGACACATTTGCGTTATCACAAAGATCACTCACCCGAAGAAGGAATCCAATGAAACCATGCATGATTTTATCACTTGTTTCAATTCACCGATTAATCAGTGTGCCCGCCATGCCGCCAACACTTTAAAATCAAAAGTGTTTCTTTGTGAACACCATGAGCTCAAGAGTAAGTTTCTTACTCTTATAAGAACAAATCACCACCTTACTTCTCGCTCAAGCTGCGGCCATTCGGATAGAGGATAACTTGCTTATATCTGGTGAGTTAAAATGAGAGTCATCCAAATCCAAGGCTTTAACTCCTTCTCAAGCCTCTTCGCCGATCCGCATTCCATAAGATGGTAAACGACTTGCTCGCACTAAAAATCAATTATCGCAAGCTTCGTCCTCCACTCTATACCGGGATATCCCATGGAGAAACTTCACTCCCAAAAATGCCCCACAAAGGTCGCATTTGCTTACAACTACTCCACGGTTGGCACTTGAGGCTCCTCTAGTCAATGCCCTGGTCGAGGTCGAAGAAGAGGAGAAAATTTATGAAGAACCTTCATTGCAAGGTGAAGATGATCAAGATGTTAGTGAACCGACTGGCGACTCTACAATCGGGTATATGGAATTTGAAGATGAAGAGTCTGATGAAGAAGACGGTACCCATGGGTATGCAAGTAGAAAGTCATATGTTATTTTCACCCGCTCCCAAGGAAAAGAAGCAGAAGTTGCTGCCAGGATACAAAAAGAGAAGGTTGTGTTGAACACACCTCCAACCATTGCTAAAAGAGGTAATCCTCTTCCTGCTCAACCTCATATTAAGCCTTTTATGAAGAAATCTTTTCCTCCCATCTCTCTTCCAAATTATCCTTCTTTTGTTTCCATAAAGACCAAGAACCTTGCCTCTACTATCATGAAATGAGGGACTCATTCCTTCAATCAATGTAACCCTTGGTCACATTCGACATAATCGATCATGTTAAAAATACCAAGATTCAAATGTCCGAGGTCAATATCTTCACCTAACCTCGAGTAGCTTGTAAGATTGACCGAATATATCCAAAGCAAGGTTGTCGTGCCCTCTCATGTCTCCCCTAAAGGAATCCTTCCCACTCCTCCTACATCTCACATAAATGTTGCCTCCACTTCGTGTCGGCAAAATTGAACCTTTTTATCTCTACCTCCTACTCAATGGTCACAAGCTAAGAATCGCATAATTGATTTTGGGGCTTCCGACAATGTCATGCCAGGTGAAGGTCACCCATGCTTTGGGCCTCACTCTTACCAAGCCTTTTGGCAGATGTTACTCCATGGAAACCAAACATGTTCCATTGATTGGTCAGATCAAAGACGCACAGTTCACATTTGCGGCATTCCCATAGAAAAGGGTGAAGATGACCATCCTCGTTGTTGATATCCCAGTGAGCATATAGAATTATACTAGGAAGAAGCTTTTGCAGAGAAGTTGGGGGAGAAATTCATATGGACTGGTCCAAAGCCAAAATACCCATCAAGGGTGTAATGCAGACTTTGGAGCCTGAATCACAAAAGAAGTACCTGGTCACCAACTCTGATGACCCCAAAGCCCAAATTCTCTTTGAATCATCAGGGATGGGGAACTACTTCTTATCCACTGAGTCTGATAAAATGGACATTCTTGTCCAGGAGGAGGACCTTAACAAGATATGGACACTGCAGTTTGATGGCAGTTGTGCAACGAGTGGATGTGGCACTGGAGCTGTCCTAATATCTCCTGAAGAGGAGATTTTTCCCCTTTCTTTCAAATTGTAGTTTTTCAATACAAACAATACTGCTGAGTATGAATCTTTGTTACTCGGTATGCAAGCTACAAAAGAAAGAGGAATCAAGAACCTAAAAGTACAAGGTGATGCTAAACTAATCGTCAACTAGGTAAAAGGGGTGTACCAAGTGAAAAATGATAGACTCAGGCACTACCGCAATGTAGTATGGGACAACATTGAGGAATTTGACGCTTTCTCAATAAAAGCCATTCCAAGAGCTCAAAATGACATGGCTAATTCATTGGTCATCTCAACGATCCCTTATGCTCCCTCACCCAGGGTTGAAAACAGACACATATACCATTGAGGTAGTCTTTCGCCCAAGTGTGTCAGATAATTCTTAGCAGTTGCAGGTGTTCAACGATGACAATCAGCTTATTTCTTTTCTAGAAAAAGTTGATAACTTCAAAGAGCTTCATTTTGAGGGATCCACTTCTACATGCCGTGAATCTATCACTGGTCAAGCAAATGAATCAAAAGAAGGTGATGGCATATGTCAGCTCAAGGGAAATAAAATTCCAAAAGGTTTAGTCTCTCTGGAACAGTTATTTGACAAACATGATCATTTTGTGAAGAAGAAGCGACAAGATGATCCTAGCTCCTCTCCAGAGATCGAATCGGTCAACCTAGGTACTGTAGAATATCCGTAGTTTGTGAACATCGGGAAATGTTGTACACCCGAGGAAAAGTGGAAGTTTGTCAAATTTCTGAAGAAATATATGGACGTATTGGCATGGTCTTATGTTGATCTAAAGTATTTCAAGCCTAAGGATGTTTAGCATGACATCCCGATAAAATATGATGTCAAAACCTTTCACCAGAAATAGAGGCACTATAACCCCAAGATCTCATGTACCATCCAGGTGAAAATACAGAAAATACTAGATGTGAAGATTATCTTTCCTATCCATCATAGTACTTGGGTCACAAACATTGTACCAGTACAAAAGAAGAATGGCGAGATATGCATATGTGTATATTTTCACAATCTGAATCAGTGTCCTCAAGGACAATTATCCACTCCCCATAATGGATCAAGTTCTATAGGCAAGAACTCGGGTTCGTAGATGTTGTCCATGCTTGATGATTTTTCAGCTATAATCGATTAAGGTCTCACCTGAAGACCAATTCAAAATAGCATTCACTACTCCCCGGGGCACATTCACCTACAGCAGGATGCCTTTTGGCTTGACCAATGCTGGTGCCACCTTTCAACGAGTGATCAAAGATGAGACTTTCCAGAATTCTCTAGAAAAGAGGATCATGTATCTAACAAATCTTGAAGAAAAGAGAGTAAGGATGGTCGACAGGATCACCGAACATCAGAATCAAGTCAAGAGAATATTCGATAAAAAGGCTAAGCAGAGGAATTTCCAGGTGGGTGATCTCATCCTTTTATGGGACAAGTGAAGAGAGCCAAAGGGCATGCACGGGAAATTTGATTCTCTTTAGAGAGGGCCATTCAAGATTAGACAGCTGAATGGAGAAAGTAGCTTCTATCTCTCATATCTAGATGGAACTGAGCTCCCACTCTCTATAGCGGGCAACATCTCAAAATATTCAGGAAGTAGAGCTTGCTCTGTTCTTTGTATAGTTTGATTTAGTTGTGTGTTTGTTTTTGTCATCTGTTTGTTTTCCATTGTGTGTTTTCCTTTTTCATTGCCCTTATTTTTGACCCTAAACCCAATGGATAGGAACATAAAAATCTAGGATTCTCTACCCTTAAGCTTCGTTCAAAGATAGTCCCCAGAAAGAGCCAACTGTTATCCTACAAAATTGACAAGGGCAATTTGCAGGTAACCATACCAAAAATTCTATTTTGGTCCCCAAGAAAGTTTGACAACGTTCAAATAGCCCAAAACTCCCTTTCGAAAATCAAGTTGTTTCAAGACTTAGCCATTTTTGGCCATTTACAAAAGCACTGACATTTTCGTGCTAACATGCAAAAAGTTGCGATAAAGGCACCGACATTTCATGCCGACATGTAAAAAGTTACGCCAAAGGCGCTGACATTATCATGCCGACATGTAAAAAGTTGCGCCAAAAGCACGGACATTTTCGTGTTGACATGCAAAAAGTTGTGACAAAGGCACTAAAATTGTCATGCTGACATGTAAAAAGTTGTACCAAAGGCGCTGACATTGTCGTGCTAACATGCAAAAAGTTGCGCCAAAGGCGCTGACATTGTCGTGTTGACATGCAAAAAGTTGCGCCAAAGGCGCTGACATTGTCGTGCTGACATGTAAAAAGTTGTGCCAAAGGCGCTGACAATGTGGTGTTGACATGCTGACAAGTGCGCCCATTTACAAAGGCACTGACAATGTGGTGTCGACATGCTGATAAGTGTGCCCATTTACAAAGGCGCTGACAATGTGGTGTCAACATGCTGACAAGTGTGCCCATTTACACGGAAAATAATAGTTTCTTCTTTGTGGGATCCATTGATCATTTTTGTAAAATATTTAAAAGTATGTTGGCACAAACGATGACATCATCCATGTTGCACCATGGGATGTTGTCATCCACCAAATTGCCCCAAAGTCAACTTTTGACTTTTAGATATTTTGTAAATAGTGGTTGGTTTCTTTTCATCTTCTTTCTCCTTCTCTTTCTATAAATACTAGAATACTTGTTGTATTCCGTGTGAGAAAATTTGTGTGAAAAATAGAAGTGAGGAGGGAAAGACTTTGAGCTTTCTTGTAATGTAATGTATATTAATACATACTTTGAGACTTTGTGTTGAATTTATGTGTTATGTGCATTAGATCTTTCTCAAGTCATATTTGTGTTTCTATTCTGATTGGATTCTTTCTTGCCTTTTTCATATGTTCATCAGGATTTCTTTGTTTGTTTATGCAAGTAAGTTTGGATCTATTTACTACCACCCAAAGCATAAACCCTCCGACCTTTCTACTTTGAAATTCTTTTCTTTTCTCCCTCGCATCCATATTTCTTCCATTCCTTCATCCTTTTCGTTCTTTGTCGGAACTAACTCTACTAGGATGAGATCCCAAACCCCCGAAGGTAGAATATTGTAAGACTTGCACATATTCCTGCTGGTAGAATAGCAATAAACCGCTTTGCTTTGATGTCTCAAAGAGCGGCTATGCCTCGCACACTCGCTGGCTCGTCTATCTATAGATCTACCCACCCGACAGATTTTCGCACCAACATATTGATTGAGTGATGTGGTTTTTATTGTTAGAGATTTGAATATTTTGATTGATTGGTTACTCATAGAGAGATTTTACGCTAGTTGCCCTAGATTAGGTCATTAGGGGAATTGATATAAATTGGTGAATTATCACATGGAAAATATTTTAACGTTTGTTGCCCCAGGGTTAGGTCATTAGGGGGAAGTTAGGAAATTGCATATAGAAATTATATATTTTTTTGCCCCGAGTTAGGTCATTAGGGGAATCGATCATGAAATGTCGCATAGTGTATTAGTAAATGTTTGAACTCGTCGAATTGTTAATGTTTGTTTAAACGCATGGTGATATAAGGGGAATTGTAGGATGACCCCAATTATATGCCCCCACTTTTGACGAAAGGGGAAGTAATGATAAGAATGAATGTTGAGCCAAAAGTAAGCACGAGATAGATAAAGTGTGATAAAGATCACCAAAATGTGTATAGATTGAGTGAAATAAAACATGGAGGATAGATAACGAGTGCAACATGTGTATGATACGATAGTAGGTGGAATTCATAAAATAATTCCCATATAGGGGTAAATTGGAGTAACACTTTGCTCGAGATATGACAAAATTATGTAGTGTGCATCACTGCAATAATAAGTGCGAGATAATTACCATAGTAAAGTGGGTGATGAAAAGTAACTATAAATAGTAAGGTGAAAAAGTGATTAGTCACTTCATTTTTCTTTTTTGCGAGTGTGTGAGTGAGCTCTGAGTGTGTAAGGATGCCGCAAGTGAGAGTAGCATGACCTAGCTGATTTGAGATGGTGGTGACCGTCATAAAGCATCACGTTTACGATGGTGGAGTTTGTAAGTTCAATGTTTGTTCATAAAATGTGTGTAATAGTTGTTTTTGTTGAATTTTCACAAATTTGAGATTTTTAATATACTTGGAATTTTAGAGCTAGGCAAGAGCGATGAAGGTGTTAATGGCCTTCAAATGCAAGCGCCTGAGACATAGGCACTGGTGTTCTCCGCTCCCTAGGCACTACAATACTAATTATGGGCACCCAAATCCAGAGAGGGTGTATTTAGTCTATAATGATGGAAATGTTATTTTGGATGTATAGTAATGTTTTAAATGAGTGTGTTTGGATTTATATAGTGTTCTAACATTACGGTTGTTATTGTTTTGTGGTGTGTAGAGAGATATCCACTCAAGGGAGGTCCGAAGGGGTCTTCATTTTAGTACTTTTCTTGGATGGGTTTATCTCGATTATGATTTGGAGGTTATGGACCATGTCGGTCTATGACACATAGCACAGATGGGGGATGTGCCCCATAACATGCCTATCTTGACAACACTATGCGAGAGATGGAACACAAATACTTGTATATTCTGGTTGCCTATGGGGGAGATGAATGGTACATTAGAGGATGTGTATCATATATTGAGATTGCCAATTTTTTGGGGAGAGGGTACGTGTCATGGCAGTGGAGAACATGGAGAGGCAGATGAGAGATGCCTGATGGTATTTTGTGGGGACCAAGGTACTGCGAGGCCCATATCAATTTGGATGCCATTTTGAGGTTTGGGGTTCCACGTTTGCATAATTTCATTACATTTGTCATTACATCATCTATTTCCATTGAGGGAGGTGGTGTAGGCATCTTCTATAAGATGTGAGGCGAGATGTCATCAAATTGAGGAATAAGGTACTAGATATGCATGGGCATGTTATGTGTTGGCCCACCTATGTAGAGACTTAAACAGATTCATCTAGGATGAACAAAGAGGTGGTATAGGATCTATGACATTATCATGTGTGTACCTATGAGCACATATCGTTGTTGAGGGCAAGAGGTCCTGAGCAGAGTGGGCTAGACTTGACATATATGCGAGGAGGTGGATTAGTGTGCATGAACAGTAAATTGGATACAGATATACCTATGGAGCACTTACGGATCGTATGGGGCCCGAAAAGGTGATATGGAGGCCATACGGAGACTATGGGGGATAAACAGAGGATGTTATAGAGATACAGTGTATGCGGAGGAATATGTCGTTGGAGGATAAATTCCTAGGGGTGGTTGAGTTATTCCAGGAGGAGAGGGTATCGCACTCATTTGGTATGGATGAGGATTTTCCCCGAGTTGTATGTATGGTTGAGGGTGGTTAGAGCACCTAGGAGGGTTGGAGCTAGACTTGGGCCAACATCGAGCAGCTTAGTAACCCTGTGGCCAAATGAGGTAGATCTTGTGATAGATCCAGTAGATGGAGATGATGTGAGATTCATAAAGGTATAACGATCATGGTGGGAAGAACATACATGGGTTTTCCTTTTTCTCGTATTTGTGGAGGTGGAGGGAGTATCACATGGAGGAGGGGTAGAGGGGCAAGGAGATGTCCCTAATCCTATAGTGGTGGTGAAATCGAGCGTGGGTATCTATAGTTTTGTTGTAGGTTTTTTCACTTTCATATGTTATGATTATCGTTTGTCTAACATATGTTATTTGGATATTTTTGTAGGTGATGCGTATTGGTATTTGATAGTAGACACATCCATATGCACATTGACATGGAATGTGTTTAGTTACATGTTGGTGGGTGGAAGGATATTAGAGCATGTAGGTGACATCACAGGAGAGCATGTCCATTTATTTGAGCCATGGGTCATAGCAAGTAGCGATGTGTACTATGCTACTAGGTGAGAGGGATGAGGCCTGCGAGGAGACATGATGGGCGAGAGAGGCGGCGGGTGGTGGTCCATTAGTACAGGATGTGTTCACACAATTTATGGCACTACAAAGTCACTTTGCTAAGAAGTCTATGGAGAATACCCTATTACATAGGTAAGTGGAGAGGTATAGGATTCACGATCAACGGCATCAAGTGAGTGGTAAGGCATCAAGTTCTAGGGATCTCGCAGTCCAAGAGTGATAGTGATGATGAGATTTGATTTGTATTATTGTATATTATGTAGGGGCATTTCCCCCAGTGATGAGATGTTTTTGTAAGGATGATTGTACTCGATATATATAGACAATTTTATTAGTATATGATGATTGTATTTTAATGTGTATTGATGTTCGATTTGATTGATGATGTATGATCCCGTAATTTATTGTTGTAATGTATGTGATGTGTTGGATATTGTTCATGTTAGTTGATGTAGACTTGCACTATGATGTTGGTATTGATAGAAAAAATGTGTAATGTGAATGATGATAGGTAACATATGTAATCTAATTGATGAGTTGAGTGAGATGCATATTTTTTGAATGGAACTTGTAATGCATAGTTAGTATAGTGGGTATAGTAGCATGTATGTAAAAATAGATAATGTATGATTTCCAAACTAATGTGATCGTAATATGTTAGTGTGATGATTATGGGTGGAATAAGATTAGCAATGCCCACCGGCATATGGATGATGAGGTTCATTTAATTTGGACCCTCGGTGAGTCAAGAATGAACCACGTAAAGCAAGAGTGTGTCATCGGGAAATGATTGAGTGTGCTAGATGACTTCACGAAGCACTTGATGAGAGGTTCTTATAGAAAATACCTCAACAATCATGTAAGAATTTTAAGAACACAAGCTTTTCATTTAGGGTTAAGGTGATAGTAATCACCTACCAAAGACCAAGTGTCGTGAAGGAGTGGAAGCATGTGGCATGAAAGTAGCATGATCGTATGAACCAAATGGAATAAAGCAGGTGGAGCAGCGGTGGGATGGACAAATGTGGAGGGTTGTGGTATCCGATGTGAAGCATGGTGTGGTGGATGACATGGATGGAGCATATGTGGTGGATGTAATGGTACAACTATGGATGGACGTGGTTGAGAGCGTGCATGAGTGATAACCTACGGTGGTGGACATATAATAACCTTAGCATTAGGTGGAGAAGACAAGTCAACACAAGTAGAAACACATTGATGAGGCAAAGGAGATATGGACTGCTCACATGAGCAAGATCCAAATGAATTATGCCCTTATCCTCTAATTATTGCAATCTATCATGAAGGGAAAATAAATCGTTGTCCCTATGTCCATTGATTCGATGATAATTACAATAGGGTTGATCACACCGACACCGTAGACAATGTTGCAAATGGTGTAGATTAGATGGAAAGAGAATTAGATGCTCATTAAGTAAAACACATAGCACATCATGTGGTCGAACATGATGAGAGAAGTGTAATGGCTCACACAAAATAAATGGAGTAGAAGGAGAAGTATCATATCGCAGAGGAGGGGAAGAAGTATGCTTTGTGATGGAGTAGGTTGAGCTTGTTTGCTAGGTCAAGATGGAGACTGTGTAGGATGCTCAATCGATGTCAATGGAGGAGCACTAGATGATACAATAGAAGTGGAGGTACGTGGAGGATCAATGACATGTGTTGAAAGAATATCTTGTTCTAGGTCTATGAATTTATAGCATAGAAGAATGAATGACTCACATGTATAATATTGCAATCCTTTGTTGAGAGTGGGAATGAGACCACGAGAAAATATTAATTGCTTCTATAGATCGATATATTATAATACTAGTTGATTTATATAAGAACTGGATTGTAAAATGTAATCCTTGACATGTTCGGATGTACCTTGATGTAAAGTAGTTATATGATCACATGTAACTCTAGGGCCATTGTTGATGATAAAATTATGGCGGAAGGCATCCTCCATATAATAGTAAGTAGTAATAGACCTAAATGGAAGATGAGTGTACCATTGTAATGCATCGTCATTAATACAATATTGAAAGGCCTTAAGCAATAATCTATCATTAGAATAAGAAGCCATAGCCATGCAGTAATGTTGGAGATGTACCGAGGGTCACCAGTATCATCAAATCATGTTAATGTAGGCATGATAAAGTCTTTAGGAAATGTGGAGTTAGGGATCCTCTTAGGCATAGGGTTACCATGTAATGAGTTGTTATCAATTGAAGCATAATAGGCCCTATTTCTAAAGTGAGAGATTGAACCTAAGATTGTAATTGACCGGTGGTATGTATGAGAGAAAGAATATCGTGTGGATGTGTGGATAAATATTAGGAGATGGAAACAATGTATTGAGCAATTGTAACTTGCCATTATGAGTAATCATAGGTACCTCAAGAGAAGATAAAGGAGATCTCGATCCTAAATGCACACCAGGTGGTGGTGCCAAAGAATCTATAGAGGACAAAGGAGATAGAACATCCATAGAAGTGGTAGGACTAGCATCAGAAACATCCATAGGAGGTGAGGCAACCGATGGAGATACCTCAATAGGATAAGATGAACTAATAGATGTAGGTGAAGTGTTAGGAGGAGATGAGATGTTAGGAGTAGAAGAACTAATAGATAGTGGTGCCTCGTGTATTATGCTAGATATAATTTCAAGAGAAATTGGAGTAGAAGATTCAGACTCAGTGGTATGAAAAGTAGTAGAATCATGACTATCAATTGTAGCATCGATATAAGACTCAAACATGAAATTTTCATTAAGTGTACTATCAGTAGGATCATCAACATAATATGAAAGAGTATGCGAACTAGTATGTGATGGATTAGGAGAAGTAATATCAGAAGTAGGAGAGTCATGAGATGTATCCATAGTAGTGGTTTGATGAGGAAAAGAATCAGTATGAGAGCTATTGTCAAGACCTAACATGTAATCAATAAGAGAATCATCTATAATTTCCTTAAATAAGTTAGCAAGAGGATCACTAGTAGTCGTATAGCATGGTGTACAATGAATGAAAACTATCAGATCTGAAACAATATTGATGCTAATGGGAGAGTTTTCAAAACTAGTAGGTACATATTGTTGACCATCTAAGAGTTGTTGAATATTATCGAGCAAAGTAACATTACTATAGAGAGTCGTGAGCTCAACGATATCACCTCATCATAAATTGGATTGATGCTAACATGAGACATGATGGGCCGAGAAGGAGAAGAGCTATCCTGATCCATTAGGGGTTGAAGTGGATCCTAGGGAAAAATTTTCTAAAGTACGGGTTCACCAAAATGATTAACTAAAATCTGAAATTTTAGTTAATAATCTAAGAAGTATAGCAATGTAATAACTAGAATATACTTGAAATATAAATGCTAAGTAATTTATTTGATATTTTAAATGAAATGAAATAAATGAAATAGGAGGAAAAGGTACTAACCTAAAAATAACTTACCTCATAATGATTTTGGACTAGACAGAGCGATGTTCTAGTGGGACTTAATATAATGACGAACCTCATAAAATTACGTAAAAGGCAAATCTTGTGAGACTGGGACGCCTGAGGAGTACATGGGTGCATGTGGGTGCTCGAGTTTGTAATATGGGCACCTTGGTCTGATCAAATGACTCGGAAACCAAATTTGATATGGTTGTTAAACCTTCACAATGCTTCACCTTTGACCAAGTTAGTGTCGCATTTGATTCATTGGTGTTGTTGTAGATCTCCAATGAATAATCTCCTAAAAACCACACATAAAAGCATCAAACCCTAGAAAATAAAGAGGCAAATGAATGGGTCGACTTTCCTTAGCTGCCAAATGGATGGACTTATGATTGAGTGTTGTACTACATCTCATACCCGATGTAGTTCTATGTGATTTGTGTGTGTAATGATCCACCTAGGTTGCCCTAGCTTCAATGATGCCAAATCAGCGGGCAATAGCTAGATGTAAAATGTAAATGGTGGATGGAATAGAATGAATACAACCCTTCATATGCATTGTGTGATGCAAAATAGTGCCCAAATGCAGTCCCTTGCCTTATGTAGATAGCTAACCCTTAGTATAAATAGTTTTCCCTTAAGATAGTGTGTATGTTGTGTTTATATAGGGATCTCTTGCTCAAATTTTGACACTAATGACTTGACATGTCAACTAGTACCTAGGGGAATGGGAGGGAAAATTATAAAGACTGACCTCAAACATCTAAATGAGAACCAAGTGTGACCGAGACCAGGGGTGATTAGGAATGAGGACTGGGATATAAAACAACATACTTGATGGTATAATTATAGTAGTAAGTGCATGATTGTGTGACTACGAAGCATAGTGACTAAGGGGGATGAATTAATTATTGAAAAAAATTACTTTAGTTACCTTAGCTCGCATACGTCATTAATGGCATCCATTCAACATTTATTATCAATGTGTGAGCAAAATTAATTAACTTATCAACCCATCAAGCAATGCATGAAGCATCCACATAAGCATGAAAATGAGAGAGTACACAAGAATAGCATATTTAAGTGAGAAACCATCAAGGGAAAGAAAACCAACTGAACCTATGCTTATATTACACAAAATAAAGTACTTATGTGAATATTACACATCACATAATATTTCTTTAGTGATGCACCAACCCCTATTTTAAGAGGGCACCAACCCTATAAGAAGCACCAACCCCCGATTTATTGAGGCATCAACCCCATAAGGAGGCTACAACCCCCTCAGATGACCAAGCACCAACTCAACCACCTAAATTTTGTTTTCACAACTAATTTTTTGATCCTACAACCGATGATGATTCTATGAAGCTCACTCTTTATCTCTCTCAAACCATATCTCTTGTCTCCATGCACAAGACTTCTTCCTTCAAGTTGATTTCACCTTTTCCTTATCTCTCCATCACAGCATCACACACTCATTTCCCTCTCAAAAATTTCACAAGGACCATCATCACCTTCACTTCTCTTCCTCTCGGGTTACACTTTTCCCTCTCTTAAACAACTAACTCAAATGAGCTTTATAATCTTCCTTTATACCCTTTTCATGGTCATATAGCATGTAGGTAGGCCTTCATATAGTAAAAATAATTTTAATATCATTATAATAACTTAGAAAAAATCATCCATGAGACCATGTATGTTGTCACTATCACCAAGAACCTTCTAGACCTCCATTGGGACATGACAAGCCCTAAAACCCAAAACAAGCAACTCACTAACCATGGAGTGAACGAGAGAAAAAAGTTCAAGCAATGCATGCCACACAATTAGAAATGTTTTCCAAGTCCTCAAAAATCTCTAGAAATCATGAAAAAACTTAGAACAATCATTGCACCATGACATTCTCGTGAAAACATGCACAACCAAGCATCCTCAAAATTGACCTTCAAAGAACAAGTCATAACTTGCTCATATATTATCAAAAACTAAAGTATGATATATCATTGGAAATATATTGATGTCAATATCATCATAAAAGTTAAACCAAGTCATGAAACCATGTGCAAGACTTCTAAAACCACTCTAGTCCCGCACTATTAAAAAAGATGAATTGCTTCTATATATCGATAGGTTAGAATACTAGTTGATGCATATAAGCATTGAATCATAAATTGTAATCCTTGACAAGTTCATATGCACCCTAATGTAAAGTAGGTATATGCTCACAAGTAACTATAGGGCCATTGTTGATGATAAAACAACGTAGGAAGGCATCCTCCATATAATAGTAAGTATTAATAGACCTAAATGGAAGATGAGTGTACCACCGTAATGCATCATCGCAGAATACTATATCAAAGGCCTTAAGCAATAATCTATCATTAGAATAAGAAGCCATAGCCATGCAATAATGTTGGAGATGTACATGAGGGTCACCAATACCATCAAATCATGTTAATGTAGGCATGATAAAGTCCTTAGGAAATGTGGAGTTATGGATCCTCTTAGGAATAGGGTTGCCATGTAATGAGTTGTTATCAATTGAAGCATAATAGGCCCTACTTTCTAAAGTGAGAGACTAAACCTGAGATTGTAATTAACTAAATAGTATACATGAGAGATAGAATATCATGTGGATGTATGGATGAATATTAGGAGATGGAAATAATGTATTGAGCGGTTGTAATTTGCCATTATGAGTAATCATAGGTACCTCAAGAGAAGATAAAGGAGATCTCGATGCTAAAGGCACACTAGGTGGAGGTGCTAAAGAATCTATAGGGTACGAAGGATATAGAACATCCATAGAAGTGGTAATACTAGCATTGGAAACATCCATAGGAGGTGAGGCAACCGATGGAGATACCTCAATAGGATAGGATGAACTAATCGATGTAGGTGAAGCATTAGGAGGAGATGAGATGTTAGGAGTAGAAGAACTAATAGATAGAGGTGCCTCATGTATTATGCTAGATATAACTTCAAGAGAAAGTGGAGTAGGAGATTCAGACTCAGTAGTATGAAAAGTAGTAGAATCATGACTATCAATTGTAGCATCTAAAAAAGACTCGGACATGAAATTTTCATTAAGTCTACTATCGTAGGATCATCAACACAATATGAAAGAGTATGTGAGCTAGTATGTGATGGATTAGGAGAAGCAATATCAGAAGTAGGAGAGTCATGAGATGTATCCATAGTAGTGGTTTGATGAGGAGGAGAATCAGTATGAGAGCTATTGTCAAGACCTAACATGTAATCAATAAGAGAATCATCTAGAATTTCCTTAGATAAGTTAGCAAGAGGATCACTAGTAGTCATATAGCATGGTGTAAAACGAATGAAAACTATCGATCTGAAACAATATTGATGCCAATGGGAGAGTTTTCAAAACTAGTAGGTACATATTATTGACCATCTAAGAGTTGTTGTTGAATATGATCGAGTAGAGTAACATTACTATAGAGATTCGTCACCAATGATAACAAATTCATCATAAATTAGATTGACACTAACATGAGACATGATGGGCTGAGAAGGAGAAGAGCTATCTTGAGCCATTAGGGGTGAAGTGGATCCTAGGGAAAAAAATTCCTAAGGTATAGGCTCACCAAAATGATTAACTAAAATCTAAAATTTTAGTAATAATTTAAGAAGTATAGCAATGTAATAACTAAAATATACTGAAATATAAATGCTAAGTAATATGTTTAATATTTTAAATGAAGTTAAATAAATGACATAGAGGGAAAAGGTACTAACCTAAAAATAACTTACCTCACAATGATTTGGGACTGGACAGAGTGATGTTCTAGTGGGACTTAATATAATGACAAACCTCATAAAATTGTAGAAAAAGAAAATCTTGCTAGACTGGGATGCTTGGAGGAGTACATGGGTGCGTGGGGTGGCCTAGTTTTGAATATGGGCACCTTGGTCTACCAAATGACTCGGAAACCAAATTTAATAGGGTTGTTAAACCTTCACAATGCTTCACCTTTGACCAAGTTGGTGTCACACTTGATTCATTGGTGTTGTTATAGATCTCCAATGAATAATCTCCTACAAAACCCCACACAAAAGCATCAAACCCTAAAAAGAAAGATGCAAATGAATGGGTCGGACCATCCTTAGCTACCAAATGGATGGAATTATGACTAAATTTTACACTACATCTCAGATATGATGTAGTTCTATGTGATTTGTGTGTTCAATGATGCACCTAGGGTGCCCTAGCTTCAGTGATGCCAAAGTAGTGGGCAATAGCTAGATGTAAAATGTAAATGGTGGATGGAATAGAATGAATACAACCCTTCCTATGCAGTGTGTGATGTAGAATAGTTCCCAAATGCAGCCCCTTGTGTTATATAGATAGCTAACCCTTAGTATAAATAGTTTTCCCTTAAGATAGTGTGTATGTTGTGTTTATATAGGGATCTCTTGCTCAAATTTTGACACTAATGACTCGACATGTCGACTAGTACCTAGGGGAATGGGAGGGAAATTTATAAAGACCGGCCTCAAACATCTAAATGATAACTAAGTGTGACCGGGACCAAGGCACCTGAGGATGAGTACCAGGACACCCATGGGCACCCTAATCCCTCCCTAGGTTCCCTAGTCAAAGACTAGAGATGACAATTAAGTAATTAACGATAGCTGAGATGCCCTGAGAGACGACCAAAACTGTGTAAGTAACTGACAACTGTGTAAAACACTCAATGAAAATGACCGACTAAATTGACGACAAGACTAGGTGATAAGCCATTAGTGAATATTTCTCTTACGTGAGATCCATATATAAAACAACATGTTTGACGGTATAATTATAGTAGTAAGTTCATGATTTTGTGACTACAAAAGTATAGTGACTAAGGGGGGTGAATTAATCATTGAAAAAAAAAAATCAATTACCTTAGCTTGCATACATCATTAATGGCATACATTCAACATATATTATCAATGTGTGAGAAAAATTAATTAACTCATCAACCCATCAAGCAACGCATGAAGCATCCACATAAGCATGAAAATGAGAGAGTACAAAAGAACACCATATTTAAGTGGGAAACCATCAAGGGGAAGAAAACCCACTAAACCTATGCTTATATTACACAAAACAAAGTACTTATGTGAATATTACACATCACACAAGATTTCTTTAGTGATGCACCAACCCCTAGTTTAGTAGGGAATGAACCCTACAAGGAGCACCAACCCCTTATTTAGTGAGGCACCAACCCCATAAGGAGGCTACAACCCCTTAGATGACCAAGCACCAACTCAACAACCTAAATTTGTATATCACCACTAATTTTTTGATACTACAACTAATGATGACTCTATGAATCTCACTCTTTATCTCTCTCAAACCATATCTCTTGTCTCCATGCACAAGACTTCTTCCTTCAAGTTGATTTCACCTTTTCCCTAGCTCTCCATCACCTTATATCTCTCCATCACCTTATATCTCTCCAGACATCATCACACAATAATTTCCCTCTCAACAAGGTCACAAGGACCTTCATCACCTTCACTTCTCTTCCCTCTAGGTTGAACTTTTCCCTCTCTTATACAACTAACTCAAATGATCTTTCTAATCTACCTTTATACCCTTTTCATGGTCATATAGCATGTAGGTAGGCCTTCATATAGTAAAAATAATTTTAATATCATTATAATAAATTAGAAAAAAATCATCCATGAGACCATGTATGTTGTCACTATCACCAAGAACCTTCTAGACCTCCATTGGGACATGACAAGCCCTAAAACCCAAAACAACGAACTCACTAACCATGGAGTGAACGAGAGAAAAAAAAAAGTTCAGCAATGCATGCCACACAATTAGAAATGTTTTCCAAGTCCTCAAAAATCTCTAGAAATCATGAAAAAAACTCAGAACAATCATTGCACCATGACATTCTCGTGAAAAACATGCACAACCAAGCATCCTCAAAATTGACATTAAAAGATTAGGTCATAACTTTCTCATATATTATCAAAAACTAGAGTATGATATATCACTAGAAATATCTTGATTTCAACATCATCATAAAATTTAAACCAAGTCATGAAACCACATATAGCACCTCTGAAACCACTCTGGTCCAAAACTACTCCAATTTACATACTAGGGACTTAACCATGATCTTAAATCATCATATACATGTATTAAAACTCACATGCTTCAATAAATGGTAATTTAGTCATTATGTTAAATGGGAAACTTTTGCACAAACTAAAACTTTCTAGAAACTAACATTTTTGGGTGGGGCCCACATACTATCACAACCTCTAAATTACATCAATGGAAAGTTGGAAGAGTCATCTACAACATCAAATCATAATTTTTTTAAAGGAATTAATTCTAGACTTGTACAAGTAATTTCTCCCAAGTCACTCCAAAGCTAGGGTTTCAAGAGGGTTAAAATTTTGTTTTGCATCTTAATGATTGTTCATAAAAATGTGATCATCAAAAACCTTAGTATTCTTGAAAAATAATAATAACTGACCTATTCAAAAACATTCAGGAGCTTGGTTCCCCATACAAATCACACACTCCCCAATGAGCATCTAAAAGTCAACTTTTAGCTCAAAAACACACCTTTGGAAACCCAATTTTGGAAAAAACTCAATATTTTACAAAATATTCATCACCTAGACCTCAAACATGACATACAAAACTACAACACCCTCCTTCAGCTATCCCAATGCTCATTCATACCTGCATACACCTGAAACTCTCCGGACACTATGACTTACCCCTGCATATATGCATTTATTCCACCTTTCTTGCTTCAAAGGACCTTGAACTTGCAATATACCTCTAAAATATGAGCTTGGTCACCTCCAGTACCTGTTATACAACATCATAACACACTCCACATTCTCATATCAGACTTCCCTACTCCATTTCTCATGTTACCAACTCATCCTACTTGACCTAGAACTAGGATTAGACCTAGTTAGACTTGTATCATCTCTTGAATCTCATGGACTGACTTGTTTACAATCATGCACACCTCAATATACCTCGACACCTCTTATGTGGCATGCTAGACACCATAACCATCTTTGACCATCTTTGGATTTCACACACTAGACCATATATACTTGAACCAATGCATAAGAATTATACAACTCAACTTGACACCATACTTCTACAACAATGAAACTCATCATCACACCTCATAATAACTAAATGAACACTCTTGAGTCACTTTGACATCAATGAGACACTTGAAATCAATTAAAACAACTAAGACACTATGTCCAACATCACGCTCCACCACCAAAATATCCCTCTCCACCCGAAAAGTAGTATAAGTTGTTTGTAGCCTAGCCACTCGCCTCGTCCATCACCCTCCTCCTCCTCTTCTCTACCCTTTTGTCATCTCCCCACCCTATTTCCATGACTAGCCCACTACAAGGTCCACCATAAACTGAAACCCTCTACTACCCTAGCATCATATAGTTCAATATCCTCCGGCTCTCCTACCTCCTTAGCCATCCCCGCCTCAACTACTAGAGGCACAAGTAAGTCTCTCTACGAGTCATCTCGTCAATATACTATCGGATCACCTAGAATTTATTGAGGAAATCCAAATTTCTGCCACACTCGAGGAAACTAAATGGCCTCTATTATCTCTTCTCTCCTCACCCTCACCCGCCTCGGTCTATCCAACTCCACGTCCATCCTTAGCCATGCAAGTTATCTCACATAACGTCTAAAGACTACATCATCTACAAACAGACATGTGTGTAGTCAATCGGCATAATAGGTTTGGTCTCTCTCGACCCCATCATCTCTCATTCAATCAAAAACATTCTCATGAATCTAACTACATACTTTTCTCGGCTCACCTACCCTATATGATAGCCCCTATGCCCTCCACAACGACTATATACTCCTATGTAAAATAATGCAGCAGAAACCCCACATCTAGTCCAAATATCCTCTCTATAATAAACATCCATAACTCATGATAAACCTGAGATAACAATGCAAAACCCCATGCATACATAGTTTGATGCTCCATGATCTTTGCAACAACACCTATATGTGTCTAGGGAAATTAGCCACCCCCTAAGTCTTGCAACACATAACATGATATAGTCAATATAACTATGAACATCATTCAATTACCCAACACATCTCCATTATAATATGTCTCAATTTGAAAACCCTCACCATATATCCAATATCTAGGGCATCATCACCATATAGCTACCTCATAGTATTAATACGGACCTCTCGGGGATTGGTACCACCCGCTCACCCCTGGATCAGGTAATCTCAAGATCATGTACACATCCTCTAGGGTGATCATGATCTCACCAATATGGAACCGAGAATGTCTTGGTGCTCGAATCCCATCTATTAATCAAAGCTATCATCATCCCCACATCCATAGGAATCTGTTGGTAGTGGAGAAATTCTCCTAATCCAATGGCTATTTAAAGGGCCCACTCTATATCGGTGACATCGGCTTGAATCCTCTCCAACATCTCTAGAACTTTTTCTCAGAGATAGATGGTGTCTCTCAACTGTAAAACACACAACATAAAGTACATCAGTTAACAACCTTGTAAAAAATCACATCAATCATTGTCAATCACTAATTGGAAATGATTACAATAATGTAATCGACGGTGATCCACCTGATCGCCCTCAATCATACGACCGGTGCCGATCGTGAACTCCCACCCAAAAATTATAAAAGGACAAAAAAAATCAAACAAAATAAAAATTCAAGCTTACTTACCCCTCTCCTCATCCTCTGCCTCTTCATGCCACTACCACTTGCCTCCATCTCTCAAAAACACTTAAAAATCACAACTCATAGCTCTCAAATCACACTCAAAATCATTGTAAATGAACTATTTGTGTGGCCCGTCGGGTTTATATATTCACCTTTTTAGAATCACTTTATCAAACCCCTATCCAAACGTCGGTGATCCATAATCATTGTTGAATTCCCCATTTTTAACTCGAACTCATCAATTTTGGTCACTTATACCTTTCCTATCACATGACACCTTTCATCAAAATCTTCATGTCTTTTCTTTAATGCTTAACACCTTGTCAAAAACTCTATTTTTTACCATATATCAAGTTTACACACCTTGTAGATGTTGTCTTTGACCCTTTGGTCCCAAAGGCTTGACACATCCCCACAATAATGATCCTATTAGATCCTCTCTATGTAGTAGTCTTCCAAAACATGCATCTTTAGGTGGTCTATGTTATACATCCCCTACCAAGTGTTTCCAATATTACTACCAAAAAACTTCTCCAACATGGTCATTTTAGACTACAATCAAAAATCCTAGAGCATCTTAAAGAAAACCTATCCAAACAATCAACTCTCTTCAATCCAATGACCAACATAGTCACTCATTGGCTTGAGGGGGAAAAATATCACAATATCCTTATCACAAAAACTAGGGCATCCTCATGTTAGTTTTTGACTCGCACTGTACCTAAAAACAACTCAACATAAAGGGGTAAATTAGACACCACTTTTTTCACCACTAGTTGACCCAATAAACATTAATAACATTTAACGTAATTATCAATACTATCACTATCCTAAGTACACTTCAAAATTACCATCTTAAATTTAAATCACCCACGTAACTCTTATTTACCCTTCCTTAACCATCCAAAACTAACCTAACCTATTTATCTTACCCATCCTAAACCCCTAACCTCCCACTTTGTCCATCTAAAAACCTAACATCTCAAATCGTAAGTGGTTTCAACCATTTTCCATCTTTTCCCTATTGGTTTGTAACCTCTTGGAATAAATTGATGGTGATCTGTGATCTTTGGCAATTGTTGTGGATGTTGTTGATCCTATTTAGCCAGCCTCTGGCTCCCTTTCTCAGCTAGTCATAATCTTCATGTGACGACAAATTTTTGCACATATAAATAACATCGGCATGTTTAAGATCATCAACACACCCCTTCCAAAGCTATCAGGAGCCTCATCAAATTATTAATCAGCTTTTAGAGAGCTTCATCACCTTCAGACTATTCATCAAGGTTAGTACCCTTTGTTTTTCATTTTGTCAATTAGTTTTAGATCACTTGCAGCTTTATAGCTTGTCGTATATGCCATCCTGCATAGCCTTCTTGAGCTCAACTTCTTATCCAATCATTTAGACCAATTTTAAAAACCCGTAATTTCCATAGATATTGTCATCAATCGGTCCCTCAACCTTTCTTTCCTTCATTGGCCTTATAGACATACCCAAACATTTATTTTCGGATTCTTCAAGTCCCTAGATCCCTTATTACTTACCCCAACATTGTCACAAACTTATCTATCATTAATCAATACCTATTTTACTAGTCTTTTATCAAAGTAAGTAATATTCTCCATAATCATGACCGACTCGTGATCGTCATCGATCGGAATCCAAAGCCCCTTATTTTATCATTAGCCTTACAAACACATCTATATATCTATTTTTTGAGTTTCATAAGACAGTTAGACTCTTCATATTATTTCTTAGCATCATTTCTCCATCTCTGGTATTTATTATTGTCAGTTTTACTCATACTTTATCAAAACAAGTATTTTGTCATGGACCATTTTCAATCCCTAATCGATGTTGATCCCTATCATTTTTGGAATTATCATATTTATAGCTATCTTATTCATGTCTAACAAGTTATTTGCAAGATGGATCTTTTGTAGATGATTGTTTCAGGTCTGTCTCACCCAATTACTAGTATATACGATCTTTTGATCATCTAGTAGCCGTTCATGTTAGAACACTTCGACATTGTCCACTAACTCACTTGTGTGCTATGGCACTTTCTCCCTCCATTGAGGACATCGAGAACCAAATCAAAATCATTCAAGAAGAGAGAGAAGACATTGAAGATCTATGGTATGACTACTTTGAGGACTTTGAGCTTGCCACTTCCCTAGTCTAGGTTGCTTACGAAGATAAACAAGGTCTTAGTATCCCTCTCAAGTTTTAAATCATTTTTATTATTATTTTATCTTATCATTATCAAAACAAATTAATTGTACCAAATGAGTTGACACTTTTGAAGGAAATCCTCTTGGATTCCTGGGATCGGCATTTGTCGAGCAACTCGTTATCATCTTTATCTAACATATTTTTATTTAGTTATCTCTGTATACGAGTCTTCTCACTCAATAAAAGGAGGATCCTCTTCTATTGTCTACACTCAATCATCCCGATATTGTGATTCTTGGTGTAGGTATCAGTGAAAACATACTTATTTGATTTTTTGGTATTTTTGTGTCTAGAGCACCTAACCAAAAAACACCTTAAACAATTAAATTAGTTTAACATTCATACATGTTGATCATTTGAATGGGTTTTGAATTATCCCTTAGCAATGAGAGCTCTTTTGATTTGTGTTCATTTTTCAATTACTTCCTCAAAATTGGTTAAAATATGCATTTACATTTGGAGTGATAATTGTAGACACAAAATTATGCACTTGGGTACATTTATAGGTCCATAAACACATACTAGCATTCATATGATTCCTAAGCAAGAAAACTAGTAATTGACGACTATATTTAGCCTTTTGTCTTAATTTTTTGTTGTTTATTTAGTCTTACACACCCCACATCCCAATCGGTACTTTACTTTCCTATATTTTATGACTTCAGACACCAACGCCTAGGCACCCCGACCTCTTTCCACCTTACTCACTCTTTTTAGGCCTCTTTTATCTTTTGGGCATCTTATTTTCTTATAGTTCACCTTCCAGGTTGTCAATTATGAAATTCAAACATGGGAATCATATAAATACATAGCTATATGACTAGAATATAGGACCAAGATCTAAGAATTCTTACTATCACCTAAGCTTGCACTCAAAAGGCTCCTAAAGCACTTTAAATCATCCATTTGGAATTCAATCAAGGGACAAGGGACTGCATTTTCTACATACACTTCATAGGAATGAGATGTTTATTTATTTCACCCACACATCTATCTACATTGCTACATCTAGTTATCTTGCTATCAAGTGCACTTGCACAAGGGCATCCTATGACATAACTCTTTCACAAATTCACAAGAACTATATGGAGTCCGAGATGTAAAGCATCACTTGATCATAAGTCCACTCTATCGTGTGACCACCGGTCATCACGAATACTCATATTGCATCTTTATTTTTTTGGATTTGATGTGGTATTGTGTGTTTTGTGGGTGAATCTTTGTTTTTCAGGTTACATGTACCTTGTCGATCATATTATGACACACAAGCGATCAAAAGCTAATACTTGCGACACTCTAGAAATCGAGTTCGACCATTTTCACATTCATAGGTGCCCAGTAGAGGTCATCAACACCCATGTGCCCCGATCCAACCATGGGCACCCATGCCCAACCTATTTTGTGACCTATAAAATCTATTTAGAGAAATAACGACACATATTACTTCTTGTTCAATAGTTTTCCTAGTCTGCATCAATCCCAATCAGGTGCAAATCAGCTAAGACATTCCTCTTCTCTCTCTTGCACTTAGGGTTTCATATTTTATTAGCTTATTGTTTGTGTAAATCTACATTTTAGCATTTATTTATCATACGTGAATTTACAATTAGGGTTTAACATAATTCTATTTTTAAAATCATTTGGTGAACCCACATTCAAATACACTTAGATCCTTATTTTTCTTCTCTCATGGATCCTAAAAATACTCTAATCTCATTGCATGACTTGCTTCAAATGCACCCACCTTAAAAATATGTTCTTTAAAAATCCCTAGACACTATGTATCTACCTCATAATACACCACCCACTCAAGTAAGTGCCATCTTCGATTGTCTATTTGATGACTCTATCACTCCTAATCCTCCATCCACTCAACCCATATTAGATTTAATTCAAGCTTTACATTATTTATTTCAAGACAAAATTCAAGCTATGGAAACAATGATTACATCTCTTAAATATAAAATCCAACATCTCAAGGATGCTTCTCAAGCCCATGTTAGTTCTTCTTCTACATCTCATTCTACTTATATGACTTCTACATGTGCTCATATCAGTGAACCCCAAGTCTTACCACTACCCACACCTCTCAAGTTTGATTTCAATGTTAAGCAACATGATATTCTTCCTCAGCTCCTCACTCATCAATTGATCAACTTGTCATCTACTCATTACTATCCTCCTTATTAGCTTGTAAAATATCAAGGTCATCCATATTACAATTATCATCGAATTAATGGACATAATGACAATGATTGTTATGCTCTAAAATGACAAATTGGCCACCTTAAGCATTATGGTCTCATTTCATTTGCTACACAAAATGATGCTACATGTTCATCTCTAATTGTTAAATCCCACTGGGTTCCTAAATATGATTCATATATGTCTAATGAGCATATTGACATTACTTCTATTGTTCCTTCTTTGGTCACGCAAGCGCTGCCTATACAACCCACTCCATGAAAACACCTCTCGAAGGTTCATCCTCCATCCTCCTCCTACTAAGTCTTCTACTACATCACCAAATCATAAGCAACTTTCTCTAAAAATCATTCCAACACCTCTTCCTCTCAATTCATCTACCATATTACCAATCCAACTAAACAAAGTCCTCTAAAAATCAGTCCAACACCTCCTCCTCTCAAGTCCTCTACAACATTATCCATCCCACATAAGCTACCTCCAATTCATTTTTTCAAACAAACTATTCCTTATATTAATGGCCAAGACACATTTCAAACTTTACCACCATGGCATGGTCCTTCTCACATCACCACATAGATCTCCATCACTCACATAGTTGGGGGCATCATATTTTTTCCCCCCTTACATTATTATCAAATGTTTCTATCATCTCATGCACTTGACGCTTTGTGCTTAAATGTCTAATATTTCCTAAGCATCATTACAAACCCTTTGATACACACATTGTATCATCATTACCCTATGACACACTCTAGTTCTATGGTTCATACTCGATTGCTGAGGGTGTAAATCTGAAATAAACCTTACCATTACTCACACTTTTCACGCTTTATGCTTCATTGATCTATCTTTCTAACTCACATTTTCAAACCATTTCCGATGATGCACTCTTGTTCTATGGTTTATTATTGATTGTTGAGGGGTATTTTATAAATGAACCTCATCTCATACTTATTCATGCACATTCATTGGGGGCATGTTTCCCATATCACACTCATATTATATACAATTCCATCACATACATTACATCTTGCATATCTTGGTTGCACTTACTCTTGTTTGCTTGTACTAGTTACATGTTGCACTTCATTTACTATGTTATCCAGATATCTAGCATGTCATTATTTTTATCATATACACATGTGCATTCACTTGTTCTCTAGTTGTGAATGTATATTTCTTATATATCCTTACATGCTTTGTAATGATGATTGGAACTTTACCTCTTACCGGTACCATCAAGGTTCTTGGGGGCATCTACTATCTCACACACTACAGTTGTTATTGTTTCATTATATACTACTTCCTATTGTTACTAGGACATTACTTTACATTTATACATATACGTTTTGACATAATTTTTATCTTCCTAACATGTTAATGGGTGCTTCATGTGCAGCATTTTCCTTACAGGAACTATTTTCCACCATGGTTGTTATACGTTACATTTTTCCTTCTATTGTTTTTTTCTTATATGTTATTATTGTGGGCTATTCCCTATGTATTTTGTGATCATTTCTTATATGCTTTTGGTCACTTTGGCCCTGATTTTCTTGTGACATTATGAGTGATGTCCCATGTTTGAAACCCACTTTTCACGGTCCATCTTGTATGCACATTTTCTTGTTACACTACTTTTCTATGACATTTTTTCTACTTTTCCTACTAACACATGTTTCTATCCATATTGTTTGCATGTGCCTTTATTTCTACCATGCACATTCCCTTCCCCTATAGAGATACATTTCATTCAGCTCAGTCCTCTCTTTGGGCCGCATCCTCCTAGCGACGTCACATGCACCCCAAACAAGGGGGCATAAATTGGGTGAATCATTCACCCCATAAAACAGCTCAAAGCTACGGTTTAGGCATGTACATGTACATTACACATGAACATAGCAGTCATACGGTCTTAGAATGACCCAGAATCTAACTTGGGTCCTCGGCACAACACAAACACCAACGTCGAGGTTCAAACAAACGCACTTGGGCATTTGTTTCCTCCCAGTGGTAATGTCCTAGGGGCACACGTGATCAATTTATCACATTAGCACACTTCACACCGGTTTACGGAGCGGTTTTCATTATACAGGCCCAGATCCTCCAGTAAGCAGAATGCATTCTATCTCCATTTCAATTAAAACAAACATTACATTCATAATGAATTAGGGATGACATGAACAAAATAGGATCACACCATCTACAGTGGTGTATAATCAAGGCAGAGTCATGGAAGGAGAGTAACACTATACCTCTCTCCCCAAAACTTACTCTTTGGTGTAAGATCACCTAAAAACTCATACTTGGCATGAAATCACCCAAAAAAAATTACACTTAGCATGAGATCTCCCAAAAAACTCACTCTTGGTGTGAGATCATCCAAAAAATGTGCTCTTCTATAGCATTTAAGGACATTTTCATCTCTTTTTCGCTCTTCATAAATTAGGTGCACACTTTCCATTTACTACTTTTACATACTTTCACATGCTTTACATATGCAAATTTTTCATATACACATATTTGACTACTTCTTCACTCTTATTTTGCATCTCTTTCCTTAATATGCAATAAGAATCAACCTTCAACAAGCAACAACAACAATAGTACAACATGGTACAACACATATGCATACACCCCTAGGGTCACTTTCCTTTCTTAGTTTCCACACTTCACTTATCTCTTCAGCACGTTATTGCCATCACATTCTACATGGTTATCAGGTATGCATCTCTTATCTACTTTATGTTATCAAGTATTCACTCAACAACATAAAGTGGGGGAAAATGTAGGCACAAAATTATGCACTTGGGTACATTTATAGGTCATAAACACATACTAGCATTCATATGATTCCTAAGCAAGAAAGCTCGTAATTAATTATTGTCTTTATTTTTTGTTGTCTAATTGGTCTTATACACCCTACAACCCAGTTTGTACTTTACTTTCATATCTTTTATGACTTCGATGCCAATGCCTAGCCAAGAAGACAAAGTGCTCAGGGTTCCCTTGCCCCCTCTGGGTTCCCCCAACCTCTTTCCACCTTACTTGCTCTTTTTGGGCCTCTTTTATTTTTTGGGCATCTTATTTTTTATGGGTCGGCCTTCCAATTGTCAATTACAAAATTCAAATAAGGGAATCATATAAATAGATAGCTATGTGACAAAAATAAAGGACCAAGCTCTAAGCATTATTACTATCACCTAAGATTTCACTCAAAAGGATCCTAAAAGACACTCAAAGCATCCATGTGGCATTCAATCAAGGGACAAGGGACTACATTATTTGCTACACTACATACGGAGGGGAAGTTTCTTTATTCCATCAACACATCTATCTATATTGTTACATCTAGCTAGCCCGCTATCAAGTGCACTCCTCACAAGGGCATCTTAGGGCACATTTATTTTACATACTCATAATAACTACATGGATTTTGATGTGTAGTGCAGTGATCGGTTGTAATTTCACTTTGTTGAGTGACTTATCGGGTCGATATGACTCCCATATTGCATCTTTCTTTATTTGGATTTGATGTGGTATTGTGGGTTTTACGGTGAATTTACAGTTAGTGGTACCTCGAAGATCATATTGCAACATACATGTGATCAAAAGTGAATACTTGTGACACTTTTGTGACACTCCATAAATAAGGTTCTGACCATTTTCACAGTCACAGGTTCCCAATAGAGGTCTTCAACACCTGTGTGCCCTATTCATCCATGGGCACCCGTGCCCAACTTGTTTCGTGACCTACATAATTTATTCAGAGAAATAACAAAATAGATCAATTCCTGTTCAGCATTTTTTCCAATTTGCATTAGTATTGGATCAAGTACAAATCATCTAAGTCATTCCTCCTCTCTCTTGTACTCAGGGTTTTATATTTTATTAGCTTATTACTTGTGTCAAATCTATATTTTATTATTTATTTATCATACATGACTCTACAATTAGGGTTTAATATAATGGATAAGTCATATTACAATAAAAATATGCTTGAACATATATGGGATAGTGGAAGCTACAAGAAAATTGATCACAATCCCATGGACAAGATATTAAAAGAAATAAGAAAAGGGATAAAAGATACAACTTTAGATGAGGCCACAAAGAAAAAGCTCATGCCACAAGCTCCCATCATCCCTCGAATATACAAAGCACCAAAAATCCACAAAGGTGATAACCCACTAAGACATATTGTTAATAGAAGGGGCTCACCAACTTATAATATGGATTCTTTCCTTGCAAAGAAATTAAAACATTTAGTTGGAAAGACAAATATATATGTCAAGGCCTCATACTAATTTGTGGCTAAAATAAAAGAATAGAAACTCTCCAAGTAAATAATTATTGGTCAGCTTTGATGTAGTTTAACTATTCACAAAAATCCCTATTATAGATGCCATCAAAATAGTTGGAAACTCCACCACACGAGAATTCCAAAGATTGGTGGAAGTCTGCCTTCGGTATACTTCACCTTCAGAGGAGAAATTTTTGAGAAATTTTTTGGGATTTGTTATGGGATCCCCCTATCCTCAATAATTACAAATTTATACATGGAAGAATTTGAAAATCATGCTCTTCATTATGCCATACAAAAGCCTCGATGGTGGTTCGATTCATCAATGATACAAATCTTTTTTGCCCTTTGTGGACATAACCTTGATAATTTTTTGTGTCACCTGAATGGGATATCATACCATATCCAATTCACGATGGAAATTGAAGTATAAGGTAGCCTTCCTTTCTTAAACGTTCTCATTTCTAGAAAATAGGATGGTGGACTATCTCATCAATTTTATAGAAAAATAAACATACAGATCTATATCTCAATAGTAACTCACATCACCACCCAGCTCAAAAAATAGCAGTTTTAAACACTCTAGCAACAAGAGCAGTGAGAATCTCATATGAGGACCATATAAGGAAGGAACTAGAATATTTGACCACAGTTTTACGTTGCAATGGTTACAATGACAAACAAATCCAAGAGGGCATTCAAGCATGCTTTAGCTCATAAAGACAAAATAAAAGAACCGAGAAGATAAGTTTCAGGCCCCGTGATCAAACTCCCATACATTCAAGGCCTCACAGATAGCATGGCAACAACTCTAGCAAGAAAAGGTCTCAAAGTAATTTTTACATCGTTGAAAACACTAAGAAGCATCCTTGACAAAGAAAAAGATCCTCAAGACCCCAAATTATACGGTGGAGTATACTCGATCCCATGCTCATGCGGAAAACAATATATCGGAGAAACATGAAGAACATTAAAAACTCGGATAAAAGAACACATTACGATATTCACCATGATCGAATTACAAAATCCGCTCTTGCAGAACACTCCTCCAAATTCAAACATCATATTTGTGTTGAAGATACAAAATTGATCGCAAGAATTGACCACTAGAGGGAACGTCGGATCCGTGAAGCCATTGAAATAGAGAAATTTCCCAACAATTTAAATAAGGACGAGGGATTTATCCTAAGCAATACATGGAAACCCTTATTACATTTAATAAAAATAAGAACTAGAGAAGATGAAAGGTCAAGAAACAAGAAGACGAAGCTTTCTAAAGAATAGGAAAGGTCAAGCATCAATGTATTACTCTATATATTGTAATAATGTCTCTTTGGGAATATAAATCTTTCTCTCCTAATGATGGGTCCCATAGTTAGACTTGAAACATTGAGATTTAATGTTTCAAGTGTACTCGTATATGGAGTCTCATCTTTCAAATTATTCTCATTACCGAAGCCTTCAGCAATTCTATTTTTTTAAATCAATAATTACGGATTGAGATTTGGGATGAATATGTTTACCAATTATTTTTCATGTATGGAATACGTTAATCGGCTTGCAATTCCTCTCCATCGTTAAATAAATGATGTAAATGTTTTGTTATTCCTTTTCTTGGTATTGCAAAGGTCCATCATAGTGACTTTAAAATATAGGTTAAAGGAGAAGTGTTTAACAATTTTTCGATAAGTCGGTGAAAGTAGTGATTGATCCTTTTAAAAGGTGTACAAACCAATATAAGGCATGTCCTCCTAAATTTTTTGGGAAAATACACAAGAGGTAGATGTCATTCTAGGATACTTCTTGGTATGCCATGAAGAACTCTTTAACATGTTCTCTTGGGTTATGTTTTCCTTTATACTTTTCAAATTTAGGGGTTTTGAATGATTGAGGAAATGGTATGTGCAACATTTATTTGTCAAAGGGATAAGGACAAATTTCTTCAAAGTTAAATTTTTTTGTTCACTTTTTCATTCCCATTATCATTTCTTTCATTTTCTTCCATTCTTATGCTAATGGAGAGTTTTTTTGAGGAATGTCCACGGTTGTTTTGTTTTTTTATGAGGTTGTGATATTTCTTCGTTGTTTTTGGCAACCTTAGAAGCCATATGAGAAATTTCACTTGTCATCTCATGGATTTTTGCTAATAAGGCTTCATTGGATGTATTTGTTGAATTATTATTGTAGACACTACTTTTTCACCCCTAAGCGACCCCACACATATTAATCGCACTATCGTTATTAACACTATTATCACTATCCTCAGTCCATTATACTTAGTCTAATTTACCATCGTAAACACCCATTTACCCACGTAAAATATCATTTACCCTCCCTAACCACCTAAAACAAACCTAACCTAAATTACCCTAATCATCCTAACCTTCTAACCTCTTCCTACCTAGATTCTTAACCTCCCATTGTTCCTAAAACAACCTCAATCCTCATATGGCAAGTAGTTTCAACTATTTTTCATCCTTTCATAGTTGGTTTTAACCTCTTTGACCAGATCGATGGCAAACTACAATCAATGGCGTCATTACGGATGTCATCAATCCTATGTAAGCACTACTCTACCTCATTTCTCGGTTACATAGATCAAACATATATTGGATTCACAAATGAATTGTTGAGACCTTACATAACCCCACGATGTTGGAAGATCCTTTACAACTTGTTTCAACCTCCTTGAGTCCTTATCCAACATTCATTTTTCCATTTGGAGCTCTATCATCCTCATTAGTATTCAACAAGGTATATTATACTTTATTTCAAGCACTTTAAATCATATCTTACATTAGTTATATTTTACAAACACTCGTTTAATATCCCCATGTATCCATCATACATTCTATCTTTATTTTATCCATTAATTCAATTCTTTAGTCAATCTGTCAAATTACTAGGGATCACCACCGATCCCCAATTGTTGTCAATTGGATCCACATCCCTTCACAATTCATTTAATCTCTTTATATGTACTAAAATATCTATTCTCTACATCTATTCTATCTCTAAAGACCCTCTACTTCATCTTAGCATTGTCAACCTTTGTCTTGCATCAAAAGTATTCTATTTTATCACCTTTGACAAAATATATCATTTTTCCCTAATCATTGTTGATTCCTAATCATCGTTGATCCCCGCACTTCCCCTTATATTGATATATTATCATCTGATTTTGCTAACAAATAAATTTACAATCATGTCTCATCTTTAGATGACTATTCCATGACAATTACACCCCATTACAAGCATATATGGCATCTCGGTCATATAACAACCTTTCGTATAGGATCGGTTTGACATTATCCAAAAATTCATCCTATACGTCATTTCCATCACACTCGAAATTGAAGACATTAAGGAGTAACTTGAGATCATACAAGAATAACGAGAATCCATGAAACAGTTTTGGTTCAACTATTTTGAAGAGTTTGAATGCGCCACAGCCCTAGCTTGGGCCACCTACAATGTGGAGTAGGATCTCTTTATCCCTCTTGAATTTTAATCATATTTTCATTATCTTATTTCATTATCATATCACTTGATTGTAAAACATGAGTTGACACCCTTCAAGGAAGCCCTTTGAATTCCTAGGATCAGCCTTTGCCAAACAACTTGTTTAATCATTATCTAATATCTATCTTATTCAATTGTCTTTGTACACAAGTCCTCTCACTCAATGAAAAGAGGAGTCTTATGCATCATTGGTGTATCCACTCATCTCGACATTGCATTTTTCGATGCGGGTATCGGAAAACCCTACTTTATTTAGAGTTTTGATATTTTAGACAAAACCGAAAAATCACCATAAACATATTGGCTCGATCGGTGGGAGACTTAGTCTCTTTTATTATATTTCATATCTTTTTGTTTCTTTTCTTATCAAAATTATCTAACCTTTCAGCTTGCAGATGCCTCACTTTTTCCTCTTTAAAAACATGTACAAATTTAAATTTAAGTTTAAAAATGAATAACGATTATATGTATGTCTTTTTCTTTCATTCTTTCTTTCAACATTACATTTTGTCTAGTTTGTTTTCATCAAAATAAATATTTCTTTTGGGTCTTAATAACGAACTCTCATTATGTTTAATTCACATACTCTAATTAGGATTTAAACAAATTGCATTCATAAAACTCCCTTCACACACAACCAAACCACATATCACATAAAATTTTCATTTAAACAATCCTTCCTAGGAGGACCTACTTAGATTTCATCACCAAGTGGAAAAGACGACTTAATGTTCTCAGTCAAGTATACACAATCGGTGAGTGGTATATCGATTAAGCACCCAAAACCCTTATTATTGTTAGATTGTGAAGTGAGGGGGTAGGCCCCAATACCACACCTACTACCGACACCAACATAGAATTAGAACTCACGTACCTTTGGGTATATCCATGACTTTGACTTTAAACTCACCGAAACTAGCCTTAGCTAAAAAATTCGTAGTACCCTTTCAACCATTTTCTTATTTCACACTTTTCTTAAATTAATCAAGATAATCAATTCTTTGTGTCTCACTTTCAGTTGTTTTAAACAACCATTTTTATTTTTCTTCGTTGATTGTTTGATTAGTTCATGGTTTTAACTAGACAACTATCTTGTTTACAAAATACCATCAATATGACAAACCCTCTTCAAAGTGATCCTGGACACTCTTGAATCCCATAATTAAGATATTCCAGTCGTAATAGATCAATTTCAATGACCTTTAGGGTTCGGTCTAAACTCCTTGCATTCTCTAGTACTCAATCAGCTACATCAGAAATTTCATATCCATCTAGCCCATGGTTCTTCAACAGTGGTGATCCAATATTTACAAAACTTCTAGACTCTAACTTGGTGGTCCTTAACACTTACCTTTCCTCTCAGGGTGTCCTCCAACAACCAAAGCTAGAATAATGACCTCCCATTCCACTATCACCATCGATTACTCCCAAATCATTGACCCCGATCATGAGCTTTATCTAACAAATCAGCCCCTATTCCACTGTCGGTGAATTGGGAACATCCGTCCCTACTTCATCATCTCTTGTAGCTATTTTTATCTTAACTCTATCTCATCATGAGACACGTCTAACTAACAACCATCTAAGTCATACCTCCTTCATCGATTTTTTCAACTTCACAAACCAACACTACGACATCTTCTTCCATATCCAGCCCACAACCTCCAATGCTCCTCTTCCACCTCCTACAAGCTCAATAGGTGTTCCCTTTACTACAACCCCTCCTATTACATCTCAATTCATCCCATCACAACAACATATATCAAGATCCAAAATATAGTGTTATTAATTCCCTGTATCTATACCCCTCTTTAATATGAGTTTCATCGCTAGTACTCACCCCTTTTCACAGTAGGAATCCACTTCCCTATCTCACAATATAGCACCATCCCTTCTCAATATATACCACATGCATCCCAACCTCTTATCAACACTTCCATTCATATTCCTTATCAATACATTCAATCCTCACAACCCCTAGTCTCTTAACATCCCCACAATATCCAATGAGTGCTCCTCTTCATCATAATATCCCTTTACCATATCATTTGTACCAGTAATCAAACCCCCATCTTTATAACAAAACTTTTCCCTCTTCTTCACATACACAACAACCTTAGAATTATCCTCTCTACAAGAACTCATGAATATAATTACAAGCCTTGAAGTCGTCATTATGGGTCCTAAGAACACCCTTTCCTATGAACAAATTTACAACAAACTTATACACCCATCAGTACCTTTTAAAGCATATACCCCACACTAAACACTCCCAAAATTCATTAAATTATATAATAAGGAGGACCCATAGCAAGCAACACATTAAGGAATTTCATCATGTGTGTTATCTCATTTCCCATGACCAGGATCTCATGTTGAGGACATTTCCCATGTCCTTAGTAGGACTCACCCTTGACTGGTACAATAGCATCCCACAATATTCTCTCTTCTCTTTCGTACAACTTACGCATATTGTTCTGAGAATTTCTCCATCAACATTGCTCACAAAATCTCCATCACTGATATCTACACTATTAAATAACTTAAAGACGACTCATCATGATTTCATTGCTAGGTGGTGAAGGATTATCAATCAACTATCCTTGTCTCTTCCAAAAATTGAGTTAATTGAGCTATTTGCTTCATTCTGCACTAAGCACATATCATTAACCCTCTAGATCTAGTCCTTCCAGACATTTAACGAAGCCTTTACAATGCCCCATAAACTAGAGCTTTTCATTCTCAAAGATGGTAACATTAAACTCGGATATAAGAAACCAAACACAGTATTCATTCAAACCTTCTTTCAGTAATGATAACACATCCACCTAGCCATGGCCCCCTTCACCCCACTATAATATTAATTTAATTAATTTAATTAAATTAATTCATTATCCTCACCAATATTTATTATTTAAATATCCTAATTGGGATAATGCCCACATATCCACCTCACCTAGACACCTCATCTAGCCACCTCACCCTAAGACCTATTCTTAGTAAGTTGCCATAACTAACTAAGACCTACCCAAACCCTAAAAATCAATGCCTACATTCCCTCTAACCACATTCCCACATGTTAGAAGGAAGCTTCCAGTCTAATCCATGGAGTAAATGAAACGAGATCCCAAAAATCAAGGGGATCTACCTAGTTTAGTAAACCTAGGAAATCCCACCCTAACCGACGCCGGTTACCCTTAACCACCACCGGTTAAGCCGAACCACCATCGGTTACCATTTAACTCCCAAAACAACCTTATTTTGAGGTTGGCACATTTTTTTGAGGTTGGCACATTTTTGAGAGAGAGAGAGAGAGACATCTTCTGAGAACAAGTGATGAAACTAGAGCTGCATGCAAGCAGAACCAACATCCGTACAAGCATCAGAACACCCATAGCCAATACCAAAGCAATCACACAACCACCTACCTTCACGGGAGCATCCGGGGAAGTGCCAACACTACACCAAGTTCATTTGATCACCCACCATTACCAACCAGGCATCAAGCTCATACAAACAATAAGTTTGTTAACCTGCATTGGTTCCTTGTCATTTGAGTAGATCCTTTTACATTTGTTATTAGTTTCTGCTTTCATTTCCATTCCCCACCATTTTACCTCCATGAAAACTTGACCATCCTTTTTCCACACCCCTATACTACCCATATACCTAGACCTCTATCATTCCTGTGCATATCCAGGATCCATACAAATCTCACCATTTCCCTTCCACCTTCATCTAATCCCGGATCTATCACCCAACCAAGTTTTATTGAGTTTCCTATACCCCACCATACCGACGCCGGTCACCCATAACCATCACCGGTTAACCTAAACCGACGTCGGTCTCTGTGTCTTTTACCAAAAACCCAGATCAGAGCCTAAAACCACCACCAAATACCCTAAACTAACCAAAATCTGACCTTGACCAATAACAATATCCTGACAGTGACCTTGACCTTCAGATTCAATCATAGCTTAGCCTAGCCTGTTGAATGAATTTTCTTATTGTAGATGAATGAGATACCTAAATCATTTTAACTACAATAGGATTTACTTTATTACCAACATTAAGTTGTTTTAAATAGTGGATTGACAACCATCTAGGAAGTATCACACTTCCCGGATCTAGCACACGCTAGGTAGTCCACTGCATATATTGTTTAACTTTTATTTGGTGGTCTTGTGTTCCATTTCAGGTAGTTCCTCCAAGAAAAAAGGAAGCTCTCACGATCAGCTATGGATTCAGAAGTCATACGCATGCAACAACCTATCAACCAACATCTCAATAGGTATTCCTCCTATGCCCATTACCCTCATTTGTTTCATCATTTTCTAAGAAACACTCTAAGAATCAGGTGAAACATTTTGGCACACCTGGGGACCCATTCGGGTTCCTTGCATTCATTCATTTCTAGGTGAAAATTTGCATGTTTGTTTCCTTTCTAAAAGGTTCTCACATTAAAATTTCTCCCTTGGAATCTTCTCTTCTTTCTATTGTCTCAAAGCAATCATGTTTTGGTGCTTAAAAAGAACTCTTCTTCTATTTCATTTGCATTGCATTAGTGAAAGATCATACTTTCTCCTATTCCTCTTATTGTGTCATCAAATTCCATATTTCGATTTGGGTTTAAAATTAACTTCATTTCATTCTACTTTTCTACATTAGCTCACATTAAATGAGGGCAACCTATACGCTGGAAGTCATGACCAGCTGATGGTTGACAAATGAATCATAGAAAAGCACTTCTTTCTCTTTCTCTTCTCTCTGAGTCTTACCAAACCTCACAAAAATTGAAAATATACACATTCTTAAACAACATCTTTCCTAGAAGAAGTTGTAGGTGATCACACACATCACGATAGGTAAGTGGGCCACTCACTTTCTCTGTCGAGTCATACTTCAGAGAGGCCCACCCCCACCATAACATACCTAAAACCTCTCCTTGTAGATCTCCTTCTTCGTAGGAAGCCATCCTCACCAAAAAAATCTATTCTATAGTTCATGAGTCAGTCCTTAAATAGCATAAGCTAAACAAACATAATAGAAAAAGCACTCTTAGGATCATATTTTTCTTAGTGTTTCTGCTTGGCTTGTGTTTTGAGGTGAGAGGTCACGCTCTTCATTTTTCTTATTTCTCCTTGCACACTCCTCATCATCAGTTGGTGTATTCCAGCTTTATCTGAGTGTGCCTGACCATATTCTCATCATTCCTAGAATTTTGGGTTTGATTCCACATCAAATTTTAACTCACAACCACATTTTCTTCATCACTATTTCAATTTCATAAGAACTGAAGTGTCAGTCAGTGACCATCATCATCATCGCCGTTACCCTCTGACCATCATCGGTTATACCCAACCGGCATCGGTTCACTTTGTTCTTTTGGTTAACCTACCCAAAAGGACACATATTCACCTTCTTCACTATTTAGAGTCCCTGTCACTCTTATCATATCATTGACCTAGTAAATCTCATCAACATTTTGCATACCTTAAAATTTGGCCTTATACCTTGTTTTTGACCAACTGTCCACTTTCCACAGTGACCGACAGTGGTTACCTGTGACCGATGTCGGTTTACCCTAACCGACATCGGTTAGCCTGTGTCATTTTCCAGCTGACATTTTAGCCCCAATTCACCCACCACCACCTATTTATCCTACTATGTGTTGTATTTTTGTGTCACTTACAGAAAGTAGTCTTACCACGTTAGTACCTATTCACATGGTACTGACACATCGACAAGCAAAAAGCCCTCGTATTCCATGCCACCAGTTGTCAACCACTCCCACCTAGCCCTTCACCACCTTCCATTTTATCACCCACCATGGAATCTATCCAACCTATCTCTATCACTACCGAGATGAGGAGTTCACACGACTCCTTGACCAAAATCCTACCACCTTGCAGTTTTACCTTTCCCACTCATCCACTCGAGATGCCTCGGGTCAGTTGATATATGGCATGCCCATATCTATCCCCCCGACACTCACTCCTACTTCTACTCCAGCCCCTATTAACCCCATGCACTTCCCACATCTACCTTACCCCAGTCATTTCACAGCTAGGCCCTATACCCTATACCCATGCTATGATGCATGTCTCATATCCATCCGTACTGTACCCACATCCACTATACCTTCGCAACCACCCATACACAACAACCATCATCCCCTATTGTCTCGCATATACCCGTAGCTACACTACCACCCCCGGTGTCGGTGACCCCTACCCCTTTTCAAAACATCATCCTTTCTATTCCACAATCTTTAGCCCCCATTTCCACTAGGGTCACCATGACCCTTCCACCTCCATATACGTACTATCAACAGCCTCCTGTTTCATCTATTATTCACTCTGGGTACGTACCCCCTATTTCACTACCTTCTTCTCAATCCACCTATGCGGCTACACCATATACTAGAATGCCACCCTTGTTATCATATGCCCAACACCAACCCTCTTATGCTACAGGAGGCACCCATCCATCACAACCTACCAATGACCTAATCAAATTAATGATGGACAAGATGCAGACATTGGAGGCATCAGTTTCTGGCTCCCCAAAACACTCTCACCTATGATGAGATTTGTAATGAGCCTATACACCCATCCATTCCTATTCATCCATACCCCATGCATTGGGAAATGCCTAAATTCAACCATTTCAATAGCAAGGAAGACCCACAACAACATTTGTGGTCTTTCAAACATGGGTGCTACCTAATCACCCATGATGATGCTTTGCTCTTGAGGACCTTTCCCATGTCTCTGACTAGACCTGCATTAGATTGGTATAGTGGGTTACCTAGACACTCTATATTTTCATTTAATCAGGTAGCCCAAGCCTTCTTGGATCACTTCTCCATCAATATCATTAAGAAGGTTACCATGACTGACCTATACTCCACACATCAGTATGATGATGAATCTATCACAGATTTTTTGCTCATTGGGCTTGATCAATCAACTCACATTCCAACTACCGCAAACCAAACTCATCAAGCTCTTCACATGGGCTTGTGCTAGACATATCTCACCAACCTTGCAGGTCCAAACTTTCCAAACCTTCGATGAAGCATTCACCATGGCACGAAAGCTAGAGATTCGGGCCATCAAGAGAAGAAAATCCAATTACGTAATAAGAACTCGCATTCAAGTCAATGATACCTCTTCTTCTTCCAAACCACAAAAAATTATTCAAAGGCCAAGGGGACCACTAATGCAGTGGTACTTAAAGCTGGCCCAACTCATCCATCAAATCAAGCTAGCCCCTCATCTAATCTCTCACCCATTCAGACTTTTCAATTCAGATGAGAACAATGGAAATATACCCCAATTGGGGAGCCTTATTCTTCTGTCTTAGAAAATCTCATCAAAGTTGGGGCCATCACCCTTCCTCCTATAAAACCACACACTAGTTTTGACCCTTCTCGCCCCACACCCCACATGGTATAAAGAACACGACTTCTATAACTATCATCGAGTAAAGGGTCATAGTGATGGAAATTGCATCACTTTCAAAAACATTGTCCAAGAAATGCTCGAGAAAGGTGAGTTAACCATGGATAATCCTAACACACCTACCAATCAAAACCTACACATATTCAAGAAACCCTTTCCCAATCATGCCCCTTCATCTGATCAAACCGGAGAAACCTCAACTCATGATAGCCATACCCGCGAGGTCCACGCTATTTTCAGCGATGCACCCATTGCTTCCCAATTACCTCATATTCCTTCCATAGAGGAAATTCTAGCCCAAAGTCCTCCTTCTACACTTGACCCACCTCACCTATTCCTCCACCCATAGAGGAACACCTTTCACCTCCTTCCTCACCCATGGAGGAGCCTTCCACTAATATCGAGGCTATTTCACCTTTGGCTTCTCCACCTAGAGAACCATCACCCACAATACTTCTTCAGTCCATGGAGGATACTTGTTTATCTCCTCCACCCATAGAGGAGCACCCATCATCTCCTCCACCTATAGAGGAGCACCCATTTTCCCATTTTCTCCTCCACCTATCAAGGATCCAGTAGAGATACCTTTTCCTCTAGGTGACCATTCTCCATCAGCTACCCAAGATCCTGCAGACCTACTTTTGGCTCTCTTACCCACGGAAGCCAAGCTAGCAAATTTCCCATCTCTAAGACACATTTTACGGGAATTTCCATTAGGTCCTCATCAACCTCACCTACAGACATGTCATTCTCACATTTAGCCGATCACTTAGATTATGTGGATAGAGCCTTACTTGGGGGCATCTTCTGCTTCCTCAACACAAATGCAGATGTCACTTGTTGACACTTCCACTATCTACCCAAAATATTTCACCAATCAAAACCAAACACAACCACCTCTATCACAACTTCTTCCACGACACCCATCATAGCTCAACATACACCCTCACCCATAACCCAACATACATCTAAATCCAAACCCACACCTACATCATCTTCCTCGACTAAACCTATTACTACCTTAGGGGTCACCCCAACCACCAGCCTTACTCATCCACCTATCAAACTAGATTTAGCTACATCCTCCACAAGTCAACACCCAACCTACTCCGACACCCAAACAAAAGAACCAAACCCATAGAACTCACACCCCAGCTGCGCCAATCATACCTTCATCACTTTCACCCATTTTCCCATCTTAGGACCTCAACCTTCCAGCATGGTTAAGAAACCTCCACCCATCAATAAACCAAAAACACAACAGCCCATTCCTTCCTCACAAACCTCTAACATACCCAAGTGCACCCGACATGACTTACACCCACACCTACAACATCTTTACCACCCATACCTCCAATACCCTCAACAACTTCTTCACTACCCACTACACTTCAGTCTCTGTCCCTCACACCCCCTACACGACCCACATCATCTACCTTCACAACACCTCCATTATCCCCATGGGTAACTCACCCTCTTCCCCATCCACTTTTCCCTCTAGATCTCATACACCCATATCACCTTTACCCAAGAAGGTGCAACCCAAAGACAAAAATCCACTACCCTCCAATAAGGTAGTCAAAACAACCATACACCCTCCTACCCGTTCATCTACCATACCCCTACCCAAGAAAACATGACCAACACCCAAGACCACTCCAACACCCAAAACCATAGCTCACCCACTCCCCCCTCCAAAGACCATTCCTCAACAATCAGCCACACCTACCCAAACCCACTTTCACTTCCCATTGCAACCCACTACTAGCAGGGTCCTATGCCAAAATCTTAACCAACCTCCTTGAGACTTCTGTCATCACATTACCACCACTCAGACCTTATGACCCCCTCAAACCCAAGCCAAAAGGGTTTGATGACACTAAAATTTGTGCCTACCATCATGTGTGCCAGGCACGATGTGGAGAACTACAAGGCTTTGAAAACCATCCTTATCCAGTTATGTCCTCCTGAAGAACTTTGATGATGATGACCTTCTTGATGAGGACCCCATTTCACCAACACCCATTCCCACAGTCCTTCCCTCACTACCTACTCAACAACCATGACCTCCACCCCCAACTCTTAGAGCCACCCCCAAGATTTGAAATTAACATGGTTCACATCAGAGAACTTGCCACACCATCACCTAAATGTCATTGCACCCAACTCACTTCACAAGGATTTTCTCCCCCTAGGTTTTTTCCCATCATGTCATTATACCACTCATCCTACACCTTCTCCATTTTCCAACTCCCCTCGATCAACATGATCCATCACTACTACCCATGCTCATAGAGACAAAGGCAAGGAAAAGGCAACTAACTCACCAACCAATCCTATACCCAACATACCATCTACACCCACACCTAAAATTACTATCCGCGGCCCCACATATCCTATTTCTAATGGGGTCACACATCACACAATGCTCAAACAACTACACCAATCCCCCCTCAAAATGTCCTTATATGACCTCATCCAAACCTCGAAATCCCATCATCAAGCTCTCATGGAGGTCCTACAATCTATTGAGGTTTTACCCAATGACCCTACACCCATAGCCTCCATTATCACACCCCATCATGTAGCCTCTCTCACCAAATTTCCACCTTTATCCACACCTCACCCTACTCACCAAGTAGCCTCCCTTAGCTTCTCAGAGGAGAGATCATCACACACACACAAACCGATGACCCAGAACCCAACTCTCTTCATCTCTATCCACATCGATGATATACATGTATGATGTGTAATGATCGATGGGGGTGCTAGCATTAACATCATTTCATCCCATGCATTCACTCAAATGCACATACCTAAAATTACATGCATAAACATCCTGTCATGTTGCATTCATTCAATGATGCTATCACCTCTACACTAGGCACCATCATCCTCCACATTCACATGTGGGCCCCACACTATTCCAGAGTTATTTTACATCTTGGAGGGGGAATTTCAATATAACCTTGCTTGCTTGAAACCCCTGGATTCATGTCATGGGTTGTGTTCCTTCCACTTTGCATCATTGTGTAAAGTTTGAGCATGAAGGACACACCTATACTATTCCAGCTGATCCATCACCTTTTAAAACATGCAACATGCTTTACCACCCAATGACATGCTTATACCCATTAAGGCATCTACCTCCATGACCACTACCACTTCACCTACACCTCCACTTACTAGTACAGTCATCACTACCTCAACCACACATACCTCCTCCATTCCTACCACTACCACAACCTCCACGGCCAACCCATCAGCCTCCCAATCCATTAGCTCCACCTCCGCATCGACCTCACATCATCTATTCTATCTACCCACATACCAACCACCATCCCTTGGAAGGCATTTTTCAATGCCTCACTCTAGGGGAGTATCACCTATATAGTGTCAACACATTCCTTACTCCACAAGAGTATGGAAGTCTTCACCAACATCCTCGCTATGATCACCACATAGGAGAATGCCTCCTTTATGGTCCTCCTCACCTTCATACTAGTCTCACCTATGGGGGACTTGATACTACCACTTACACACCCAAACCACCATCACAAACCCACCCATTTTCCATTGACTTCCAGTCTCTCACCAATCACCATTTCACCCACACCTTCCTACACCGATGTGCATGGAAGGGTTTTGGTTTTGGATTTTACGAGCAAGGCCACCATACTATTATTCCATGTACTACCCAAAATAACGACCATAGTGGTATCGGCTTTGCTGAACCACCTACCAAGCAGGCCCATTGAACTCATCGAGGACATCAGCCCTTCTCCACCCTCTTCACCCACTCCACCTTCATCACCACCTTCATGATGGAGTCGATGGATCCAGAATCCATCCCTCCTAACTTTTTTTTTTCATAAACACCATTTCCTTGGGGCCTCTACTTATCAACGCGAGGGTGAGGCTCCTTCCTCTCTTCCCTTCCTATATCCTAAAATGATCGATGATGATACACCTTCAATTAACATCATTCAATGTCAGGATGATGAATCTATACTCACCTACCTTGGTGTAGAAGACTCATATATTCATCATCATTACCCTCTGAGACACAAACCATGTTGAATGAATCGACTATCGAGATCAACATTCATACTCAGATGACCCACACATCCTAAAGATCGGTCAATCTTTAGATGTTGCTAACAGAAGAAGCCATCACTTCTTTTCTCAAAGATCATAACCATGCTTTCACTTGGTCTTACGCAGACATGCCCGTATTGACCCCACCATAGTGGTCCACAATATCGTAACCATTCCCGATGCCAAACCCATCAAACAAAAAAATTGAGGAAAATGCACCCTCGCATTGCCCTTCTCATCAAAGAAGAACTTCAACACCTTCTTTCTGTTTCCTTCATATTACCCATTGATTATCCTCATTGGATTTCTAACATTGTCCCTATCACTAAGGTGATAGGGGGACTCTACATTTGCATGATTTCCATGACCTCAACCTAGCTTACCCAAAAGATGACTTTCCTCTACCTAGTATTGACCAACTGGTTGGTTGACCTTACCACTGGTCACGAGATGCTATCACTCATGGATGGCTTCTCGGGTTATAACCAAATCTTTCTTTCCCCAGAGGATCAACACAAAACCATGTTCATCACCCTTTGGGGGACCTTCTACTATCGAGTCATGCCATTTGGCCTTAAAATGTTGGTGCCACATATCAATGGGCTATGACTTATATCTTCCATGACATCATGCATCATATATTGAAGATTACGTGGATGATCTCCTGGCCAAATCTAAATGCCACTCGAGCACCTCACCATCCTCAAAACCATTTTTGACCACCTCATTAAATATTACATTCACCTTCAGCCTAAGAAGTGTGTCTTCATGGTCCTCTCAGAAAGCTCCTAGGGATTTATCATTTCCCTACGTGGTATAGAAGTTGACCCTACTAAAGTCAAGGCCATTCTAGAAATGCCTCCACCCACTAACCTTAGACAACTCCATAGCCTGCAAGGTAAGTTGTAGTCTATTCATCATTTCATTTCACAATTATCTGATCGGTGTCAACCATTTCATCATCTTCTCAAGAAGGATGTCTCCTTTAAATGGGATGATGACTACCACAAAGCTTTTGAGGCCTTAAAACAATACCTTCTCCAACCACCCATACTCATCCCACCTAAAGATGATCAACCCTTCTACCTATACATCTCTGCTACCGATCACTCCTTGGGGCCATGCTCACTCATCGCGATGAACAACACAGGGAGCAGGTGGTTTATTACATAAGCCACTCTTTTGGACTACGAAACCCGATACACCCATCCTCCAAAAAACTTTTAGCCTTAGTTTTTTGCCACAAAACTCCGCCATTACCTACTCAACCACAAAAAACCTATGTTGTGACCAACACCGACCCCTTACACTTCATGTATGCCAAACCTTATCAAAATCAATGTGCCACATGATGGCTTATGCTTTTAGCTGACCTCGACCTCAAATTCATTCATCAAAATTCCATCAAGGGCCAAGCTATCACCGACCAATTGGCCGACGCACCTATTTCCGGGGATCAACCCTCTAATTTTGACTTTCCAGATGAGTCAATTGCTACCCTTTCCTTGGATGAACCCGCTTACCAAATGACACTCTTCTTCGATGGTTCCAAGTGTCAATGTGGGGGTGGGGCTGGTGTTATCCTCATTCCACTTGATGGTGAACCCATGCCTTTGTCTTTCAAACTCAATTTTGATTGTACAAACAATATTTCCAAATACGAAGCACTCGTATTAGGTCTCCAAGCCACCTACGCCCTAGATGTCAAATCAATCAACATCTTTGGTGATTCTCAATTGGTTATAAACCAAGTCAATGGTATATACCAATGTCATAATGAGATACTTCAAAAGTATAAACATCATGTAGACATACTTTTGACCACCTTTGACCATTACGCCCTTCAAACCATCCCCCATTCAACCAACAAATTTAGATACCATGGCCTGCTTGGCTTCTCAAATACCCACTTCACCTACCGATTCTAAAATATTTGTCACCATACAATGACTCCAATCACCCTCTTATTTACCTCATGACATTTACTCCATCGAACCATCACCCCAGACCCGAGTGACCTTTGGTATAAACAATACTCTTGACTATCTTTCTCTCTCCATCTTACCTCCTGATCTCACCCATAATGGACAACGTGCCTTCCTTAAAAAGGTCTCTCATTACGTCATCATGGGGGGCCTCCTCTATAAGCATGGCTTTGATGGTATTCTCTTACGATGCCTCACGAGTTCTGAAATTCCTTATACCATTAAGGAAGTTCATGATGGCATATGTGGAGGTCACTTCAATGGCCTTGCTGTTGCTAAGTATATTCTTCACCTAGGCTATTACTAGCCGACCCTTAACCATGATTGTTGTGACTACGTCAAACATTGTGTAAAATTCCAACAACATGCCAACCTTCATCATACACCCAGTCACGCCTTACAGGTCACCCGTGACCTTTGGCCCTTCTCTCAATGGGGTTTGGATCTTGTCGAGAGATCAACCCCCATTCTTCCCAATGCCATCAATGGATCATCACCACTACCGAATACTACACAAAATGGGTTGAAGCCATACCACTCATCTCCATGAAAGCTGAGAAAATATGTGAGTTCATCAATCATCACATCATTTTCACTTTGGTGTTCCTCATCACCTCATCACTGATAATGGAAAACAATTCAAAAACAAAACATTGTGAAAAATTTGTGACGCCTTCGGCATTCAGCTAAGTTTCTCATCACCTTATTACCCACAAACCAATGGCCAAGCCAAATCCACTAACAAAACCTTAAACAAAATTCTCATGAAAGTGGTTAACGATACTGGGAAGGACTGGCATACACACATTCCTTTTTCCCTGTGGGCATACCACACTAGTATCCATACTTCCACTACTGCCACCCATTTTCTCTCTATGGTCTATGGTATAGAGTTGTTCTACCTCTCAAAGTCTAGATTCCCTCACTCCATTTCTCTCCATGACATGCTCAATGATGATGAATTTCATCAGACCATTTAGCACAACTTGAGTTATTAGATGAACGTCATCTTAACGCTCTTGACCACCTTCAAGTTTACCAAAAATGTATCAAACGTGCCTATGAAAAACGTGTCCATGAATGAACCTTCCAAGTTGGTGACCTTGTTCTGAAAGAAAATCAACATGTAACCAAAGTAGAAAAAAGTAAATGGGGAAAATTTTCTCCTAATTGGCTTGGACCATACATCGTGACCCATACTTATGGATCAGGTGCTTATCGTTTATCTTCACTCGATGGTAAACCCAAACCTGAGCCCCTTAATGCCTTGCATCTTCACCATTCTACTATTGAATTTTAGTCCTACCTCACCTTTTTCCTCTTTTCATGCTCATCCCTTGAGCACTATCCACTTCTTACACCTCACCAATGATTAAACAAGAATCATGTGTGTATCCATCACTTTTATCTTCTCTTAAATATGTGTACCATGGCGCTGCACATAGCATGATTCTCATGGATACTTTTTGTCTACCTTTAGATGAGATCCCATGGTCATTTCACCCTACTTTCTTTCTAAACAAGAATCTTGTTCTTCACCTTGGTCTTGTCCATGACTTCAAAATCCCTCACATGGGATCCAACTCCTTGAGTCAAACTTCTAATAAAAAGATGACTCCCTCAAAAGGACATCTTCCTCTCGGCAATCACTATAAATAGACTACTCCCTCAAGGACAACTATGTAAAGCTCTTTCAAAAAAAAGAGAGAAAATCTAAAGCTTCTTCCCACATCGATCAACTTCACGAAGACCTCAAGGAGTTAATTTCCTCATCCCATATAGACTTCCCACATCGATCAATCTATCTCAAATATCAAGTCAACACAAAAAGCCTTTTAGTCATGGACTTTCCCATTGTGACCTTGGATCTCTTGCCCAAAGAGCATGCTACCTCATACCATATCAAAATTAACCACCTTTCACCCCTCTCACCATTCACACTCCCATTTCCTACCACCTCAAGGGACCTCTTGAAACCATGACATTTGGTGATCATGTGACTACTTTTCACCCTTAGAACAATCAATCATGCAATGTCTTTAGGGTCTCACGTTCATCACCTCCTCCAAGGTATGACCTACTCGGTATGATCCTAACCAATCAGGTGGCTTTCTTGCCCCTCTTATCTTTTAACCTTCTTTATTACGTATTGATTACCTTATACAGACTTGGTCCTCGACGCTTACCTTTGGGGTAATCTTCTTCTTCTTCCACCACACTCAAAATCACCTATACCAAGTTTCCCACAACTCACCCACACCTAACAGACCTAAACCCAAATCATGCCTAAAACCTACCAACTCATTTTCATACCTCCTCATATTCTTCCCTAGCTTATGGGAGAACTACATCGGCCTGAGGTCCCTTTTCACCGGGACTATGTAGGTAGCACTCTCGAGGGCATGGGGCCCTTGGAGGTTAGCTCACCACTCTCTACCCTAACCAATTCATCTTTCATCTTCCTAAATTACATTCTACCCCACTTAGTTTCCTTTTTATGTCAAAAATTGGAAATTAAACCAAACAAACAACAAGTTGCTTAACATTTTTATCATCATCACAACATACATTTATTATGACTACCATTTCTCTATCATCATCATGCATGTATTATAAAGCATCTTAAACATGACCCATCCCATCATTCATTACACAAATTAATGAATCACAACTTCAACCAATTTAAACTCAACCATACCTATGACCTAACTCAACCATGCCTATTACCTACTCAACCATGCCTATGACCTAACTCAACCATGCCTAACTTAACCATGCCATGCCTACCTAACTCAACCATGCCTAACCACCAACCTAACTCGATCCATGCCTAAACCTAACTCAACTCATCCATGCCTAAACCAACCTCGACCATCCATGCCTAAGATGACCTAACTCCTGATCCATGCCTACCATGCCTAACTCAATGCCTATGCCTAAACCATGCCTAAACCAACTCCACTCATCCATGCCTAAACCAACCTACCATCATCCATCACTCACCTAAGTTTCCATCCATATCATGACAAAAAAAAATTAAAATTCTCATAAAACACCAACAAATCATCAGAATCTCATCCATCTCATCATATAAACAAATATGTGTGTCTCTATACAATATATACGGATAATCCAATCATGTACATCTCTCAAAATCATCGCACACATGCAGGTCGATACTCAATACAAAATGTCATCATCACACAGCCAATCATATATATATAAATAAAAAAAAATAAAAAAAATCTCTTGAACACATAGGCGGTATATGCTCAATAATACAAAACTCTCATACATCCTCACTCTCTTCAGCATGCAGGCCGGTATGTGATAAAAATATAAACAACTCTCTCTGACAATGTCAATGATATATCAAAATCAAAACTGTCAAAAATCGGGAGCCATATATCGGCATCATCTCTGGTGGACATCCTCCATATCTCATCGCCCTATCCCTCTCTCGGCCTCGGCCCCTATCTCTGTGACCTACTAACATCTCCCCACCCATCATAGGTGGTGGTGGGTCCCTGCTAGTGCATCAACTAGAACTAGCCTCCGAGGAACTGGTGGCCTCACCCTGACCATGTCTTGGGGCTCGATGGCCCCTTGTGCTCTCCACGCTATGGGTGCATGATCTGGTCCTCTCTAGAGGCCTGCTTGTGCCCTATACTCGGCATATGATAAAAAATCTATCCCTACTACCATCATCTGGTCCTGATAGTACCTAGCCTCCTCTCTCACCTCCCGTAACCTAGATATGGGCACTATCTCGGTGGGCCCCATCGGCCTCGACCCCTACTACCTATCCTATGGGGGGACCCTGTCCCACCCCCCTATGAACTCGGGACCCTATCCCCGGTGCTATGTGGTGGTGCCATCGCCCCTTGCCCTATGTGCTCTATATAGGGCCTCTAGGCCTAAAGCCCCAATTGTGCCTATGTCATGCCATGGCCAATGCCAACCCTATAACCCTATCTCACCTATGCCTGTAGGGCAGCCACCCACCATCATCCCCATCTCCATCTCCATCCCCACCCCCTGCCATCTGGGCCTGAAGACTAGCCACCTATACATGTAACTCGGCCACCTCCACCTCTGAACTGGCTAAGTTGTCCCTGCACCATACCCAACTAGGTAATCAAGGGTCACCACCTACCCCTATAGGGCGTGTCCTCTCTACACCGTGATGGTGGCTAAATCTGGCTTACCCTTGGCCTGGGTGGTACTACTCATAAATGAGCCACCCACCACTATCTGTATCTATCTATAACCCCGACATCATCAATCCACCGTCTACCACCTACTCCTCCCCTCCCTGTGGGCACTGTCGGCTGTGGTAGAGGTAATGGCCTCTCCACGTCATCTCTCCTGTACTACGGGAAGGGTGGAGGTATGTCCTGTGGCAGTCCAAACTACCATCTAACCCTATCCACTGGGATCATCTCATGCTCCCCACACGGCGCCCCACTATCCATCTCAACAACTAAGACCATCTAACTCATCATGCATCCACCTGAATGAGGGATAACCCACATATGGTCTCCATATGATGTCCACTCCGAAAACCCCTCCAATAAACACCTATAATAGGCTACATCATGTGTAGCCCTATCTGATCACCACTCTCCAATCACAGTACCCATCACCTATACCCCACCCACACCAATCTCGGTGAAATGCATCTTCTCGGGGCATACCTACTGCCACACACAAACTATGTGCTCATAGGCCCAACAATGTAGTAAAAATGTGCAACACAGTGAACCTACGCAGACACCCATATGCCCACAACTCTCTATATAGCTACACCAGAATGTTGCACTCAGGAAAAGTGGGTCTGATCTATCATCTGTCATGTATGTAGTACCCCATCAATGAGTGGGGGGAAATCTCCTCCTCTACATCCGGGTGTGAAACAACACACTACCTCCATCAATAAAACAACAAGCCTCATCTCCTCTCTATGGGCTCGATACATCCCTCCATAACTCTAGATCGCACTATGGAATGTCATGTCTGCTAGTCCCTCTCCAAACACTATCAACATCAACTCCTCTGAGGCCTCGAAGGAGATCGAATACACCTGCATCCCCAGTATCGGTAGCCGCAGATCCTAAACACATCCTCCAGGGTGACTGTCATCTCACCCATCGGTAGGTGGAATGTGTTGGTCATTGAAATCCCATCTATCGATGAGAGTGACCATCGACTTCAGCTACCGACCACATGCCGATAGCACCGACCCCACTCAGGCCCACCTCCTCCACATGCTGCCACTCCTCAGCTTCATCGCACGCCTCACACTCTCAAGAGCAGGGGTGGCACCCTGTCTCTCATCCATAGCTGATCTCTCCCCTGCATCCAATACAAACATCAAATTAATCCACCTTCATCATACCCATACTCACCCACTATCATTTCCCCATACCCATTTTTCCCCCTACCTACTACTTAGGTTTTTCACCAACGCACCCTATTCTACCCTTCCCTATCTCACCCACTCAACCTAGGGCCCTTTTGGCCCCTTTTTCTCCAAAACCCGACCAGTGTCGGTTATCTCTAACCACCCCGGTCACCCCTAAACCGGCATCGGTCACCTATTTTTTGTGTGACCGATTCGGTTTGACCCTACCCCTACACCGCTAATCCCCATGCCAACGACCTGACCATCTATCACTGCATGCCGCCAATACCACATGACACCCAACCCTCCCTTCTCTAAAAAAAATCCCCTTTCCCTCTCTTCTACCCACCCATCCTCACCTAAACCTCCCCTCAGCCCCCTCCCCTCCTTCACCCACCCACCTCTCTCCCCATTCCTATTCTACCCAATTTACCCTACCACATTTCAAATTTCATTTTTCCCCACCCAAAAAAAAAACCAATTTGTCAAACCTCACTTATCACCTAATCTATCTAACAAAACACAACATGGGTTTGATTCTTACCTCATCATGCTTGTCATCACCATGGTGGCACATCTGGCACACCGCACTGCACCGGCCCACCCGATCCCTCTCTCCGGCCTCTACCATCACCAATCACTAACCACACCTCCAACCAATCAAATCACACAATCTGATCCCATGTGGACCCACCTCTCAACTACCAATCACCCACCATTCGGCTCACCAACTCAACTCTCCATTCCATCTGACACTTTCCCCTTTTTCTCTCTCTCTCTCTGTCATTTTCCCAATTCACAAGAAGACAAATGATTTGCAAAAATGTGGATTTTTCATTTTTATAACATCCCCGACCTAACCGATGCGGTTTTACCTTCACCGACATCGGTCATGTGCCCTACCTTACCGTGATCGGTACCCTACCCTATACGGCATCGGTTTACCCTTACCACCATCACCGCATCATCGGTCACCCTCTTTTCCACATTGCCCCCAATTTCACCCCCTATTACCCTACCCTACCACTCACTTTTTTTCCCCACCCAACCTTTACCCCCGACCATTCACCTCACCCTCCCTCCCTCCTCATCATTTACTACCTACCTCATCCTCATTTGGGGACTCATTATTTTACCCATACCTCAGCCCTACCCATGTCATGTGACCTAGATTCTTGACCTGGAACATCGCTAGTGACCTTTGACCTCATGTGTTCGCTATACCTTGCGGCTCTTACCTGTGTTGATTGACCTAATGACCTTACCTTGCCTCTTTCCATGACCGTTTATCCTGACCCTACCTTTGGTGTACTAGAACACACCTAAACATTCCTACACCTAACCTACATCATGTTTCCTGACCATATCCTATACCTTGGATACCGAAATCACTTCAACCTTGTTTGGATAAACCTATCGACCTTAGACAATGTAGAGTTTTCCTACTCTTCTTCTTCAACCTAGTACCGTCTGCACAGCAGTTTATACATGTGTGTGTGTTTTTGACTATTACTACCTTTGACCCTGACCCATTACCTAGATTACCCGAGTAGGACCTTTTTTCCTTTTTTTTCCCCATTACCCACCTTCCTCTTCATCACATTCACCTTTTATCAAACCACTCACCGATTCTTCCTTCTTCGTCTCATTCCTCTAGGTTTGAGGGGATCACCTTCACCCACACATGGGGCAACCACATCTTATTTTTTTGTCAAGTCACTTACCAATACAAGCACGCAACAAAAAAGGGGCAAAATGTAGACACTAAAATTAGGTCACACTCCCCTTTGGTCCCCATCAAATAAATACCTTGAACACATCCACCTAGCCATGGCCCCCTTCACCCCACTATAATATTAATTTAATTAAATTAATTCATTATCCTCACAATATTTATTATTTAAATATTCTAATTGGGATAATGCCCACATATCCACCTCACCTAGACACCTCATCTAGCCACCTCACCCTAAGACCTATTCTTAGTAAGTTGCCATAACTAACTAAGACCTACCCAAACCCTAAAAATCAATGCCTACATTCCCTCTAACCACATTCCCACATGTTAGAAGGAAGCTTCCATGTCTAATCCATGGGGAAAATGAAAAACGAGATCCCAAAAATCAAGGGGATCTGCCCTAGTTTAGTAAACCTAGGAAATCCCACCCTAACCGATGCCGGTTACCCTTAACCACCACCGGTTAAGCTGAAACCACCATCGGTTACCATTTAACTCCCAAAACAACCTTATTTTGAGGTTGGCACATTTTTTGAGGTTGGCACATTTCGAGAGAGAGAGAGAGAGACATCTTCTGAGAACAAGTGACAAAACCAGAGCTGCATGCAAGTAGAACCAACATCCGTACAAACATCAAAACACCCATAGCCAAGAACCAAAGCAATCACACAGCCACCTACCTTCACGGAGCATCCGGGAAGCACCAGCACTACACCAAGTTCATTTGATCACCCACCATTACCAACCAGGCATCAAGCTCATACAAATAGTAAGTTTGTTAACCTGCATTGGTTCCTTGTCATTTGAGCAAGATCCTTTTACATTTGTTATTAGTTTCTACTTTCATTTCCATTCCCCACCCTTTTACCTCCATGCAAACTTGACCATCCTTTTTCCACACCCTTACACTACCCATACCTAGACCTCTATCATTCCTGTGCATATTCAGGATCCATACGAATCTCGCCATTTCCCTTCCACCTTCATCTAATCCTAGATCTATCACCCAACCAAGTTTTATTGAGTTTCTATACCCCCCATACCATACCGACGCCATCACCCATAACCATATCACCGGTAACCTAAACTGACATCGGTCTCTATGTGTCTTTACCAAAACCCAGATCAGAGCCTAAAACCACCACCAAATACCCTAAACTGACTAGAATCTGACCCTGACCAATAACAATATCCTGACAAAGCTTGACCTTCGATTCAATCATAATCTTAGCCTATCCTTGTTGTGAATGAATTTGCTTATTGTAGATTGAGATTGAAATGAATTTTTTTTGTAGATGAATGAGATACCTTCATTTTTTAAATGCTTCGAATAAGGTGAAACGCTTCATTCTAGTTAAGTATCAGGATAAAAACTCCACTGAGGACTTTAAATTCCTCCATGCTATGATTTAAAGCTTTGCTAACAATGGACTTCCTCCCGCAAAACTAGAACATCCGATCAAATCAAACTAACTCAATGGATATTTAAATGTGTTCATTCTAAGCCATCACCTAACACCACATAAACATCCAAAAGAGTGAGGATTCTTCAATAAAAACCCCACTTCATCATATAGATGTCATTTTCATAACTACAAGAGCATGTGCACAACACTCAAAGGCCTCACCAAAACAGCCCAAAGTCTCTATCTCCTTTATTCCCCCGAAACCTAATCTTGATCTTTTATGGCCAAGGTGTCTATCAATGTTACTCCACACACCCAATCTACCACTTCTTTACAAAACACCATCATTAAACAACTCCATCAAGCTCCTTGTTGGAAGTGTGTCATTTGTGTTGTCATTGATGTCAAGTGGTCTAGGTGATCTAGGTATGTTGGCTAGGTGATCTAGGGGTCTCTCAAAGGTGGTATGAAGGTCAAAAAGATCTATAAGGTGAGTGAAATGTTTCAATAAGCCTGTAACATGTCCAAATGGTTTAGTCATGTAATGTAAGCGTTAAAACAGTCATTCTAGGCTTTGGCCTAATGCAAGTACATGGTGTAAATCAAGAAAACATGAGAATTCACTCAAACCAAAGTAGGGAAATCAAGTTTGGATCATCATGAGGTGGCACAGGAGGTGTAGAAAGAGAAACAACAAGAACACTAGGTGAATGAGACCGAATCGGGTCAATATGGAGTTTTCTTGATCCCATCCACAAGCAAAAAGGTGTGAAATGTTGACCAAATGTGTGATGATGCAAAAACATGGTCTCGAGCATGGAATTATGACATATCATGTGTATAAGCATTCACAAGTAGTTATTGAGGTGTTTTAGGCACTTCTACAGGTCAGCATAATACAATAGCTGGGAATCAAAGACCAAAAGGCACCTAAATGAGATGGGATGGAAATATTTATGATGAACCAAATAAAAAAATCACTTGGAGGTGTTAGAGGGATGTGTAAGAGGGTTTAAAACCCATAAGCAAGGATCATGAGGGATGATGTGCACATCAACAGATGTGTGAACGGTAGCATGAAAAGATCTTGTGAGGAGCGAGCATCAACCGAATGTGCATGCAAATATTCGACAAATGGGTAGAACCTCGATAAGCTACAAAACTCTACTCTATCTCATAGATCCAAAAGGGTGTACATATATGAGGTGTTGAGTAACCCCCAGTGCTGTAATTATGACAACTCAAGTGGAGAGGGGGAGTTACATTTCTAGAATAGAAGTGTAACTCCCAATGATGCATATGATGCACTGACACACTGACGCATAAGAGAATCTCATGATGACCCTAAATGACACATGGACCTACGATCTCACCTAAGTGAGATGACTCACCAAATGATGTGGAAAATAATACACACCAACACCCCCCTTCATCATAACTTAGGATGAGGCAGCAAGTCAGAAACGAGAAATGGGTCCCGACACAAAGCCTGATGAGGTACCCATGTACAAGAAGAAGTCCCAAGCAGTGAAGGAAAACCCAGTGGGAAAAACATCCACCATAAGAGAACAAAACACACTCTAATCTAAGAAAGATGCCAAAGATGGGTCCCAGCTATAGACAAGCCTGAAAAGGTACCCATGTACAAAGAGGTAATCTCTCGGAAAGAATAAGAAGAGAGAAGAAGAGGGAGACGAGAGGAATGTAGAAGATGTCATGGACAGATATGAACTCTGCAGCTCTAGGAGGTCTCCCAAAATAATGTCGATGACAAGATCCTCTGCCTCTAGACTGAAGAAGAGCCACCCGCACCGAACTATGTCCCTGCCCTTAGGAAGGACAAAAATGACGTGTTGAAAGTCCGCCCACTCCGCAAAGGAAACCGAAGGTAGTAGCACGAAGAACTCTGAGTCTGGTCCATGAAATTGTGACATAGGTCTAGTAAAAGAGTGCCAAGGAACCGAAGGTAATGCCACATGTGTAGAACTGTCAAAGTGTGAAGAGTGAACACCTGTAGAAAGGATGTCCACATGATGTGAAGGCAACAAAACATCCCCCACAACAGAAAATGGATCCACAAGCAAGGGTGGATCAATGAAGGTCTCCAGAAAAGTTGAAGTGGAAAGAGTCCTAGAAGCGGCACTCCCAATAATGGATATTATGGACTCCTCTGAAACACTTGTAGTTGGATGCGAGAACCTATAGAGCATCACAAGTAGACTCTGTAAAAAGACAACAAAGGTCAAGCAGATACTCATCCCAATGAGGGGGCTCAACAAATAGAAGAGTGATGTCAGATAGGTATGAGTCATCCAATGAAGGTAGAGGAGTGGAAGGGGCCTCGCACACTGGAAGTGGAAAGGAGGTGGGTGTGATGATTGTATGAGACTGAGAAGGAGACTACTTGATATCTGATGAGATGTGGGAAGTGTCAACACTCTCTGGAATAGTGAGAGGAGGAGAAGAGTCCTCTGTAGTACTCTCGACATCATAACTAGGTACACAATCCTTGTCATCGAAGTAGAACCAAGTGAGTCTGTGTTAGTGAAACTATCATCACACAAAGAAATAGAGGAGATAAATGAATCAAGCAACAACAACGGCAAAGCAGATGTGAAGGGTCTCCATAGAGGGACTGAAGAATGCTCCAGATACGTGGGGTGGATATGAGTCTGCCACGTGAAACCAGAGAGATCTGGAGACATGCATCATCATGTGACCAAAGACATGGTTGCAAGTGTCAAGAAAGTCCTCTAGATGACGATGATCAGTGGGTGCAGGAACTGGCCCAAGCAAGAAGGGTAAAAGACCCTCATGGGTGAAGTAACGTTCCATGGAAGCACGCCAGCTAAATAGTTCCCTCTCCCAATAAGAAGTGGTGAAGGCAGTAAGGTGATCCTACAACACTCAAGTCTGGAAAGAGCACTCTCTATGATGCAGAATGAAAATTGAAAGGTGCACAAAAGCAAGATGTCATACTGCCAATGAGTGCGTCTGTATGTGAAAACCCAAGAGTACTAGTCAACCCCCTAGAATGTGGCACTTTATAAAGTAGTTCATTTACAAAACTAACAATTCCATCATGTAAAGTGTGAGAAATCATGCAACTTTGACCAAGGAAGCGCTCAAAAATGAGCTGTGAGTCAAAAGTTATGGCATTATTACGATTCCCGCAACTGATGGAAAAAGCCAATAAACACACAAACTAATTAAAAAAATGCTTGAAATGGGTGCAAAGGGTGTCATGTGACTTCTCATTGGAAATGACATCAAATTTTAGGTAGGTATTTTTTTGCTTGTGAGGGGGATTAGCCTCCTGCCAACCCTGGACCTCGCCCTCCGTCTTTGACACACGAATGAAGGACATTAAAACAAGCAAAAATGAAGCCCAAAAATTATTACAATGCCAAGTGAATGTTTTTTTAACCTTAAAACATGAAAAACATGTTTGTTTTAACCTCCAAACAATACTAAAAGGGATTGGTGGATGGAGTGCATGGTTTGACCAAGTTGCACGTGTAGGAGACTGAGGGCAGTGAGCAAAGTTGGGAGGTTGATGACACAAAGCCAAGATCCTCATGCGAACCGTCACCAAATAGGTTGTTGTCACTTCATCCAAGGTGGTTAGAACTACTTCGAATCTTCTACATGTACATCCAACGCAGGTCCCAAATAGGAGTGCACAGGAGGATTCCAATGCAGTCGTCAGTAAGAAGGTATGTGGAGTTAGGGCCACGTGTTGGATACTGGCAGAGAAACGGTTTCGTGCGGGGAATAATACAAACAGACAAAGACTAGAGAGATGAAGAAAACCATGTAGGTTTTGAGTGATCGCTCGAAGAAATGGCCAGTGTAACATGGAATGGTAGTGTGAAAGGATCTACAGATGACCAAGACACCACAACCAGGTCCTCGAGTACGTGCAAGCTGAGAAAATGAAGATGTGAGACAACCCAAGCGGACTCGAGCAGAGATCCGACACGAGGGAGGCTTTAATCAATGAAGCCAAAGCACCAGGGTGGAGGTGATACGCCAAACAACCAATGCGCAGTAAGGTAGAGCCGAGCTAGTTGTGATGTGTGTAGACAACCTCAAACATGAGCCAATAATGGAGATATCGATGGCTAATGCAAAAAAGTTCACATAAAATTAACTCGGAGCCAACAAGTCTAATGAAAGAATGGGCAAGACCCAAGTGAAAAATGTGAACCAAGTCACCAAACAATGAATGATGCACAACACTGCAAACAAGGCAACCCCGTGTTGAGAAAACCAAGTCATGCCGAGGCACAGGCCTGTCACTCGCAAGGTGAGTTGTCCAATGGAACCAACGATGCTTACGACGAGCAGCCAACATAAGCAAAGTGAGCTTGTTTAAAAACTTGAAACCGCACCTTCAAACCTGTAATATCCTGAAAACAACACTGAACTAGATCTGAAACCTATGTATTCACATGCAAAGCTCTAGAAAACACACATGCAACCCGAGAAGGCCATGAAATCAATGCAATAAATGCACAGTAGGAATAACCATTACGACACACGCACGAGAAATTGAATATCACGCCGAAAGCTAAAAAATGCACGAAAAACACCAAAGAGTGCACGGATCCACAAGATCTGCTCTGATACCATGTAAGAGGGTTTAAAACCCACAAGCGAGGATCATGAGGGATGACGTGCACATCAACGGACGTGTGAACGGTAGTGTGAAGAGATCTCGGGAGGAGCGAGCATCAACCGAATGTGCATGTAAATATTCGATAAATGGGCAGAACCTCGATAAGCCACAAAACTATCCTTTATCTCATAGATCCAAAAGAGTGTACATATAGGAGGTGCTGAGTAACCCTCGGGGCTGCAATCATGACAACTCAAGTGGAGAGGGGGAGTTATATTTCAAGAATAGAAGTGTAACTCCCAATGACACATATGACGCACTGACACACTGACGCATAAGAGAATCTCATGATGACCCCTAAATGACACGTGGACCTACGATCTCACCTAAGTGAGATGACTCACCTAATTATGTTGAAAATAATACACACCAACAGGATGTTTCCTTAAGGTGTGAGAAAATTTTCAGAAGTTGAGGATAAATATTTTGCACGTTATGCAAGAATTTCCAAAACCGGATTTTTCAAAGTATGCAAACGAAGCACCAAACTTCTTAGCAGTCAAGAAATATTATGAATCCTTATTCAGATAAGTCATAAGAGAAAAATATGGATTAAATTTGGATAAAATTATGGTGCAAAAATTATTTCTGTAATTGGTTGAGTATTTTAGAAGTTCTATCCATTTTTGTAAGCATGTATGTAGCCTTCCAAACCCCAATTTTGACCAGTTTTGAGAGATTGAGTTGGTTAGGTGACAAAACTCAACTATTTTTATTTAAAACATATTGGAACATGTAGAGGACTCCTAAAATCACATTTTCATGGTGGTTTGGCTTCTTGAAACTTGGTGGGCCCCACTCAAAAACATGATTTTTAAGAAGATTTTAGTGTATAGGTAAAACTTATAAAGGAACATATGCTAAAATCTAATGTGGATGATGTTAGGGATGTCTAAATCAGCCTCATGAAGTTACCTAAGTAACTTATTTGGAGAAAATTGAAGTATTGGGTACATTTTTTAGCTTGCCAAAAAAGATACTTATTTTGAGAAGTTGGTAAAGGAGAATGAAGGTAACCATGTTGAATTGCATTAAATTGATGTGGTCTCTTTCTTTGATCAATATTTTCATGTTTCATACACTTTTGGAAGTTCTTGGTTCAGTTTGGATAAGTCATTCCTTGCTTAAAGGTGATTGAGCCAAAATTGCTCCTTTAGGCCTATTTGAGAAGCATGTCTGAATGTGTATGAAGATGAGATTCTCTCCATTTGACCTATGAGTTTGAATGTCTAAACATGCTGTATACATCCAAATTTAAGTATTGAAAGTGATGGGGAGCTCTGATAAATTTTTTGGAGGTGTTTGAACACATTGTATGGAAGACTATTTTTGTGTTTTCAGACCATCCAGACCAGTGTCGAAGGATCCAAGTCTTTGAAGATGTATGCCATGAATTGGAGCAGTATGATAAGTGGATGAGATAGTATAATTCATGATATTTCCATTTATAGGTTACTTTCCTCATGATGAATATATTTTAAGTATGTATAAGCTCAATTTCTTGAAGACCAAATTCAGAGATGTTGAAACCAGCTAGAAAAGTCTTGCAAAATGGTGTTTCTTGATGTGTTAAGCCTTGATTTTTCTCTTTCTAGTAAATTTTAATGAAACTATAAATCATAATATTCATTTTTCTATATTACGTAAGTCATGATGATAAGTGGAAGTGGTCTAGTTAGGTGGTTTGTTAAGATTGTTTTTGTAGAAGTTGATTTAGGCACACCTATGAGCCTAAACAAATATCTTAGCTAATGTGGTGAGTTTCCAAGAATACAAGAACATTATTTGAATTTTTGGGACCATGTACCACATGGATACAAATCTGATATACTTATGGACAAGTTTGAAGAGCTATAAGACAAAAGAATGAGTTATTTGAAGAGTCATGGCAAGTGGAAGGTCAAAGCTCATACTAAGATGTATATCTACTTATGTAAGCTTATTTGTGAGTTGAATTTTGGAAAACCAATTTCTCTTCATTTAGATAACTTTTCTGCAAATAAAAACCCCTTGGGCATTGCCCAAAACCCCTATAAGTCTTTTCTAAGTTTGTAGTTGGTTGGAGTTTTATGAGAAGGATGTGAATAAAGCAAATTGGTGATATCTTTATTGAATGTAATCCGATTTGATGAGATGTAATGTAATTTGTATTCCAATAAATAAGGTTTCTTGTGTTCTTGATATATATGCATATATTGATGAGCTTTATTTTATTATGATCATAGTTGTATGTTCATTGTTTGAAGTAGAAAAGAAAAATTTATTACAGATTGATTCACCCCCTCTCAATCCCTTGTCAATTCTAACAATTGGTATCAGAGCAGGCCCTTGAGAAGCTTTAACAAGATAGAGGGAGATATTTGGTGATAAGGATGGGAGATATTTATTGATAAGGAATGGAGTAGACTCCTGTGAAGAACTATTGCAAAAATTGAGTGTATCTCATGAGGAAATTATCAAGTGTGTGCAGATTCAACTCAAGGAAGACCTATAGAGAAAAAGTGAAGAACCAAAAAAATATACGAAGCATCATGACAAGTAAGGTATCATCTTTTCAAGAGAGCTCAAAAAAATTAGATAGAATGTTAGGAAAACAAAAGGTATATGGTGATAGAATAGGTCTAGGTTTCATACAAAAGATTCATATAGTATAGAAGGTGAATCAAGTCAAGGTTCAAATATCAAAATGTAATCAAGAAATGGAAATAGTATAAAGTATTCATCTCATGAAAAATCACCTGTTAGGCATGTAGCCTAATGCATTTAGGCATGTTGTTTTTCATGGAAATTGCTACAAGTGTGGTGCTTATGGTCACAGGGCTAGTTTTTGTAGTCCTAAGGTTGAGAAGAAGAATGATGGAAAAGGAAAGGAACTTTGTGAAGAAAATAAAGAAGAGGAATGTCAAGACAAGAAGGTTGGTCAAATATATGGAGTTGAGTGTTATCATTTTCATGAGAAGGGACATCTAACAAAGTACTAAAAAATGAACCATCAAACACAAGAAGGTATGTAAAAAATTCAATGGATATTTCTATTCTTGTAATGAATTTGGACACAAATATTTTGAGTGCAAAGGAAGGAAGGTTGAATGCTTTAGGTGCCACAAGTTTGGGAACATTGCAAGGTTCTGTGATGCAGGTCAGTTAAAGAAAGAAATTTAAATACCTAAGCCACAAGCTCTAAGCATACAAAAGGAAGGATGAAGCTAGTCAAAGTTCTAAAAAGGACTCCAAGAATGTGACTAAGTCCACAAATGAGAAATCATACAAAGAGGAGATATAAGGTCGTTTAAGTTCCAGAGAGGGTTTGAGAAGAGAGGGTTTGAGACCTTCTTAGGTCTCTCTCTTCAAGCTCCTCCATGGTATTTAGGTGTAAAAGAAGCATTGGAGTGAGGGGGAGTTGTCTTGGTCTATATGAGTCATTTTCATGGTGTTGAGGTCATAGAAAGGTAAATTTAACATGGGAGAATCCTTGAGAGTGTATCTACAACATGTGTGAGAAAATTTTAGGCTCATCTCAGCCCCAGAGTCAAGTTTCTATTTTGCTCAAAGTTGGTGTTGAGAATAGACAGTGTTCTTTTATGTAAATGAGATGGGCTGGATGATTATATACATATCCTTTTCAAAAAAATCATGGGAGATGATGGAGGAAGGTGTCCTGGTGCTTCATGAAAAATTTCAAGTCATTGTTAGGTCATTTGAGCAAGTTATGTGAGTTTTTGCAAAACATTGGAGTGAGGGGGTTATTTGAAAAGCTCATTTTTGAGTTATTTGAGGTTCTTAGCCTTCAAAAAAATTATATACTCCTTAGAATAAATCATAGAAGGAATTTTTGGATTAAATTGGCATAGAAATCATGTGCAAAAATAATTTTCTCAAAAGGAGGTGTGGTTGAAAAGTTATGAGCATTTTGGTGGAGTAGTTTTTCTCTCTCCTAGGTTGTGCACCAAATCGATAAGAGCAAAAAATGTGAATTTGGACTCCAAATCTTGTTTTATCACCTCCATAGTTTTTTCATAGTCCATTCATGGTGTTTTTCATGCTCATAAGGTATTTTAAAGATTTACTTCTTGAAGGCACACATTTTTCCATTGTCATTGTTCTTGGTGTGATGGCTCATGACATGTGAATGTTCTTGCTTCTTCCAATGGGAATCTTTCTCAACATCTTCTCAGACCATTTCCACAGGTGTATGGAAATGTGCTTGATAATTTTCAAGCCTTTTTGGTTAAGTCAAACATATAACTCTGTTGAGACAAACTGTCCTGAAGAGTAAACCAAGAAAATCTACACTATGCTTCCATGAAGTCACTTGTCCTGGTGAGTAGTTATTTTCAATCTCACTTCATAATATTCATAATCATGTAGAATGATTAGATAAACTCTCTCTTCATCTATATGATTTTTTGGATATAAGGAAGACTTGTTTGTTAGTCTTACTAGCTGACGAGAGAGTCCTTTGAGAGCATATCCTTATAACATCTATAAGGATGGTGTTTCAACATGACCCAGGGGTCTAAATAGTCATGGAGAGGATTTACATGCTTCTAAGTTGATTTCAAGTCTTGAAAGGTGAAAGACTAATTGAAACATATCTTAGATCAAGGTCTACTACCTTGTTTCAGTTTGTGCACTATTCTGTGATTTTTAGGAACATATGGAGATCATTCATGAGTGAATATGATATGGAGAAGTTGAATAGTGTCCTCATAAAATGCCAAGGGAAAAATAATTGTTAAAATTCATGCAAAAATGAGAGATAATTCATTAGTTGAGTGTTCTCGGGCTCTGATTGTGCACATATCCTGATTATAGGGTTAGAAATACAAAAGTCTTTTCAATCTCCCAACTTAACAAATGAAAAATTCTAATTTTTTGAGGAGTTATTTCTTGGGAATACGTTTCTTTTGTAAAAGGTTTCAGATATTTTCATGAAGATTTGATTGAGTTCTATATGATTGTTTTTCAAAAACTCGTGTTGGACTGTATAATTGACACAATTTTTCAAATTTCTTGCTTTCTGATCAAATTGAGTAAATTTATTGATGGTTCAAGATTGTGGGAGGATGCTCAAAGGTTGGAGATCACCTTGGGAAGTTGAATGTGTCTTGAAGTTACAAAATCAGTTGACAGTGGTCATATTGTTTGTGCATATCCTTATTAGATTGAGAAACAATTGTTTATCATCTTCAATTGATTTCTTCATGTGTTGGACTTTGTGTCCCAAGTTTTCATGTATCTCAGTCTTAAGAAGCTTGAGTGATGATCATCTCAGTTTGAAAGTGGATTCCTCTTCAAAGAATCAAATTTCTTATGCACAGTGGCCTGGAGACCTGCATAGTATCAAACTCTCTTGCTCTAGTTACAACTCCAATCTTTGTAAGCTCATTATTTAGTCTTCACAAGTGTACTTTACCTCCAAATAAACATGAGAACCTCATCAAAGTGAAGTGAATTTCTTGAACTCTATAACAGTGCCATCCATTCTAAGAATTAAGGTAATTGGTCACTGAAATGATGTACACAGTCTTATGTTCAATGTTGAAGAATGGTTGTAGAATACAATGAGACAATATTGGACTAAATTTCATTAAATCTTCCTCCTAGCTCGATGAGGGAACTCAAGAGACAAGATTGATTTATCTTCACAATTGGTGACTCTTTGTATTCCATGGAGACATTGAAGATTCATTTTCCTCTTTGTGTAAATGAGGAAGTGCAAGAGTTGTGTAAGCTCAAATTGAAGTTGGTGAGCTGAGAAAAACAAATAAGGAATGTGAGAACTGAGGTTTGTGTGTGGACTGAAATTGTGTGCTACAGACTAGAGAAAGTGTTCATTATCATGTCTTAGAAGTCCATGATGGCATAGGTATGTGCTCAGGATTAATGTTCATATAACAAGCCTGGAAAGTCTAAGAAGCATAAATTGATCATAAGTAAAGTGAAATATGGCCACTTTATCAATTCCAAAAGATCCAAACTCAGTAGTTGGCAGAACATAGTAGTAAAATGATGCAAAATCAGGGGACCTATCAGAGGAAATGCTATATGCTTGGATGATCTATCATGAACATGTCTGCAAAGTTGTAGAATGCATTGTATCAAGGTAAAGATATTCACAATATATAAAACATGATGCTATAGGTTTGTTAAGGTTGATCAAATCTGTGTAAGTTGTGTTTGTCTTATCTAGGGTAGTATTAAAGGTCAAAATTAGAGTATGAGTTTGAGAGCTATCAGGAAGATCTTAAGATCTGTATGGTGTGTATGGGCCTTAGTTGCATGAGATAACACTAGAAGATGTTGAAACTCTCTTCTATCAGTGTGCAAAGTTGTTTTTCCTTCATGATAAGTTGTGGAGTCAAGTCATATCAGGATCAAAAGGGGATGTAGCTCAGTTGGTATATGCATTAAGTAATTGTGAAGAAAGGACATGGCATTGTATAGGCCGGTGATGGATATTATGACTATGATGGTGTCTACTAGACAAGGGGAGTGTAATTTGTCCTATAAGAGGTATCTTAGTGCACTCATACATTTGAAGATACATGCCTCTTGAAAATATTAGAGGTCTAACCTCATGCAGAGAAGATTGAAAACATGAAATTAAGCCACTGAAGACTATAGAGAGAGAGAGGAAAGGCATATGATGCAAGGATTGTTGTCTAAAACAAGTTGGATAACATGTGTTGAAATCTAAAAGGATTGATGTATTCTCTTAAGAGATGTGTGACCAAGGTATAGAATATTTGAGCCAAGTTTGTACCTTCTCAAGTGGAGATAGTTCTAATAAGGTCATACATGTTTTAGATTTGAAGGAAGCAAAAAAAAAAGTCTTTTAGGTCCAAAGGATCTTCATGCTGTTGAAGGAATCAAATCGAAGACAATACAATCCCAGGGGAGATTTTTCTTGGCCAAGTAAGTCATTTTTTTTGCATTGTTGTCTGTGTTTCTTGTCTTGTGTTTTCATTTTCATACCTAGGATTCAATGTAGCCTTTGTCATAGATGTCAAAGGGGAGAAGTGTGTCAAGAAACATGTAAATGAGGTCATCCAAGTGAGTCATAGTTTCCATCAATGTTTCTAGGAAGGTTGTCATCAATGAAAAGGGGAGTTTGTTGGAAGTGTGTCATTTGTGTTGTCATTGATGTCCATTGATGTCAAGTGGTCTAGGTGATCTAGGTATGTTGGCTAGGTGATTTAGGCATGTTGGCTAGGTGATCTAGGTATGTTGGCTAAGTGATATAGGGGTCTCTCACAGGTGGTATGAAAGTCAAAAAGGTCTATGAAGTGAATGAAATGTGCAATAAGCCTATAACATGTCCAAATGGTTCAGTCATGTAATGTATGGGTCAAGTCAAGTCATTCTAGGCCTTGGTCTAATGCAAGTACATGGTGTAAATCATGAAAAAATGAGAATTCACTCAAACAAAAAAGGAAAGAAATTTTAGATCATCATGAGGTGGCACAGGAGGTGCAGAAAGAGAAACAAGAGGAAAAATAGGTGAATGAGACTAAAATAGGTCAATATGGAGTTTTCTTAAGCCAATCCATAAGCAAAGCAAGGTGTGAAATGTTATCCAAGTGTGATGATACAAAAAAAAACATGTGTGAGAATGGAATGATGATATTATGTGTGTAAAGGCTCATAGGTAGCTATTGAGGTGTTTTAGGCACTTCTACATGTCATCATAGTTTAATAAATGAGAATCAGAGACCAAAGGGAACCTAGATGAGATGGGATGGAAAGATGAAGGATGAACCAGAGAAAATAATCACTTGGAGGTGTTATAGGGATGTGTCCTTAAGGTGTGTGAAAATTTTAGAAGCTGAGGATGAATATTTTACAAGTTATGCAAGTTTTCCAAACCGGATTTTTCAAAGTATGCAATTTGAGCACCAAACTTCTTAGCAGTCAAGAAAATTATGGATCCTTTTTATATAATTCATAAGAGAAAAAATGGATTAAATTTGGATAAATTATGGTTCAAAAATTATTTCAGTAATTGGTTGAGTATTTTAAAAGTTCTATCCATTTTTGTAAGCATGTATGTAGCCTTCCAAACCCAATTCGACTAGTTTTGAGAGATTGAGTTGGTTAGGTGACAAAATCAAATTTTTTTATTTAAAACATATTGGAACATGTAGAGGACTCCTAAAATCACATTTTCATGGTGGTTTGGATTCTTGACACTTGGTGGGCCCCACTCAAAAATAAGATTTTAAGAAGATTTCAGTGTATATGTAAAACTTATAAAGGAAAATATGCTCAAATCTGAGGTGGATGATGTTAGGGATGTCTACATCAGCTTCATGAAGTTACTTGAGCAACTGATTTGGAGAAAATTTAAGTATTGGGTGCATTTTTGAGCTTACCAACAAAAGATGCTTGTTTTGAGAAGCTAGTGAAGGAGAATGAAGGTAACCATGTTGAATTGCATTGAATTGATGTTGTCTCTTTCCTTGATTAGTATTTTCATGTTTCATATGGTGTGTGGAAGTGCTTGGTTCAGTTTGGATAATTCATTCCTTGCTTAAAGGTAATTGAGCCAAAATTGCTCCTTTAGGCCTATTTGAGAAGCATGTTTGAATGTGTATGAAGATGAGATTCTCTCCATTTTACCTATGGGTATGAATGTCTAAACATGTTTTATACATCCAAATTGAAGTTTTGGAGGTGATGGGAGCTCTGATAAGTTCTTTGGAGGTGTTTTAACACATTGTATGGAATACTAGTTTTGTGTTTTTAGGACCAGCCAGACCAGTTGCAAGGATCTAAGTTTTTGGAAGCCGTATGCCATGAATTGGAGCAAGTATGATAGGTGGATGAGATATTAGAATTCATGATATTTCCATTTATAGGTTACTTTCCTCATGATGAAGATATTTGAAGTATGTATAAGCTCAATTCTTGAAGACCAAATTCAGAGATGTTGAAACCAGCCAGACAATTCTTACAAAATGGTGTTTCTTGATGTGTTAAGCATTGAGTTGGCTCTTGTTGGTAAATTTTAATGAAATTAGACTTCATAAGATTAATTTTTTTATATTACTTGGGTCATGAGGATAAGTGTAAGTTGTCTAGTTAGGTGGTTTTTCAAGACTATTTTTGTATAAGTTGATTAAGGCACACCTATGAGCCTAAACAAATATCTTAGCTAATGTGGCAATTTTCCAAGCATACAAATTTGACCGGGTGGGACTATTGGCTAGATTTTATAATCATCCAAAAACCTAGGCAATCATGAGATAAATCTCCCTCATTTACCGATGAGGCTCCCGTGTAAGATTTTTATCAATTATGGATCTGAGTAATTATTCACAGGTTTAACTTTAATTTCATAGCTCATGAGCCATAGCTTTGAAATTTTACAACAAGTAATCAGATATAAAGAAATATTTGCAGAAGAGGAAAATAATTGAATTCGGGAAGAAAGAAGAGAATATGTGCAATCCAACCAATATTTCGTAGAGTTGATCTCATGCACATAGATAAAAAAATAGATCTCACAATACAAAATTTAAAGGAAAGGAACGTTTCAAATCTCGATCTGAGATAACACAAATTTTATGTAAAAATATATACATAAGTAAGAAACAAATGCATCATTGACACAAAGTTCTCCAAAAATCTACCTCTTTTCAATTCCTTAGCTTTCAGAAAGATATCAAGGGTTTCAGCTCAAATTCTGGAACACAAGAATGCTAATTACAAATTTTGAAATAAATAACCCATAGAATCTTCCTCTATTTATAGTGTATAGAGGGGAAATTACAAATAAGAAAGCAATAATTGAACTGACACATGCGAAGCTATAAAGAAAACAATTGGCAATCTTTCCTTGAAATTTCTCTCTACATGACATGCATCTGAAGACTAAATCAAAGCTTTGCATGTCTGCCACCTATTCTCAATTAAGGACCCTTTCAAATAACTAAAAGTAATGGATTTTGACCAATTACTTTAGTTTTACAATTTTTTCCAAGAAAATAAGAATAAGAGAGAGAAAGGAAAAAGAAGAAAAATGTGTCGGCCATCATACTCTACACTTTTTCTTTGTTCTGAAACTGAATATACTTGTCAAACATGTGACTCAATAACTTCCCATCTGCTTTAGCAACCACTTCCTTCTCAATCTTAAACCGCAGCAATCCTCTAGAAAAAGCAACAGTGTTAGCTTTCACCATCTCCAAACCAGGCCCATACCCTTCAATATCTACATGAAGCTTTATGAGTTTGCCAATTGAATCTAACATGAAAGGCATGACAACTTCATCAATCTTCTTCTACACAACCAGAATAAATTCCTCACGGGAAGTAGGCAATTCATTTGGAATGTTCTCTGTACTTCCCCCATCTCATTTTCCAACAACTGCATCCTCTTCAACATAAACTTGAGGATCTCCATGTGGAAGGAAACTGTTATCTCTAACTACTTCCCCTTTTCTATCAATCCATTAGGTATAATTTGTTTTGTAATTAGCACATCCTCTGACAATGAGTGTATCTTAGCCAAGGTATCCAAATGACTTTCAACAACTATGTTCTCATCTTCTATCCTTGTTATTAGTTCCTTTAGCTGAGATAATTCCATGTGCATATTCTCCAAACCAATTGGTATTCCCTCAAACTGCTCTGAATCTTGGTGAATAATTTTCTCTTTCCATTAAGCAATAACTTTGACTTGGTTCCCTACATCTTCAATCTCTTCAACTAGACAGATTGCATACATGTTTCTGCACTAACACAGGCTGAGAAGAAGGTTTAACAACCTTAGTGATGATCTCACATAACTAAGAGATCTGCATCTGAAGCTTATCTTTCTCTACCTTCTCTTTGTCAAGCTTAAGGAATAAAGCGTCTATCAGTGTCTGTGTATCTTGCTTTAATCCTTCCATGGTGATTTTCCCCAATGGTACTTTAGTCACCGATATGTCTACAACAGTTAGCTCTCCCTTTTGTTTCCCTTCAGCTGGAATTGATAATTCAACAAACTTCTGCCCTAATTCTTCAATAATCAACCTTGAAGTCATTTTAGCAACTTTAGACCTTTTACCTTTACCTTCCAAGCTCAAAAGCAACTGCAAGTCTTCCTCTTCCAAGTTGATTTCTTCTCTAGCCTCTGGAACTGACTGTAGAGCCAACCAAGATGAGAAATTGCTCTTTGGGGAATGGGAAGTCGCCAAATGTACCACCATCTCATGCTTTGACTCTGCTGCATCTGAATTCACCACAGTGTTATGGCTTCCCTCTTCTGAATTGTCCAAAGACAATGCTCTCTCGAACTCTACCATTTGTGCTTTCAACTTCTCCGTGGGGAGGTGAAGATCTGGGTGGCTGAGGAACAAATATGAACGATGTTGGATTCAATGGTGGAATAATAACCTCTGTTTGAGGTCCTGGAGCTATGGAAGTGTTGTGAGTTGATATTGGAGAAGCTTCATCTAAAAGTGGCACTGGTATAATGGATGTAGGCTTGCCTTTTTCCACTCCGAGACTTTTTGTACACTTTGAGCTTCTTTGGCCTTCTGCTACTCTCACCTTCATGTTTTCTTTTGTTGGAATCCCTTACAATGAAATTCCTTGTGATTTGGTTCATCAAAGTCTCGTCCATGCAATACCCCTTTGTCAACAACCAATTTGAAGTGTTAACTAGAACTGCGGAAGACCTTTCTTCAATTGTATGACAACCACCTACACTTTCCTAAAGAGTAGCTCTATCTCCTCCCATTTGATGGTATGTGTCAAGTACCACATGCCCATCATCTTCAATATTTACAGCTATCCATGCTAAGCCATAGTTAAAAATTTGTTGCATTGATAACCTGTTGAAATCCCTTTTTCTAACTTCATATTCACTTCTGCACTTCATCCAAAAGTCTTCCAATGAAGGTACATGTGAATATTCCTGGGAGATTGTCTTCTTTGTTATCCCATATGGGTCAAAGTTTAATCGTGTCGGGAAGAACTCATGCTCATATCCTAAAAACATTTCTACTTCGATTCCTCTGGCTTTATGAATGCTCTAGTAACTATAATAACCCACTATGACCGGAAAGCTACTTGTAGATTTGTGTCATTTTGATTGTAAGTCATGCATCTCCATGAGTTGCCTACACAACTCCATGATGACCCACTTGTCACTTGGATACCTCGACAACTTAACTGGTTCTCCTAAAAACCATTGACCCTGAGATACGTGAAGTCTCGCAAACTAGATGAAGATACAACCATGCTGGGATACAGCTTCCCAAGCTTCTTTGCTCACCTTGTTGGTCTTCATATCACTATTTAATTTGTAGATGAATCCGTAGAAGAACCCATCATTGACCACCCTGTAATATTTGTAGCATTCAGGAACTGTCAACTGTGGGAAACACTCATAAATAGGATCTTTCGACAATATGCCTCGTCTATCCAATTTAGAAAATATACCCTACGAGGCTACTGCATATACCAGGTATGAAGTCATTTTGAAGTCAACGTCCACCTCACACTTCGAGTTGCTTTCGATGTTTTTACTAATGATCTCTCGCCCAATTGATTATAGAATCAGCTTTGTTAATCTCAATGGTTCTCACAAAGGCATACATCCATGAGCGGAAGTTATTGGTATTGGCTTCTCCATTCAACCTGCAAAGCAATTTAGTGATATCATCAACTTCCTGCACAAGATTGGATCGTGGAAGAGTCCTCGGGAACTTTGATGGTGATCTAGGCTTCTTCATGTATCTGTTATTCATTATGCCCACGCAATCTACTTTGTGCTTTTCCCATCTATTGCCAGCATCCAGCATGCTAATTGCAATCACCATTGGTCATGTCGGAATCTTCAGGCAATAATTAATAAATTGTGCATCCAACCTGATTATTATATTTCATGCAAAGATCTCTCGAATTGTTCGGAAATAGGATGATAATACCTTACACACTCCATAACGAATTCGGTAATTGAGTTGTGATCATAAATGTTGAGGCTTGAATAATCTCACTACTTTTAATTACCCGCATAAGAGATGTCCTTCCAACTCTAGATATGTCAATTAAATCGGTGATAGGTTTAGGGCCTATGTTTGTATCATTGATTTCAGCAAATCTGGAAGAAATGCATGATTCTGCTAACCCTTCTCTTTCATCATGCTTCATCATGCCTGGAATAATCTTTGTCTGAGCTCTTTTTCTTTTAATTATACTGTAGAATCCCTTGTAATTGGATCAATTTGTGCAGATCCGGTAATTTCTTCTAATTCGAAGATATATTCAATGTATCTGACATTGATTTGGACTTCTTTTCACCAATATGAGCACCTGTGATAAATACCTGCAATTAATTTAGACAAATATGGAGTCCATGATGAATACTTGATTTTTATCACCAAAATCTGCATATAAAGCATGTTGCCCTAAAATTTGAGACTTTGTTTGTATGCAAAACAAGAAAAAATATTATTTAATTCACTTGGGCACTTATACCAACATGCAGATACTTGGAATAATAAAAATAAAGTTATTCCAACCCTAGGCGCCAAAACTGGAAGCTTCTCGGTAGTGGAAAATATTTTTAATGCAAAATCCTCCTTCCCTTGGCGCCAAAATCCTTTCGGGCTGCAAGCTCCATCAAAAAGAATTAATTTCTTCTCCCTTATGGTGTCCCATGCTTATATAGCTATGTGCATGCTATTTTTAATAATTTCCTTTCCCTATTTTTGGCAATTAATTAATTAAAAGCCATGCTTCTTCTTCCAATTTGGGCACCCAAGTCTGCATGCTTCTGCTTGCTTTTTTATGAATTTATTTTATTTATTTTTAGCATGCATCCTTGACTTCTCTTTAGCTCATCCACTTGCCTTGACTTCCCTTCTATTTATGGCGCCAAACTTGGCTAGAAATAACATTAATAAATATTATTTAATGCATGTATTAATGCCAAGGTGGGTCGCACTTTTTGGCAAGAGGAATTGCTAAAAATAGGAAGTCAAAGCAATGGGAATTTTCACCCTGCAAGCCAGCTCCAAAACTCATCTTTCACTTAAGTGATTTGACTTTCATAATGGGAATTTTCACCTGTAAGGCAGGCATAAAAATCCCACCTTCCTGCCACTGCCAAAATTCCCACTGGCAGCTTAAATCCTTCCTTCCAAAAAGTGTGACTTGCATGAAAATAGCCTCCTTCTTAAAAATATGACTTGCATCGGTAAATAAATTTCTTTGATGGGAAATTCAACTCACATGCAGCTCAAAAAATCTCATTGGTACTTTAAGTGATTTTTCTTTCATAATGAGAAAAAGTAACCTACTGTGTGCAAGAAATACCCACATGCCTGCCACCTCTAAAATTCCCATTGGCAGCTTAGATCTGTTATCCCAAAAAGTGTGACTTACCTGGGAGAAGCTTATTTCACTTAAATTCTTATTTTTTTAGTCAGAAGTTAGCACTCCGTGATTAATTCCTTCCATTTCTGAGGCCATGGATGGCTTCCAGATGTTCCAGGAAATTAAACAAGCTATACAAGACAAAGAACGGATCAAGGGGAATTTAACAGATAGACTGTGGAGAAAACCGAAAACAAACATAAAAAGAAATAAATAAAAATGAAAAGTGTTGCCGTGTTGCGGGATAATTGCTCAATTCATTCCCGTGAAAACCCTATTGAGATGTAGGAATATTGGCATGAAAAACTTCAACAGGTTCAACTACAGCATAATTTACTTTAAACGGAACTTTGTTTATTTAATAAATAATTAAATAAAATTCCCTTGAGATAAAACCTAACGAGAGGGATAAAATGAGTTTTATCCGTGGTTATTTGTCGAAATTGGCTCATATGATTCACTGGGAATATCTTAACATAATGAAGACAACTTTAGGAAATAAAAACAAAAAATGACTCGTTATTTTTAAAAGAATGAAAATTTTAAAAGGGGTAGTCCCATATTTCGGGTGAAATTTATGGACACCAAGGACCATGTAACACGTGCATACAAATCTGATATACTTTTGGACAAGTTTGAAGAGCTAGAAGACAAAAGAATGAGTGATTTGAAGAGTCATGGAAAGTGGAAGGTCAAAGGTCATGCTAAGAGGTATATCTACTCATGTAAGCTCATTTATGAGTTGAATTTTGGAAAACCTCTTTTCTCTTCATTTGAATATAACTTTTCTGCAAAGCAAAACCCCTTGGGCATAGCCCAAAACCCCTAGAATTCTCTTCTAGGTTTATATCTGGTTGGAGTTTCATAAGAAGGATGTGAATAAAGCAAATTGGTGGTATCTTTATTGACTGTAATTGATTTGATGAGATGTAACCTGATTTTTATTCCAATAAAGAAGGTTCCTTGTGTTCTTTATATATATGCATATCTTGATGAGATTTATTTGATTATGATCATAGTTTGTATGTTCATTGTTTGAAGTAAAAAGAAAAATTTATTACAGACTCGATTCACCCCCTCTAGTCCTCACAATTCTAACACTCCTATGAAGATGTCTCTCTACAAACTTGTTTAGAATTATGCACAACATAGACAAGCAATGATTGAGGCTCTCCAATCCATCTCAGTACCATCGATGACCCTCAACCATTTTCCAACCTTATCGGCACTCTTAAAATGTTCACAAGATCAACTTTGATGATTCTTAAATACCATCCTTATAGCTTGAATACCATGACCTTCCACTCTTTGTCACTACCTAAATAAATGATACTCTCATCAAGAGAGTTATGATTGAAAATGGCACTAATATCAACATCATATCATCTCATGCTTTCAAACAACTTTAGCTACTCCGACACCATTGTTTCCCACCACCATTATGTTACATGTCATCAACGATATCATCGCCCCTACACTAGGCATGGTCATTTTACCCATCAAAGTAGGCATTAAAAGCCTTCATGAGATCTTCTATCTTGTAGAAGGAGATTTCTAGTATAACATGTTGTCACGATGACTTGTGATACGCATTATGTGTCAGATCCCATCAACATTGCATTGTTATCTAAAGTATGAGCATGAAGGTAAAACCTTCACAGTTCCCACCATCCCAAATCCTTTCAAACCCTGTCACATGACTTGCAGGTCCAATGATGTGTTGCTTCCACTACAAATTTCTACATCTTCGTATCAAGATTCAACAAGTTCTTCCATACCTGCATCTAACCTAAAACGTATGGAGACCAAAAAACAACGTATGTATGAACAAAATACTAGAGATATCATTCCCTTTGGTCCTCCCCATATGAGAACAAACCTTTTTTAAGCGAGGTTTGACAATCCTTCCTCACACTACGATAATCAATATCATGTCAAACAATTCACATCCGACTTCTCAATCTTATAAAATTAATCGTCTGCACAAGTTTATCTTCATCATTGTGTTTGAAAAGGTTTTGGTTTAGGAAGATGTGAACAAGGTACACATGACTTGGTATTTAACCGCCTCGAAGCCTCGTGAGAAATTCAAACTAGGCTTCAACAAGCTTTCCTTGGACACATCCACGATCACCACACCCGAATCCATAGTAGAAATAGAACCATCATCTTCATCTTCAAATAATGACTCTTCGTATGCACATAACACCATATCCATTCCTCCTAAAAAAATTAATCAATACGATAAATATAAGACCACTCACTTATCATACTAATGACGACATTAAGACCCTTCCGCTAATATTACCCAAAATTGTATAAAAAGACTCCCTACCCATCATTTTTCTTTTTAATGTGATGATAATGAATATATCATATCCTACACGGGGGCAGAGGACCATTATCTTCAAAATAATCTACCACTGACATGTCTACACTCCTTAATGAATCCACTATTGATGTCAACATAGGGAATTCGTAAGAACCTCACATAGTCAAAGTTGGCCAATCTTTAGATTTAAAATAATTAAAGGACTTCACTACCTTTCTTTCTAAGCACAATCAGCATTTGCATGGTCATATAATGGCATGCCAAGTATTGACCCTAACATCATTTTCCACAACATTTTCACAATTCCTAACGCCAATCCCATCAAGCAAAAACTACGTAGGATGCACCCTCGTGTAGCCCTGCTCATAAAAGAAGAGTTACAATGTATTTTCTTTGTTAATTTCATCTTACCCATTGACTATCCACAATGGGTATCTAATATCATAACTGTAACCAAATCCTTTAGAAAGTTACATATCTGCACAAACTTTCGAGATCTCAATCTCGCTTGTCTTAAAGATGACTTCCTCTTTTTAACATCGATCAACTTGTCGACCACATTACATGCCATGAGATGTTATCTCTTATGGATGGTTTTTTGGGTATAATCAAATCCTCAATGTGCCAGAGGACCAACATAAGACATATTTCATTACCCCTTGGGGAAAATTTTACTACCGATTCATGCCCTTCGGACTCAAGAACATATGGGCCACTTATCAACACACCATGACTTATATCTTCCATGATATCATCCATAAAACTATAGAAGACTACATTGATGATCTCTTGGGTAAATCCAAACATCAAGAGAACCACCTCATCATCCTTGATGTCATATTTTTCTACCTTATTCAATACTTCCTCCACCTTAACCCGACCAAATGTGTATTTGGTGTTCTCACCAGAAAATTTTAGGGTTTATCATATCTATTAGGGGCATTGAAGTAGACCTGCCAAAATCAAATCCATCATCAAGATGTCTCCTCCTTCCAATATCAAACAACTTCGTAGTCTCTAAGGTAGATTCCAATCATCTGTCACTTCATTTCCCAACTTTCAAACCACTCAAGTAGCCTTTTCATCATCTCCTCCAAAAGGATGTCCATTTCAAGTGGGATGACAATTATCAAAAGGACTTTGAAGAGATCAAACAATATCTCTTATCACCACCCATGCTCACACCTCCATGTGAGGGGGAGTCCTTTATCTATATAAATCTACCACTAACCACACCTTGGGTGTTATGCTATCACATAGAGATGAACAAGGTAGAGAATAGGTCATCTATTACGTAAGTTTCACTTTTCATAACTATGAAACTCATTAACCGAAGCAGAGAAGTTATGTTGCACCTTATACTTCACAACTTCCAAGATTCGTCACTATCTTCTTAATCATAATACTTATGTTGTCACCAGCTTCAATCCTCTCAAAGCCATGCATTCCAAACCATATCACAGTGATCACATCACCGATGGCTCATGCTTATGAATGAATTTGACCTAGAATTCATGTCACATAAATCTATCAAGGGGAAATCAATCACCAACCAACTCATGAAAGCCCTCCCTAATAATCAACCACCTCATGAAAAATTTCTTGATGAAGCTATCAACATTATTAATCAAGAAGATACTCCCATCAAAATTACACTTTTGTTCAACCATTCTAAGTGTTGGAATGGGAGAGGTGTCGATATCATCATCATACCTCCCTGGGGGATCATATTCATCTATCGTTCAAATTGAATTTTGAGTACACCAACAACATGGCTAAGTATGAAGCCCTCATTATGGGTCTCCAAATTGATTTCATGTTTGGTGTTCAAATCCTTGACATCTATGGAGATTCCCACTTATCATCAATCAAATTAAAGGAACTTATCAATGTAAGAATGAAATTTTACAAAAATACAAAAACATTGTTGACTTCCTCCTAGAAGCCTTCGATCAATATACAATCCAAACAATTCCCCACTCATTCAACAAATTCACAGACACCATGGCTTCTCTTGCATCACTCATTCCCTTATCAACTGAAGATTCCAAGTTGTTCATTGTTGTGCATAGACTTGATCAACCATAGACTTGATCAACCATCTCATACCAATGAACTCCCTTTTGTTAATCTTATTAAAAACAATCAATCAAATCTTTGGTACACTAAATTCTATGACTATATTTCTCAGTCTAAAATCCCCTCCGATATATCTAAGAACACTAAAAGATATTTTCTACAACGCACTAACCACTATTTCATCCTAGGTGAAGTCCTTTATAAACATAGGTCTGATGTCCTCCTACTTCGATGCCTCAAATCTCATGAGTCCGCCAAATCTATCCAAGAATTCCATTACAATATATGTGGTGGAGACTTTAGCAGTTTGGTTGTGCTAAACACATCTTATCGATGGGATATTACTAACTCCGACTTTAATCAATATTGTTGTGCGTATGTCAATAAATGTGTCAAATGTCAACAACACTCCAACCTTACTCACATCCCAAGTCAAGCTCTACAACCCGCTCAAGATTTATGGCCTTTTTCATAATGGGGACTTGACCTCATTGGCCTCATCAACCCTCATTCATCACAACGACATCATTATATCATCACTACTACTGAATACTTCAAAAATGGGTGGAAGTTATTCCCCTCATCTCCACTAAAGCCAATAATATTGTTAACTTCATCCACCATCACATTATCTATGTCACTTTGGCATTCCTCACAAAATTATCATAGATAATGGAAAATATTTCAAAAATAAAAAGATTAAAAACTTTGTGACACCTACAACATCAAGCTTATATTTTCATCTCCTTACTATCCACAAGAAAATGGTCAAGAAGAATCCTCTAACAAAACACTCAACAAAATCCTCATGAAAATTGTTGACTGTTCGGTAGGAATTGCATCTCCAAATTTCATTTTCCTCCGGACCTATTAGACTAACATTTATACTACTACCCGTGCTACTCCCTTTTCTTTAGTCTATGGTTCTGAGCTTTTCCTCCCTCTAGAATTCCAAACCCCATCTCTTCATGTCTCCCTCAGATATTTCATTTCAAATGGAGAGTATCGTCAAGAGCGCTTAGCAAAACTTGAATTTTTAAATGAACATCGCCTAACAGCCCTTAAACATCATCACATCTACCAAGAACACATCAAAATAGCATACAATAAACATGTCAAAGAATGTGACTTCAATATTGGTGATCTTGTCCTCAAAGAGAATCAAAATGTCACTACTCTGGAAAGGAGTCAACATGGGAAGTTTACTCCAAATTGGATTGGTCCATATATCATCACTCATAAATATACGTCTTGAGATTATCGCTTAGCCTCCCTTGATGGTAAACTTGAAAAGGAACTCGTGAATGCTTTGTATTTATGGTATTTCTATTGTTAAAATAACTTATTTCATGACATTAGTTACGTCAGAGATCTCAATCCATCACCAATCCTTCATACACCATTATGATGATTCAGAATTATGTGGTCTCTTGTTAGTATCTTGTATTTATGACCTTAAACATGAGCATCGTGGCTATGCTCATTGCATTTTCACATCTTGCATCTTCCCCTCATTTACCAACTGAAAACATGCTAAGGGTACACATGTGTAGTTTGTGCACATGTCTTTTCCCTACCCAAATGATCTACTAGGCCTCCTCGCTTTAAACCAATTCAAAATATATGAATGGATGCATATTATAAAAATATATAGACTGATCCCTCAAAGGACAACTATTAATCATTATCAACAAAAATACAGACTAGTCCCTTAAAGATAGTTATTGATCAAAATTACATCAAAATATGGACATCTAAAATCATAAAATTGTAGACCACTCCTCAAGGATGGTTAACCAATATTATAATGGCTATAAAAGGCTTCCCGCATCAATCATCCTTCACATCAAAGTAAAAATCATCCTAGGAAAGCTTCCCGCATCGATCAGATTTCCCATCAAAAAGCAAACTTCATGCATCGATAAGTTTGCACAATAAAAATACAATTAAGACAAAGGCCTACAAATTATCAAGGGAAAGCCCACTCCCACCATACAAACTGCATATGAACCCTTCCAATGTTGAAAGAATGTATATAAGCTCATTCCATATATCCATGATCCTACATGTGACTAATTATTGTTAGTTATATGTTAACATTTGTTACAAGGCCTCAAGTGCATTGTCATACATATTAAATTTACCATCATATCATATATATCAAATCCAGTTGAAAAGTAAATATCTTACATTTATTCTTGACCATGATAAAGTGCATTAAAACATATAAAGATCACCATATTTAAGTCACATCACATCAACATCAAACATCATATCAATACATCTAATCTATCCAAACATCTCAAAATCACATCAAAAGCTCATAAATAACATCACATCAAAATCAATAAAAATAACATGAAGATAAAATCATAATCATTTATATATATGTATATGTATATATCATCAAATTTTTGTACAAAATGTCTCAAAGGGCTCTATACATCCAAGTCATATACAAAATCTACTAACTAAGTGGTAAACTAAAAATCAGATAATGTATCACCACCTTGGCCTCCCTCTAGTCCTCCATCATGTCTCGGATTTCTCCGAGGTTGAGTAACATTGTCGGTGCTCGTTGAGGTGTCTTGTTGAATTGATCTATGCTCATTTTCTCTATGCTCTCGTACGAAGCGAGCTGCATCTCGGGAGGTGCTTTGTCACAAGCCACTCATAGTATCACATCTCATCTCTCAAGGCACAATAATGCTCTACAATTACAAAACCTATAGGTCTCATATGGACTCTACCAGCTTTTGACACTCCTCCTACAGAACTACAACCTACCCCACATCTGGTCATGTTCCATGTGTTCCACTAGTCGAGGCCTCTCGAAGTTGTTCATGTCTCCCCATACATCACTCGTAATGCCTCTCATTACCGGTGGTATCTATCCCTATGTTGCTGAAAAGTATCACACTCTAAATGTGCCTACTCTCACTCCCCGTAGTAGATAATCCCTCTCCTAAAAAGTGGTATCCCTCTCCACTACCAATCGGTCCCTCTCTATCTAGATTGCATTAAATGATGCCTTTAGTCTCACCAACTCCTCATCACCCTCCTCCTCTACCTCTCGCCACACCTCATTTTATCTCCTCGTATTTCCCACCGTCGAGTCAACCACTCACTAAACCCCTCTACAACCCCAACATCATCAACATCCACACCATTGGGCTCCCCTCCTCTATCACTAGTTATGCCTCATCTGTCACCAAAGTGTCAATAGGTCTCTCTTTGAGTCATCTCGTAAATATACAATTGGCTCACAAGGTATCTACTATGGTAACCCAAACTACCTCCACACTCTAGGAACTCATAGCCTCAATCATGTCTACTCGCCACCCACAAATCCACCATACCCATCTCAAACTAGCCAATTGTATATCCATACCCGACCATGCAGGAAATCTAACATATGGCCTCCAAACAACATCATCTATAGATAACCCACCGAGACATTCAACATAATAGGCCTCATCACGTTCCACTTCATCATCTCGCATCTAATAAAACCACCATCTCATAAAACCCATCACATACTTTTTTGGGTCCCCCGACCTCTAAGGTAAGCATGGGTGGCCTCACTACAATAATATGCTCATAGGACCAATAGTGAAACATAAATCCCACATCCAAACCAAACCTCCTAATTTAACACAAATAGAATTTTTATTAAACCCTAATTGCACAGTAACTAAATGTACAATATGATATGCAATTGCTAAATACAATATGATGCAAGCAAATAAGCAAGTGAATATGAAATCCTAAGCAAGAGATATAGAAATAATGACTTAGTTAATTTACGTGATGTCCGGTACTAGTCTAAGCTAGGAAAATTGTTGGACAGAAAAGTGAAGAGTGTCATAAATGCTTAGGATAAATTATAGATTACAAGAATATGGTTGGACATGGGCAACCACGGCATGACAGGGTGCTCGGGCACCGACGACCTCTTCTAGGTTCCCGTGGATCGTGAAAATGGTTATAACTCGATCTTTATTGTGGCATGCAAGTGTCACAAATAGTTTTTGTTGAACACATGTCACTCGCAATATGATCATCGAGGTACTTATAACATCCAAACCCCACAAACCACATCAAATCCAAAAAGAAAGATGCAATATGGGGAGTTGGAGTGACCCTACATGGTCACTCGAGAGTGAACTTACGACCGAGTGCTGCACTAAATCTAAGACTCCATGTAGTTCTTATGAGTGTGTGAAGGAATCAAGCCTTAGGATGCCCTTGTGGAAGTGCACTTGATAGTGGGTTGTAGCTAGATGTAGTAATGTAAATAGAATGTGTGGATGGAAAAATGAACTTCCCCTTCTTATGTAGTGTATGCAGAAAATACAATCCCTTATCCCTTGATTGAATGCCAAATGGATGTTTTGAAGTGATTTAGATGTCTTTTGAGTGCAAGCTTAGGTGATATTAATAATGTTTAGAGCTTGGTTACTTATTTTGAACACATAACTATGTATTTATATGATTCCCTTGTTTGAATGTTGTAATTAACAACTGGAAGGCCGAACCATAAGTGAAAAAGATTCCCAAAATATAAAAGAGACCCAAAAGAGGCAAGTAAGGTGGAAGAGGGTCGGGTACCTAGATGGGACAGGGGCGCTTGGGCACTCCTATCCTGGCTAGTACCGGTGTTTGAATCCATAAAAGATAAATAAGTAAAATATTGATAGGGTTGTCAGAGGTGTGAAAGACCGATAGAAAACAAGAAATATAGAAAAGAGGCCAAGGAACAGTCATCAATTACTAGTTTTCTTGCTTAGGAATCATATGAATGCTAGTATGTATTTAAGACCTAGAAATGTACCCAAGTGCGTGATTTTGTGTCTACATTTTCCCACACTTTATGTTGTTGAGTGAATACTCGATAAAATAAAGTAGATAAGAGATTTTTACCTTTGATTTGTAGATCGTGCTACGAAGAACGTACAAGTGGAAAGTGAAGTGTGGAATGATGCAAAAATGAAGCGTGGAAACTAGGAAAGGAAAGTGACCTAGGGGGTGAAGCATATGTATTGTACCATGTTAGTACCTGATGTCAGAGCTTGTTGTTGTGCTGTTTTGGGCTGATTCTTGTAAGGACATACCTACAAAAAGAAGAGAAAGAATGTAGTCAAAGTCATGTGTATAATAAATTGGAGAAAGGTGTACATAAGTATATAAAATTATGTAAAAGTGTGTAAAATGAAAGTGTGCACCTGATGTAGAAGAATGTAAAAGGATAGAAAAATGTTCAACATGTTGTGTAGAATATTTTTTTGGGCGATCTCATGCCAAGAGAAAGTTTTTTGAGCAATCTCACACCAAGAGCGAGTTTTTTGGGTGATATCATGCCAAAGAGCAAGTGTTAGGGAGAGAGGTCTAGTGTTATTCTCCTTCTATGACTCTTCCCGATTAGCACCAATACGGATGCTATCTCCCGATTTGTTCTTGTTGTCCCGATTAGTTCTCGATTGTATTGATTGTTCCAATTGAAATGGATTGTAGGAGATTGCGTGCATTCTGAACTAGAGGACTATGCCCGTAATTGTGAAACCGCTCTAAAGACTTCTATAGACTGTGTTGATCTAATAAGTTGATTGTGTGTGCCCCCAGGACATTAGCACCTTGGGGAGGACACAGACACCCAAGCACTCTGTATGAGCCCGGGCATTGGTGTTCGTGTTATGATTCTGACCCAAGTCTAATTTTGAGTCAATGTTGTAACTGTAACCTATGCCAATTTTGTGTTGTATTGTATTGTGTTATAGCTCGAGCTGATTTATGGGGTGATTTTCTCACCCAACATATGCCCCCACTTGTTTGGGTGCATGCAAAATTGATAGGATAATGCGGCCCAAAATAGAGGACCCGATGTTGATATGAACCTATATCCCCTGCAAGGGGGAGGGGATGTGCATGGTAGAAACCAAGGCATGCTTTTAAGACCTATAAATGTACCCCAAGTGCATAGATTTTGTGACTATAATGTCATTAAGGGTCGTAAAATAGTGGAATATATCAAAAGTGGGTGTAATAGGTTGGAAATGATCGTAAACGTGTTGTGAAGTAGTTACATGATGATTTCGAGAGGTTTAGAATGCGTAATTGGATTTTTTAGGGTGTCTACAACTATGTAGGTTTCCCAAACTTATTCAATTCATCCCCTTTTTCCACTTTTTGCTTCGCTCACAACTTGATGGTGATCTATTTGAATTTGTGTTATCTTACACGCACAACTAATTAGTTACACAACCATCTATTATATCACACTTCAAAATTTTAAAAACTTCCTACTCTAACCATTATGCCGAGGCACTTATTGTCTTCTTTGATATTTTGTGCAATCACGTGTTGTAGGTTTTTAATCTATAACCTTTTATTATTTCTTTAATATATTTCCTCAGTAGATCCCACAATATTACAATGCCCTATTTCTTGATGTGATGGATGATATACAAGCCTTTATATCTTATGCGTAGTTTACAAGGTTGTGTTTTAACCATGCTCTCATACACCAAAACCCTTTGTTCTATTTAGAACTCCTTCTACCGCATAGATCGCGGTCATGCCAGGGATTTTTGGATCTATTTGTGTTCCTCTTAGTTCTATTGCATTGTTTCCCTATATTCCTCCATTTTTTCCAATCTAAAAATATACTTTCAATAGATTCTTTGTCTCCCAACCGAGTAACTATTGTGATGTGAAGGCTTGGTACAATATATTATATCGACATGACTTCTTCAATTACATAAACCAACCGAAATGGTGTCTGCTCGAACTTCTCTTGTAAATGGTTCTCGTATACCCATAGAATTGCGGGTATTTGATCTTCCCAATCATCTCTTTTCACATTACAAATATTTGTTAATGTTTTTTCCATAACTTTGTTTATAGATTCCACTTGTCCATTCACTTACGAGTGATATACTATAATTTTGTGGTACACAATCATATATTCTTTAGTGAGGATGTTGATGGTATTATTCAAAAAGTGTGTGCCCTTATCACTTACTAGTTTCTATGGACATCCAAATCTAGTTATTATGTTTTCATATAGAAATTTGGTTGTATCCCTCTCTGCGCAATTCAAAGTGTGGTCACAGCTTCTACCCTTTTTGTAAAATAATAAATTCTTATAATTATATATCTTGCTCTAGACCTTCTTGATGGAGTGTGAATTGGACCAATGAATTTTATTCCCCATTTCTCAAATGGTTATATTACTAAAATGTGATTAAGCAAATTTCATCCTTCTGATTTGGTTTCCCCACTCATTGACAAATGTCACAATTTTTTCCATATGTTGTGCATCTTGAACTAGGGTTGGCCATCAAATTCCACCATGCAATATTTTTTTACAGGAGTTCCCCTACAAAATTTCCTTCGACAATGCCTCCATGAGCTTCGTGCAATAATAATTCTCTTTCATTTTCTAGTTAAACTCTACGCCATACCTTGTCCTTGCCTAATTTGTACAAATATCCATTGATGTTAGTATATGGTAGGGATTTTGTAATTAATTATTTCTTTTCTTTTTCTGTATAGTGCTATAGAAAAATTCCTTGTTGTAGAAACCACACAATCTCTTCTAATTGTTATGGTATTATGATGACCCAAAATAAGTGTGCATCTGGAGCATCTTCATATAATTCCTCTAGGTCTTCTCCCATGTTTATGTAACTCAAGTGATATGGTCCTACATTTTCTCTTCCTAGTTTCACGTTTATTTTGATTTTGTAATTTTGAAATAACATCAACCATCTTCGTATCCTTCTTCCGAAGAGTGGTTTATTCACCGATCTCATATTACCCGGTGATAGGTGAAAACTCAAATTCAATTCCTAATAAATACTTGCTGAACTTCGGCATGTAAAAATCATAGCTAAAGTTGATTGATATGTAGTTATGTAGTTTCTCTCTACGGGTGCTAATTTATTGCTTCCAACGTGGATTTGATGGTCTATTCCTCCTTCCCTCATTTGAGATAGAATTTCACTAATTATGTTACTCCTGACGATCAACATAAACATGAAAAATAATTGACCAATCTAAAATTGTAGTATTAAAGCACTAACTAGTTTCTACTTTAACTACATGAATACATTTTGACATTCGATTGTCCATTCAAAGTTTTCACCCTTAAGTAACAACTTCTCCGTTGGTCATACCATGCTTGCATATCCCCTAATAAATTTCCTATAATAACTTGTGTATCCCAGGAATGTATGGAGCTCTAAGGGTGTTGTTAGTGGTTTGATTCCAACTATGACAACTATTTTTGCTTGATCAACCAAAATCTCTTCTTTACATACAACGTGTGGGAGTAGAACTCCAAATGGTGTAAAGAAAAATATTTTTAGATTTAATGCATTTCACAAAGCTCTACATGTTTCTAACATTAAGCGTACCTTGGATATGTGTTCTTTGAATAACAATAGTACATCCTAATCACCCATGTATACTTTTAGGAAGTCATGAATAAAATATTTGAATGTAGTGACACCAACTCAGAAAATACTTTGGGTGCAATTTTCAGTCCAAATGGCATGACTCTACATGTGAAGCTTCCCCACTTGGTTGTGAAAGGGGTTTTAGCTTGATCTTTTTGTGCAATCGAGGATTTGGTGGTACCTGTTGAATCCATTTGTAAAAGAATATACTTCATGTCCCACAACTACTTCCCATATTTCATCTATGAATTGAGTTGGAAATGGGTCATTAACACATGCATCATTCGTAAACCCATAGTCTCCATGTATTCTAATTTCTCATGTTTTCTTTCATTGGGTGACTATTGACTTACCCAATCTAATTCTTCTATGGGTATATTCAACCTACTTATATCATCCGATTCAATTCCACCTTTACCTTTTCTTCCATATTAAGATTCAATCTGTATGGTCATTTTCTTTATAGGTTTTGATCCTCCTTTCAACTTGATGCACATTTCACCAAGTGATGGATCCACTCCTTTTATTTCACTAAATTTGGTAGGGAACAAATCTTCATAGTCTCACAATAATTCCAAGATTTTTTAAATCTTCTTTTCCGTTTAGTAATCACCAACAATAGCTAGTTTTATTGTCCCTATTGGCCCGATGTCTTCTACCCTCTTGCACACTGGTTCATCATATATTTCACCCTTCCCCTAATTACAGGTCTGTATAAATAGCCTTGATCCTTCTTTTTCTTCTATGTTTAGATTGCACAATTATATTTCTTCTTTATCGTGCACTTCTTTTTTGGTATTGGTTCAAGGTGTTCTCGGTTTGAATGTAATTATCGCTCTCTCTATCCTCTTTGATTTTCATGTCATTATTCTCCTTGTTTTTATTCCCCACTCTGCTGCAACTTTTCACTTTATATTCTTCTTCTTTGTTCTCTATTATAATTCCTTTATTATGCCCTACACAGCTTTTTGTGTTGTTTCCTCTAAGGTTTGGGAATTTTGCTCCTCCTTCGAGTCAATAGTTTCATAAAGAGAGTAATATTTTTAATTTTGCAAAGAGTAGTATTAACCATAGGATTACCATATTCAAAAGTGAAAGTTTGGATAAAATAATGTTGTAATTGTCCCCAATTGTGTGTTTCCCTTCTTCTTTCTTGATGAACATACCATGCTCTCAGCAATGGTGTCAATATTTATGGGAATATATACACCGCCATTTTGGATATATCTTCTGGATTTTCCATGCTTTGATGCATTCTGGATTTGTATTTATGGACATTCTTTCGTGGAATACTTAGGCCATTTCTTAGTGATCTTGTCTTCTAGTGCAAATCTTGACCGCAACATTTTTGTGACTTCCTTCTAGGTTAGAGTCTTTGACTTATGCATAGCCCACCATGATGTAGCTACTCTTTTGAGTGCATAATATAATGTGTTTATTCTCAATTATTTCTAAGGCACATGTTTTTGCAATTCTACCAAAAATGTATCTAAATTCGAAGTTCCAAAGTATTGTGGAATACATTTTTCTTCAACATGTACCATCCTCATTAGTCTTATCTCATGTTCCCTTCTCATCCAATGGTTCAAATTTGCATCCAAGTCACCACCAACTGAGGATTCCATTTCCCATGGGATATGACTTTCTCCATTTGGCTCTGTATAGTCTTGATTATGACATGCAAAGTTATAGAGCTGCGATATCTCCGATTTAGTTGGGGACCAGATATTATAACTTGGCTATTATCCTATAAATGGATTATTTATGTGGGTTTAAATAGGATTTGGCCATTCTCGAGAACTCTTCCTTTCTTACTTCTAGCATGTATCGCGAGACGGAAGCCTTTTCCCGATTTCCAACAATAAACCAACTTTCAACATCATGCACATATGGAGATAATGGTTATTTAAGAAATGGAATATAACTTCTATTCAATCTTGTTCATTAGAATGATAATAATAGAATCATCAAGATGTGCTTCCATCTGATTGGTAATTGTGTTGATCATCATGTTACCATCATACACCCACTTCTTTTAATCAACACTAAATAGTGCGTTTCATTTTTTTCATACCTATGACTTCAAAATATCCTTTTAAACCTATGTATCCTACCTATATTTCAATGTCTTCTAATTGACCAATTAGATCTACTCTTCCATAGTCTGTGAGGATGAGTGTAACAAGACTATATGCCAAAGCAGAGCTCCCATTGCTTCCCAAGTTGATATTGACATCATGTTAATGGTGCTTCCAAAATCAAACACCGCATCTATTATCTCATAATCTCCCAAATTTGCATTTATTTGGGTGTCCACGTCTTATGGCTTCTTAGTTTTTACATACTAGACTAGTTTCTTTTCCCCATTTAATTTTTCAAATACACTTTATAATAAGGTTAGTAGGAGATCGGATATATTCTGTGAGATATCGTCATCAGTGCATTACATTCACCATGTTCAACAAAGTCTTGTAGAGCTACAACTACTCCTTTATGTTTTAATATTCTAATCATTTGGCCATATATTTGATCTTCTATCGCATCCGTGTTTTACACATTACTCTCATGATTAAACAAATATATAATTTATAAATGCCTAAATCTAATTGCAATGTAGCAATAAATGAATAAGCAATTAAGTACAAAATAGACCCAAGAAAATAAGCAATTAAGATTTAAAACCCTAAGTGAAAATGAGGAGATAAAATGACTTAGTTGTTTCATTATAATCTCAAGGTGCACAGACTGACGAACTGAAAATCCGGCGTGCAAACTCATTGCAATGAAGCCCATAAAAATGTAGAGGTGCTAGAATATGTTGGACTAGGGTGCATATGGAGGGTTAGGGGCACTTGGGGCATTATAGACCTATTCTCGGGTTCCCGTGATCGCCGTAAGCTCTAAAACTAGTTTCATCAACACAAGATGTTCATTGTCCTTCATTTCTTTTCACTAGTATGTCGTACCAAGTTCGCAGATGTCTCCTGTAACTTGTAATGAAGAAATGACCTACAAAACCCTCAAAAGCGCATCAAATCCCAAAAGGAAAATAATGTAAATGAGGGGTCGACTATCCTTGGCTATCACGCAGTTGAAATTACGACCGAGTGCTACACTACATATCGACCCAATGTAGTTTTATGTGTGTATGTGTGTGAAGAGATTGTGCCCTAGGTGGCTCTTGTGCATGTCGCCCTTGATAGAGAGAAAATAGCTAGATGTAAGAAATGTAAATAGATGTTTGCATAAAATAATGAACTTTCTCTCATATGCGTGTATGCAGTAAGTATCACCCCTTACCCTTATGCGTGGATGCTTGAATTCTCTCATAAATGCCTTTATGTGCAACCTTGGTTGGTGATAGATAATGCTTCGTGCTTGGTCTTTATTATGGCCACATAACTTTATATTTATATGATTCCTTTGCTCCAAGTTTGTAATCGACCACTAAAAGGGTGACTAGTAAAAAGCAAGATGCCCAAACAATAAGAGACCCAAAAGATGTAAGCACAAAGATAAAAGGCCTGGGCGCCTAAAGGGGATGGGGGCACTGGCGCCGACGTCCCCGATCAAGCGCTGGTGTCCAAAGTCAGAAATGTTTAAGTATGAAAATCCAGACTGGGCAATAAGGTGTGTGAGACCAAGACGACAAGTAGAAAAAAAAAAGTAAAGAGGCACATGAAAGTGGTCAATTAGTATTTTTCTCACTTAGAGTTAGGAATCATATGAATAGTAGTATGTGATCAGGACTAGATAAATACCCAAAGTGCATGATTTAATGTCTACACCTCCCTATTTTGAATTGATTGGAGTAACCTTTTATCTTTTCTAGCAATGCCTTTTCTTTTCTTGGGTTGGGATAGGTATCTTTGTGTGCACGACATATGTGGGGATACATAAGAATCTCCTAATGCTCCAAGCCTTGTTTTTTCCTTTGTGCTCGTGTAACAACTTGAAGACTACTAGTTTCTATAGGTACCACATTGATCATCTTGACATTGTGTAACTATTTTTCTTTTCTTTGTTTCTATAATATGGGATAATCTTTTGTATTATGTTGCTTGCGCCTGCAAAGCGCAATAAACATCCCACTCAAGATTTGAAGGGCAATTTTACGCAATGTGTTTTGTCTCTCTGCAAAGGTATAAAATCACTCCTTATTGTTGGGTTATGGGTCTTGCCTTCCTTTCTAGTACCCACCCTAGTAGCATATTTTGGTAATCCATACGGTCTCAGTGGTGCATTCTAATTTTGATTATGGCCTTGATATCCTCCATATTGTGCTTAAGGTGAAGGTATATTCCACCTAGGTGATTGTCGAGGTGAAGGAGGTGCCCACCCCATGTTGTTTTGCGTAAGATGGTGGTGCCCAACTCGGATTGGCTTGAGGAGATCATGCGGATCCATTGTGCGCTTAAATTTGGTGATCCAACCATTTATATTTTTGTTATAACATTTTGTTCCTTAGGTGTCATTTGAGCAAAAACATTCATAGTAATTTCCTCCTTTAAATCAATCAGGTCTCGATAGTCTTTAGTTTCGTGGCTCGTGGCCTTACAAAAAGAACATACCACATTTTGAGGGCACCTCACATAGTGTTGTAATAAAGGACAATTATTAATTACATGTCCAAAAAAATTACGGACATCACAAAATTCACTTCGCCTCCGTATCTCATGTGGTAGTGATTATTATGATGTCCTTCTTCCCCGCAATCTTTGCATCATATATTGATTCCAGTGCTTCTTTCTTTCCCGTACTTCCTTTAGTCTCTCGCATTACTACATCAATTTTTGCTTCTATTTTGGTTGATTTTTTTTTTTGCAATCGCAAACCGGATTTTACTACGCAACCCTTCTACAAACTAAACAATTTTATTTGAATCATCAAAATTGAAATTTGATTTATTCATGACATCTAAGAATCTCATGTCGTATTATGCGACCATTTCTCTTGGTTTTTGTTTTATTTCCTTTAAATCCTGAATTGTCCCCAACACACTTGTTTCTTTGAAATTTATGAGTTAGAGATTTGTGGATGTCCTATAAAGTCTGCAAACTCAACTTTCTTGAATAGATGAATTCCAAGGATATTCCCTATAGTATACTTATTAGTTCACATTTCTTGGTATTATCATTAAAGACTCCTTTTGTGCCCCATCACATGTCACAAGTCAACGAGTAATGTTCAAGGTCTATAGTCGCATCATACGACAACAAGCTTGTATATAGATTAGAATAATGATCCATTGTGCTTCATATTCCCAAAAATACCTTAGTTGTTTTTGGCGGTTAGAAAGCTCAAATTATGTCTTGAAATCGAGTGCACTTCAAGTTGTAAATTCTTTACTCCAATATTTGTACTCGTTGGGGATTTGATTGGGTTTTCTTCTTCCGATTATTCGAACTCTAAGAAACTAACCCTATACTTTGGACTAATGGAACTATGATTACTATCTTTTCCACTTCTTTCACAATTTCTTCTTAGCACAATTCTCCACAATGAAGGACTGTGTAATGAAAATTCTACTTCTCTTGTGATTTCTCCTACTCCAATTTCTTCTACTCTTGATTTTAATATTGAGTGTGTTTCATAATTTTGTTTTAACCTTCTTCGCAATTCTTGTAAAATTTTGAATTGTTCTTTATTGTTTACATAATCCCGAGTAATCAATTATTTATTTAGCTCCAGGGATATATGTCCTAGAGAGGGGCACTATCATATTCTACGAGCCTTTGAGGATCTTATCAGTATTCTTTCCTCATATGCTATGCTTGCTTGATTCCCGCAATACCATGTTTTTTATGATGGTTTCTCTGGGTTTAACACCCATTAATTACTAAATTTACTTTTAACTACTTCTAGTCGGGTATCCCGGTTTCCTTTTCTTTTCCTGGTTTCTCCTTCAACTTCTGTCTCCGGTCCCTCGGTTCCTCTTCTAGTTTCCTCATTAAGGTCCATGCCTCGTTACATGCCCTCTCATTCACTTTGGTTCTTTTCTTCCTTGGTTCCTTCAATCTCTAGGGAGGCTTCATTCCTCCTCCTTTAGTAACTTTTCCTACTTTACTCCTACCCACAATTGGTGTCTTCTTTCCCCCAGTATTATTTCCACTTCCTTGTCTATCATAAACCTTATTTGTCTTTGTAGCCTTTCCATTATTCTCTTTCCTTCCTTCTAGTCCTTCTCAGCCCCTTCCATATTCCTCTTTAGCTCTGGCCCCTTCCCCTTCATCTTCCTCTTCTAGGATTACATCCCTCGCACTTACCTAACTACTCCATATTGTGGGGAATTGACACCATGGCCTTTTCCACAACCAATTTTTTTTTACCAAAAATGGTAATGTCTAACAAATTTTCCTCTTAGTCAAATAGAAAGTGTGTTTCAAAGAGAATCAAATGAATAATAATTTTGAAAAACAATCTTAGTTACATACCCGTCAATAGTAGTCTTCATCCAATGATCAACAACACGGGTCCATGAAACATCCAAATTGTGCAACATTTCCTCTTTTTCCTCCGTCCATTCATATTCCTCCTTGGATTTGTATCTAAAGCAATAGAATTCTAAATGAGACAACCAGTGGCTAACTAATCCGTAATCCCACACTATAAAATCTCATGAATGTCTCCGTAGATATGTTCCGCATAAATTCTTTCAAATAGAATTCATGTCACTATCTCTTCATCTTCCACAATTTTTTTCATCTTCTCCTATAGCCATCTTTCCACATCTCTTTGTCATGGTAGCCATACTATCATTTTTGGTTCCCAACAATGGAACAATTGTTAACAAGGGTTCCTAGATTATGACATCAAAACTTGTAAGAAGTCAGAGTCTAGATTAAGACATAGGATGGAACTATAACTAAGTTTTAAGACAATATACAAAGATTTAAGAAAAATAGCCATATCATAGGAATTCCATAAGGCAATTAGAATTAAACAAAGCTATATCATAACACAGATGAAAAAGAAACTATACTTGAAGTACTTTCTATTAGGATCCAAGATCAACCTCTCTTGCAAATAAGATTACATAGTTTTATACAAAATACAATGACCGTTGAGTTATTAATTCTTACATCTTCTTGTCGTATATTCGAGAAGCTTTATATATTCTCTACCTATGTGCAGAGAAGATATACATTTTAGCTTTTGTCTTATACTAACTATATACATACAAAATGATTGTGGAATCATGAACTATATCCATGTTGGTTCGTTATTGCATTTTAGTATCCAAAAATCTCTTTGCAATCACATATCAATCGACACATACATTTGATCATGTATCATAGAAAATAATTATGCATTAATCACAATGATATAATCCATATCAAAATTTACATTCATATACAAGTCTCTTTTGTTGTTTTTCTTATTGATTCAGGACCATGCATATACGGTTAGAATGTACAGAGCCTAGTTAGAAATGTACTTAATCGTGTGGTTTTTCCTAAGGGTTAAGAACATACCATTCGACACTATATGCCTTAACCATCTCAAAATTAACAATTTTCAAAAATGCTAAAGATCACTACTATTTTACAACAAAATTATAATTTTTGGCACTTACAAACTCATCAATTGTCGTGTTTGTATAACATTCACCACGCTGTCAAATCACAATTGCAAATCCTCTCTAGTTTGCAATATCTTATCTCTCTCATAACACAAATCATTATCAACAATAATAACAATGAAAGTGTTGTTTGAATTTTCACCATACTATTTAAAGTAAATGGTCCCTCATGGTCCTATAATCACATATAATGACCTACTTCTCCTAGTTAATTATTGCCTTAAACTTTTGTGCACCATATCTTAGTCATAATTGCTCGATTTTTGTGCCATCTTCAACATCGAGATTGTTATTCCCCCTATTTCCATATTGAAACATGATGACACTTCCTTTGTATTCTATTCAAGTCCTATGACCCTCATTTTATACAGGTATATTTACACACTCTATGTCTATATGCTTACTATACTACTTTAACTAAAACACCATTCATGACAAATTCAATACGTATATATTTCATCTTATCAAGAATCGATCTTCTTAGACCCCTTTCTACACATTATACTATTTTGGTGGACATATTCTCTATTTCAAAAACTTCCACAAATCCAACTCTTTTAGCAGAATACGCTCTCTATTACACTTGTTATAAAATCAATACCACTATATTAAACACTCTTTCAATGTTACAAGCTATACTCTACACTTTATCCTGACATACTCACTATGTTTGGTCATTACTTTTGCTATTGTCATTCACACATAATGCGACATCAATCAAATGTATATCAATCACAAATTTTATTCTCATCATTTTTTTGGCTTTGATTACACAAATTTTTAAAGTTTATCAACAACGAATCCTATTCTCAAGCACTATATATGACTCCGACGACAAAAATCAAAATTCTATCAACATCAATTACATGTTTGAGTGAACTATTAATGACTACAATCATCATAAACAATTCTTTTCTCTAATCTTAGCACCATATGCCATGTTGATGACACCAATTCAAGTTTCTACCAACATTTACTTTTGTACCACACAATTCTATTTTATATTCTCAACATGTTATTCATTGTTGATGACACAAATTCAAATCAACAATTACTATTGTATCAAGTAGTTCTATAGTCCATTTTAAAGATTATCATCAATGTTGATGACAAGAGTTCAAGTTACTTTCACCTTAAAAGATTCTTGTTTATAACATTCATTTTTATCAAAAGGGGGATATTATATGGGTTGGTTATGCAAGGCCATCCCCTTCCCTAGACAAATAAAAATACAAATGGACGGATCATACAATCAACTTTGGATACAAATATGCATTGAACACCGAGGTTATTAAGTTGCGGTTGGCTACACAAAGCCATCCTCTCTCCTATACGAATCAATATACAAGCTCAAATGACCAAGTGGTCAATTTCGGACATAGTTCTACTAAAAAAAGGACACAAGCAAATACACTAATGCATTTATCTAAAATGCGGGGCAAGAACACCTATTGAAATCTATAAGTTATCAATAATATTGTAGCAATAGTGTAATGCATAGTGAGAATGTGAGGTTTGTTGTTGCAAAATTTTGGGACCTAGATCCATCTACAACATTGTGGTCCGATAATATGGGAATTGTTTACGTAGGGGCCAACTAAGATGACGGGACACCTAATTCCCTCAAAAGTAAATCAAACACTTGTTGGGGATTGATCACCCTTAGCTCTACAAAATGCCAAGTTAAAATCTCCATGTTTTCAAATACTCCTTTCACTTTCATTACACCCTTTGATGTTTATAATATGGTACTCCCTATCTCCTCGTGGGTTGCATTGGTGTCCCACAATGTTCACCACACTTTGATTATCTTATCAACACACTTGACGACCTCTTATGCTTCAACACTATCATGTACACTTTCTTTATCCTTTACACTTGTATAATTTATTCACCGACATACGGGGGTAAACATAGACACTAAAATTTGTAGAGAATAAATCATTATTACATCATGTTTTTGGTAAAATTTATATATGTGGATCTTGAACGATAAAACTAAGTCTTACTGGTGCATGTCCTCATCATTTTCTCTTATATTGCTTGACCTGACTTGTGATTCGACTTTCTAATGCTTGTTCACGCTTCTATGTCGTGTTACAAAGATCTCGACCTATTTCATTGCTTATTTCACTTTTGCTTATGCTTGGGCACGACCATATCATGGTCCTGACCAAGATGTATGGTTGAGCCCCTTTTTGTGTTTTGGGTCCTTTATGCTCGTTCGGCCTCTTATCCACCTTTGTGTCTTTAACAATTTTTAGTTATGGTCGGCTTTGTGCAATCGCTAAGATTCAAATTTGAAAGTGATAGACTCTTATATATACAAGTTCACCTTAAGCATTTATCATCTAGCAAACACCTATCTATGTACCAAATACAAGGCTAAGAATTCAAGAGTACATTCTTCATATTGCATATCACAACATAGGAGGGCATAAATCTATTTTTGACATCTGCACACAAGGGTTTCATGGGAGCAAAGTAACATAGCCCGCTATCAATGTGGAAGCATAAGGGCAACATTAGGTCAAGGGTTCTAGATTGCATGCACATTGACACAACACACTAAGAGAACTACATTGAGTCTGAAATGTAGTGCAACACTTAGTGACTCACAAATGAGGTGATGTCGAAGGTTTGTCCAACTCAAGCGAGCTTACATATTTTATTTTTAGGTTTAATGAGTGCTTTAGTTTCTTAAGAAGTAGGTTTGTTTTGCACATACAAGTGCAAAATTTAGGGTTACAGTGGATCTCGAAAACACAAAAGTGTGAAATAGGTGATAATGAAGGAACCCAAAAAATCAAGCTATGAAAAGACAACAATCCAAGATAGCAGAAAGAGGCGGTTTATGGGATCGATCTTGACCTTTTGTATAGTCCAACACCTTCATCAAAATTGTAGAACAATTGATCCGGGTTCATTCAGAATCTCGCCCTTTTCCCGAGTTCTAGTGGTGACACATTCTAAAACTAATCTAAGACTAACTAAGTCATTATTCTAACCCCTTTTGTGATTTCAATCGATCACCATCTGGTATGTTTGCAAATAACCTAGTTTCCATTACAAATATGTAAATGTCTTTATTATTTTATAGCCTAAAACATACAATGTTCAATCCTAACTAGATCAAGTGAATTAATCATTTGAAAGTAATTTAGGTTGATACACTAGTCTATTAATGTAAATCCGAATAAAGTGGTGAAAGCATGCATCCTTGTTTAACACCAATGTCACTCCCAACACTTTCGCACTCTCCCTTGTTACGATTTTGGCCTTGACTTGCTCATATAGCTTGTGAACAATCGCTCAAGACTCATATGGAATTCCAAGTTCCTCCATTTTGCTCCGTAGTTTATTTCCACACACTACATCAAAATACTTTTTGAAGTCAACAAAGCAACAAAAACCTCTTCACCTTATTTATCTCCTATTTTTTCAATCAAATGTCTCATATTGATGCAATGGTCAATAATAAAGTGAAAAAAATTTACCATGATAATACGGTTGTTTGACAAGTTATTTATATTGTGTAATGGGATAACAACATTAGTTGTGGAATCCCTTGGAAAGCCTTAATGAATGATACTATTGAAAATGTGTTGTTCATAGAAAGCCCTCTAAATATACCATTCGAAGTTGCCCAAATCTACTCTCTATACTATATATACTCCGTTTAACCACTTTTGCTTTGTTTCTTCTCAGATTACCACTCCCGGGTCCTAAATTTTAAACATTCCATCCACATCTCAAATCTACTTTATTTTCTGTGTTATGGGATCATTTCTCTAGAAACATATTCTAAACTTCGATTCCCGCTCAGGTACGGATTTCCCCTCTCTCTCTCCAAATCAAGCTCTAGGTCGCAAATTTAGATGTTCTCTTTCTTTCAATTTTAAAGCTTTAGGGTACACTTGATTCGTTTGCGGTGCTTCTGCTTTCCTAATCTTTGAATGCCACGAACACAATCATACGAAGAGAACTAAAAAAGAAAAGATAATAAGCAACTTGTTAAGCCGAGTTTCGTATGTCATAATTATTGCCGGTGTTTGTTCGAGCGTAGAGATCCAGGGTTACGAAATTTAAACGATTTATAAGATAAACGAAAAGAAATCCTCTTGTGGTCTTCCAAAGCTACAAGCAGGGTCCGATAGGCGAAATCAACATGTGATTGTGACTGAAAAAAACTTTTGGCATCTGATCACGACTTAAAATAACAAACTTTTTCAAGGGATCTTACTTACATTGGGTTCGTGCATTGTGCTTGGACAGGAAAGGAATCTTGCACTTCATTATGATGTTTGGATAAGAAGAAATGCCAAATTGAGGGTCATTTGAAGAACTGACCCACAATACTGGCTCTCTTGCATTGATTGGTAAAGTTTTAAATGGTTGGTCAATAAGAAAGAAAGTATGAACATAGTTAAGGGAGTTGCAGGCTTGCTACGGAAGCCTTCAATTGCTCAGGTGGGAGAAAGTCACATGGTTCCACAAGTAGAAGACTTGTTAAAACCACCATGGCCAGAAATACAATTCGGGTATTTTCCTTACTCAAATTGCAGTACTTTGTTTTCAAGAGTATACATGCCTATTGCATAATTAACCTACTACTTGCTGAATTCACTGTCCAAAAGTTTATATTCAATCATGAGCATATAAATCACTCATATTTGATTGCGTTTAGGGAATTTGTCGTTTTTGTTTTATCCACTGCTTTACTGACAGTTTTAGGATATTTCGGTTGTTAATAGTTTTATGCAGAGAAATGGCTATTTGAGTTCTGTTATTTTTTTAACCAATGCTTGTATATTGTCCTGATTCGATGACATGCCATGTTTTTTCCTTTGTCATTTTATATTCAACTTTCCTTACTTTGCACATCTATATGTTGAAGGCTCATGGATATAGTGCTAATTAACAGGCACTTGTGCTATTTTCATTATGATTCGAATGACGTTAAGTCAGCTTCTTTTACATTGGGTTGCTAAACAAGTTAGGTCCGAAGGTCTTATCATTTTAATTGTCTATGTCCACTACTCATTTTCTTTTTGATTTTTTTGATTTATTTTGCCTTGGTCAACACTCACACTTTTGATTTTGATTGTCTATCAGAGTCACGTATCTCTCTTCATCGCCGTGGTTTTATTTTATTTTGCTTTATTTTGATTCGGTGTGTACGTACAGACACAAAGCACTTGTCATTTTAATTGTCTATCTCACACATATTTCTCTTCATGCCTGTCATTTTTGGCTTTATTTTGATTTGGTGAATGGACGTACACACACACTTATCATTTTAATTGTCTATCTCAGTCACCTATTTCTCTTCAGCTCTATGACTTTTTTTTGCTTTTGTTTTGATTTGCTCGACACACCCACAGGGAGCAAGCACTCTGGGCATTTCAAATTGGCATAAGGAATAATGAAAAACTTATTTTCCATGCGTATTTCCCATTACTGTTAATACAATATTTAGAAATTCTCTTTTCTAACCGCAGTCCCATCACTTTTCATTTAGAGTGGGGTGATGGGCCATGAAAAGTGTAGATAATGCAATTCTTTTTGTATATGTCATTTTTAGAGCATGAAGGTATGATCCAACTCATCACTTGGATTTGGAACCCGGTGCCATGTCTGCCCTACACTGCCAGCTAGATTGAGTGGTGGAATGATGACGTCTCCTACATTGCCTATTTCCTCTGCCAATTCAGGAAGTAGGTTAACTAGCGAGCCGATCTTTCCTTGGCTACGTAATTTCAAAGAGCCATGTCATAGACCAAGTAAAGCTTTGTCATAGCTCAAGTAGAGCCTGTTTGATTCTTAGCTACAAGCTATTGCTGCTCGGCTTAAGCAGAAACTCAAACCTGTGGAATGCTGTGCTACCAAAGGTGTGCAGATTGACACCTGGATGTATTGGCTCAAGGTTGGAGATTGTACTTTGAAGGAGATTTTAAATCCCTGTGTGCTAAGCAATCCCAGGAGCATATCAAAACCATTAAACTGTTCACAGATGCCTTACAAAGCTCTTTGAATTCTCTTCAGCTTTCCTCGATCCCTATAAACTTGTTTTTCAAGCTCAAAAAAACCTGCAGGAAAGTGCACAAGCTTTGCAAGAGCGTATTGATGTTCCGTGCAAGCTTGTATCTTTTGTGCACAAGCTCTGTGATGCTCTGCTTACTTGAGTTTAGCTTTTTGTAGTGGTTCGGTGTATGGCAAATGAAAAAGCTCTAGGTTTGGATGGGTTTCCTAGTGAATTTTATAAAGCCACCTGGTATTTTGTTGGGCAAGATCTTCTTCAAGTATATAGAGAAAAGCTGCAAAACAAATCCCTAGGAAAGCTTATTAATCAAGGGAATATAAAATTCATTCCTAAGGTTGGAGATCCAGTCGGAGATCTTGAACACATTATCAACCAAAGGGCTATTACCTTGCTTAATGTCTCATATAAAATTCTTGTGAAAGCTTTGGTGCTCCATCTTTACTATAATCTTCCTACAATCATCAGATAAGAGCAGGCAAGATTCATTAAAGGTAGTTATGTTCTTGACAACATTATTGCAATTTGGGAAGGGATGGAATGGGCACACGCCTCTTAGCAGTGTACTTTGTTCCTCAAGTTGGATTTTGAGAAGGCTTAAGATAGAATTGAAAGACCATTTATGTTGGCTATGCTGAAAGCTTTAGGGTTCGGCGAATTTTCCACTCGACAATCCAAACTCTCTTCTTTAATCCGTTTGCTTGTTTGACCATTAATGGCTGCTAGTCTAAGGGATTTGGTCTTCCATTTCATCAACAAGTGCCAATGTTGTATGTGCTTGCTGCAGAAGGCTTTGGCCATTTGCTAGCTCGCAGGGCCAAGTAGGGTATAATTCGAGGTATTGTGTTTCTTGATAGGAAGAATCAACTCATTAATGGACACTCTGTAGACGATTTCTTGTAGATGATTGCTTCCTTACTCTAGCTGAAAATGAAGCTTCTTTTAGGATGCCATGGCATGCCTCGACACCTTTACAAATCTTCTGGTTCCAACCTTCACTGGGCCAAAACCCAATGCTTTTGACAAAGTTTAATGTCCTTACTAGCATGGATCTTGTCCCTCCAGTGGAATTGGATCACAGAGGGGAGATGTTCAAGTTCTTAAGCATTCCTTTTGCCTTTCCTTTTGCCTTTGATGGCTCTTAGTCCGAGCTGTGATAGGATGTTTTCGGTAGAATCGAAAAGAAGATAATGTTCTGGCTAAACCTTTATCTCAAAATTCTAGATCTGTGCCAAAGCTTTAACAGTCACACATGTTTATTACTTTTCTGATTGGCCCCCTCCAAGAGTGGATATAGACAGCTTGCTAAGCTTCTCAAGGATTTTCTCTGGGCCAATGCAAGCAAAGTAGAGGTTTTCATAGGTCCGCCTAGGAATTTTTTTATCACCCGCAATCTAAAGGAGGCATGGGAATCATTGATGTTGACATACAAAGTATTGCAATGTGTGCTAATGGGTTATGCATGCCATTAAAGGGTAGGAAGCATGGAAATTTTTGCTTCGACATTGCATTGTTGCAGATTCTCCTCACGGGAAAGCGTAGTGGAAAATATAGGGTTTCTGACCTTGCTTGTTACCGTCATCCCTATCAAAGTTGAGGAATCCTCTGTGGTTAAAAGCATATGAAAAGCCTTTGCAATTTTCAAGCATTTTCTTAAGTGGGTTGGTGATGGATTTTACTCCAATCTTTCCTTAAATGATGATAACCTTTGGTGGTCTCTAATAGCTTCCACCATTAGCTTGCCTTTAGCGAAACTCTAGGTATTAAGCTTTGCAAATTTTTATAATATGCATATGAATAATGTTAGAGTTGTGTTCACCCCATGTATGTTCGGAAGTAGTTTGGGATATTTTCTAGCAACTAGTTAAGTTTGTGTTCACACTTGAGTGAGCTTGTTAATAGGGAGTTATGTAGTTTATTCTTTGTGACCAAGTTTGTCATTTCACTAAACGGATTCGGTGCCTGTATGAATTTGTTCGAACGAAATTGTTTTGGACTATTATGAGGTTGTTAGATTCAAACTCCTTGCAAAAGCCTATATATTAGGCTTCAATATTGTTTCTGTAGTAGAGTGTGGATTAATACAATAATATTGTTGCTGTGCTGATGTGCTTATACTTTGTGTTTAGGGATTGTTTGTGTCAGATTGAAGGCTCAAACCATGAGTGGTTTCTTGCCTAGATCTTAATGACTGCTATATGCTATCAGAGCACCGTATTGACAAAAGAAGCCCAATATGGCTCAATACTGCATTAAAGAAGTTTTGATATAGAGGGAAAAATTAGGTCTTTGCCCGCTAACTACAACGCCACCTCCCTATGCCCTTGGCAAATAATTTCACAACTTGGCAAGTTGGGCGAACTGCTCTTTGAGTTGGCGAGTTGGATTTTTAGCGAGCTTGGTTCAGTGAGCTACCTTGTTACACCCCTGACTCGCCTTGGTCTCATCGTGGTTCGGATCTCGTGATCTGCCTTGCACGAGGATCTCATCTTACTTAACTGCTCAGCGTGTTGGATGAGCTAACTAGACCCTGACTCCTCTTTCAAGCCTAGACGTATAGAAACTTGCATTCTACATAGAAATCCTCCTCCCGGTAGGCCCTGCAACAAGACTCTTCAACTCTCCGCGGCTTTGTTAATAAACCTTGCTCCTCCTTGATGGTGGCAACCGCACAATACAAATATTAAACCTAACTCCCTTTGAATCTAGTAAACGTGAAGCTGGAAACCTTAACTCGTGGTGTTTAATAAACTACCTGCCAACTTGAGAACTCAATTCAGCTAAGAGTTCAGATTTTTTTATAGCAAATCATGAGTTGATTAATGTTAAATATAACTAAGGTCAGATATGTATTTGTGAAGGTTGCTTGTGCAATTGACTGTGTAAGCATTGTAAAAGTAAGAGGGATTAAGGAGATCTTGAGTTCAAGGCTCTTAGACTTTTTCTAAAAGGGAAATACAGAATTAGTAAAGGATAAAAGCAAGTATTGTCTCCTATGTATTTGAAGTGTTACTTAGCACGATAGGAAAGTTATATTTTTTTGTGAAAATCCTTGGGGTAAAGCAAGGTCAAGGGTTCAATTCTTTGGACTTATTTTTTACTTGAACATGCACTTAAAACAAGGCATTGCTTGGAGACTTTTAAACAAAGGATTTTGTTTGCAAAGGGATTATTTAAAAGAAATTTTGAGGGGAGGGAAAAATTTCTGTGGAGAGAAAAATCCAAAAAGGAATTTTTTAAATAAAAAAGAGGGTGTATTTTTTGGAATGTTAAGGGGGAATACTCCAAAATCGTAAGAAGTTATTTCTTTTGGTTGGGTCATTAATTCTTGACTTCTTGTCTTCTTCTTGAAATGGAGACTCAACTCTTTGAGCCCCTCAACACCTCCAACTATAACATATGGAAAACAAAGATGAAGATGATTTTGCAGTGCAAAGGTTTGTGGAAGGTTGTGCTAGGGGACTTTCCAGTTTTCACTAAGGAGGAATACATTGCTTCGCTTGCGCGCCTGCAAGATGAGGCTCTTGGCGTGATTTGCATCTATGTTTTGGACAATCTATAGTCCTATGTTATAGATGCCACATCACCAAAAGAAGTTTGGGACACCTTTTCAGCTTTATTTGGGAGCATACTGAGTCTTTTGGGCTTTTTAAATCTTTGAGCCCTTTTTTACTCCACCTCCTTCTATCCCACTTCTCCTGTCAGTGAAGATTTGTCTCTTGACGGTGACAATTCCAAATTTCCCGGAAACCCTACTTTTTATCCTTAGGGAAGAAGTACTGGAAAACTGATTTTTCCGTAAACCCCTATAAAAAAGCAGCAATCTGGATACTCTGGAAAAATACCCTTATAGATGAAGATACAAAATTCTAAAAATACCCTTTTATTCAAAGAAATCTGAATATTGCAAACCCTAGGGAAAAATATATAATTTTTATAGGAAATGACAGCTGTCTTCAAACCCTCATGGACAAAATACAACAGTCTGATTTCTTTCCTTTATTTATGAAATATCAACAAAATAGAAATAACTGCAAGGGGCAAAGCATAGAGAAAGCCTCTTGGCACATGAATATGATACATTTACAACAAAGATCTGAATTTATTTTTATTTATTTTGCAACTGAAAATGAAAGATAAAAACAACTGACCGTTTGATGCCAAATCGGAAGGATGGAAGGCTGGAAATGATGCCCTAGGGCAGATTTAGGCCTTGTGCAAGCCCTAGCATAAAAACAACCCTTTTCACAACTGAAATAGCCTCCTAAGGGGTTCGTCCCAACTCCTTACAATTTCGCCCAGCCCTAAAATTGTGCAAAAACTGTCCAAAATCTTGTCCCAAGTGAATCTCAGTTGATGGGTGGCTGTTCCAACACAAGAAGCTCTAAAAATCTTATCTGCATATGATGCCCTAGCTGCCTATCTCTGAAATCACCCTGAAACTGTGCCCTAGTTTTGAAAATCTGCTCTTTAGCTCTAAAAATCTGATCTTTAGCTCAAATGTGACCTCCGTATGAGATCACCATAGAGAAATTGAGGGTTTTCGTCCCCAAAATTTGAATACTAAAGAGGGTTTTCGTCCTCAATAGCTGAAGGTTGAAGCAACAAGCTCAAACTCTCCAAATAGGAATTGATATAATGACCATCGATGCTCCCCAAATGAACCCCCTCACCTCCTTTTATACTTTTTTGTCTCTATTCCCCAAGTGGGGTGCTCCATGTGGGACAATTGCACTTTAATCACTTAAAGTGACTTTTTAATTTATAAAGTGACTTTCTTATTTCTATTTTAGCATTAAGTCACTTAAAATAGAAAGTCCCCTTTATTTTAATAATAATAACATAAGTTGCCTTTATAATATTACTTTTTGGCTAACTTAGTCATATTATTACCTTATTCCCCTTTTCTCCACCCCTTTAGCCTGCAGGAAATAATTGGATAAGCTAAGGGTCTTCTATCCGCATTAATCCCGAGAAAGGGACATTACACACTATAGTCCTCCCCTCCCAAATTTGCTTGCCCTCAAGCAAATGCAAGCTCCATTCTTCAACTCCTTGTACCTACCTGCAAACACTAGGGTCCCAAATCGACCTCTGGAACTCTTCAGAGTGTGGAAAAACTTCAGCAACCTCTTCCACCCTTCTTTTCATCACCAATATCATGCCAACAAGCTCAACATACCTTTGGGCCTCCAAATGATCACCCAAAGCCTCTACTACCTCGAGGGAAGTCTTACCTTCCTCATCTCTTGCTGTCCCCATTGATAGGGCAAACAACTCTTCATCATTTGCTTGGGCTGATAATAAACTCAGCTGCTCCTCATGCTTGTCAAGTGCCAGGAACCTTGCACTCTCCTTGGTCATGTGAAAACTATGCATTCCTTGACTCATAAGAGTCTCTTCACCAACACTTATATGGGCTGTTCCCACATGTGCAAGGTGCTGCCATGATGCCAAAGTGGTTGCCATGATGATTTGCTTCAGCTGAACCCCTTCCCAAACTTCTTCCATCCGAAAAGCTCCCCTAAAGTGTGCCAACATACAGCTGTACATGACTGATAACAGCGGTTCTAGCACTCTGAAAATGTCATAACAACAACAAAATTGACATCCTTTTTCCCCAATCAAGGGTGTGAGCCATGTAGGAGCTGAAAATGCTATTGGGAGTAAGTGCATTAATGAAATAGAAGTGCCGTAGGGGCTGATAATGCTTATGACAGCAGCATTGAGATTGGAAATTTGGTGCATGGCTGTCCCAATTGTGTCCCTTCCGCTTTTGGGTCAGAGGATATCATCGTCCCTTGTTCTCCGCATATGTATGCCACTCATTAGGCTCACTTCTTTACTTTGCTTCTTATACATATGAGAATGCTGGACTGAACCACACTTATGTACCTTCTTTTCTATCATCTCCATTTCTGGACCCACACATAGAACAAACATATTAATGAAGTCAAGAGTTCCCAACATCACTCCTTCAACCGCTTCATCATGCCTCATAGGCATGTTGTTCAACTCTCTTGTATTGCTTGCCTTTCCCTCATATCTTTCCTTCCCATGATGGACTTCCAAAGGTCCATCCTTGCTGCCCCAAGCATGGCTGTAGCCATAGCCGTGCCTTTTCTCGCTCACAAATAGAATTTTAGTGGCTCGAAACCACCCTGTAACAACTGGAAATATCCCAAGTGTGGTAGTAGGCTGGAATTCATTTCCCCATAAAAAGTGTTGGGAGGTTGGATCTGTTACAAACAACAGGAAAAAAAAATAGGACAGCAGCTGTCATACTGTAAATTCTTCACAAAATTCATCAATGGCAATAATATAGGGGCTGGAATCAACCATATACTGACTGAAAATTCTTCAACAACAGCCATAAACTGAAAACTACTCAATTCAATGATTGAAACTACGTGCATGGCAACAAAATCCTACTTGTAGATTGATCTCCCATCAGTCCTTGAGAAATGAGAGCCAATGTTGGACACCACTTTCCCCTCACAATCCTTGAGTTATATTATTGAGCACCCAACTATGTTGTATGGGAAGTGTTTGAAAATCAACATAAAGATCATATGGCTTATCCATTTTCCACATCAAGTATCTCGCTGCCCCGACAATGGTGACTTCCTCCATAGTCTTGTCTCCAAGTGTAGGATTTGGTTCCAAGGAGTGACCTATGAATTGTGAGCATTGATTTTCCACCGCTTCGTTAGAATGCATAGCATACCTTATAGGACTCCTCATGAACTTCTTTTCTAACCACATGCACGGAATAAAGAACTCACTAGCAATATTGAACTCATCCTTCACAATGAGGTTCGAATGCACAACAAACTCTATAAATTTTCTTTCCTTCCAAGCGCAAGAGATGGAGAACTCAATAGTGACATCTACCTTGATCCTCAAAAGATCATCCGGGCTCCCCATGCCAAAACAATCTTGGACTTGAATTGAAGAAGCAACATGCCCACAACTGCAAGTTGTGTCTTTGAACCTAACATGCTTCTTAAAATATTTCCCATGTTGACAAGAATCCTTACTTGTTTTTGGCAGCTCTTTTTGCGGAAATCCACTTGGCTGGAATGGCCTTCTTTGCTGTCCAAAAAGTGCAGTCCTAGGCTGCCCCTTGCAGCTGTGTGGAGAACACTTCTGGATGTGGAGTGACATGTCTTTTGACCTTGCATATGTCCCATGGGCTGCAACCACTGAACACCGAGCTTGCCATCTGGCTCGGTCTCTGACCCGTGAGTTGTTTGCATGACTGTTCGGTCCGCCTTGGATTTGCTGGTAGTTACATGAGGTGTTGAGTTGTGCATTGGTCTCGCTGGTCCTTGGTATGTGATTCGCCCTGAGACTCGAGCTTGGTTGGAATGTTGGCTGGTCCACCCAGCTCTACTGTGACAAGTTGGAAATGACACTTGGCAATAGATGACGAGCTCGGTCCTAGCTCGCCCTTCAGCTGGCTGAGCTGGTTGGGAAACTTTGAGAACAATGGAGAATTTGTCCCACATTCACCAAAATATGAACTTCAATGAGGTATAAATGTGAAAACACATACATAGTTATGTGAAGTCAATAGGAGGCAGGGTCCCCTTCCTTAAAAAGAGTGAACCCCACAGGCTGTTGGGCCCCCAACCGGCATACCATGTGGGACCCACCTCGACCGTCGATAATCAGAGGCTACAAACCATGTTTTTGCTCGGGCAGACTCTGTAACTTATCGCACTCATTTTTGCCACTTGTTCTGTTCTTCACATGCCACATCAGCGTTGTGCAACCTGCCCTTTATTTTTGCCAATTGGAGGGAAAATTCAACGGACTGCATCTCCTGCATACGATATCCATTTTCTTCCGTTCAAAATGCATCCGAAAGCTCTCGATGAGCTCTTCCTTATGCAACTGGTTTTGGGAAGTTTAGGAAACAACTAAACCGTGAATATCCTACAGATCAGTATTGAGCCAACTTCTTGATTTCCTGATATGTCAAATATCTAAATGTTGATATATCTATCAACACAAGATGCTGATGAATGTTTTGAGTTTAGGTATGGAAATAATTTAATAAACTTTCTATATCTTGCAGGCATTTTAAGAAGGTAGAGATAAGGTATTTTTAATTTGTATCATAACATGTATGACGTGTTTTTGATAACTGATGATTATGGCACATGTTTCGAATAATTCCAAATGAAACTTCACCATATAAGAATGGTTCTAAAATTGCTTCAACCATTTTAAAATTTTAAACTGTCGTGGAGCGTTAAATTTAAAAGGACTTCTTTCAATTGAAAATGATAAAACGATATTTGCTAGGCCGAGAATGTTGACTAGTTGACACAAACATGCATGATATTATCCATCACCAATGGTAAAAGGTACGAATGTAGTTTTAAGTTCACATGCTTGATGAAACAATATAAACCATTCTTATTTGTTGGTTCATTGCTGATCCTTAATAAATCATATTGATCATTACAAGAATAATTTTACAAGAGTAAATTGACTTGGATTCAAAGGTATGACTGTATATTCCATTGGTGATATTTCCTCAAGCATATTGACTTTGTGCGTCATTTTACTTCCTCAAATGAAACTTCATATGGTTTTAAAGATGGAAATATTATTTCGATATGCAGGGCATCTTTTTAATTTTCTGTAATTTGAGGACAATGCTTGATCTTCTCTTTTTCATATTCAGGAGAGAAGGTGATGAATTGGTCTTGGAGTTGGAATGGAAGAAATACGAGAATACATTGGAGAAGGTACTGTGTGGTTATTGTTCGTTGATATTCTTTTGAATTTTTAGAAAACACACAAATCTATTCTCATTGGAAAAGTCCCCAGTTAGTATATTGTTTGTACAAAGCGCAAATTATCAGAATTATTGAATGCTTTCATATTGAGAACCTAGGTTAGTGTGACATCAATGGATGCATCAAACTAGTATGAAATCCACTTCAAGGAAGGCATCCATTAATTTAAATTTAAGTTCACTTTAATTTAACTGTTAATGTCACCAAATGCCAAACATACCCATCACCAATAGGTTAAATTAACACAGTTTCTCAAACATGGCCATAACATACAAATAAACATCAGTACATATTCCGTTGATGTTAATCTGGAACAGATGCCAAGAATTTTTGTAATTTATTTCTTGGCGCTCGATGCTTTTGTTCAAGGAAGTGTGCATAGCTCACCTACTTATCTGGATTATCAGGATCGTTGTACTAAATATGTTCTTCTCATGTTCTCAAATTAAGAATCTGCCAGTATACTAAAATCTAACTGCTCAGATCTTAAAAGTTTGGATTTCTGAAGATAGGGAACAGAATTTTTGATATAGAAAACATAAGTTTAGGAAACAGAAATCTGAACCAAACAGCAAATCTGAATCAACTGTAGGATTCTGAATGCAATGCTATGAAATTTGAACTGAAGTGCATTTTGAAATTCGCTAGATAATTGTGCTGGAAACTAAAATCTTGCATTCTGGGAAATTGAAATAAGCTACTAAAGAGAAAACTGAATATTTAATGTAGTCACGGTTACTAGTCCCAATCAAGGGATGTGTTAAGACCATGCAGCCCACAGATTTTCAGAGTTAGATCGCACTAAAGCAAGATCCCCACACAACTTGTAAGAAACAGTAAATACTTTATCTATTAATGAGGAAAAGATTGTAGACTCAGTTACAATTACATTCCCACTTTACCAGTCTTATGATTGACTCTGCAAAAATTCCCTGAAAGAATTACATTCGCAGGACCTATCCTAGCAATGCTTGCAATAGGTAAGACTTCGAAGGAACTAGGTTCAGCTCCTTGGACAAAGGAGTTTTACTACTTAGGTGTTTGATTTACCAACTCTCACCTTATTTGTAATATCCCTGTCAAATAACTTTAGATAAATCAGGATATTTGCACGAAACCCTAGGGCTGCAGTATGGATTACTAACTTCTATGACAACTGCAATAATCTGATTTTTTTAAATAATAAAAACAAACGCAATATGTAGGAAAACAGACTATCAATTTATTTATTTCAAATCAGCTTTAATAAAAACACTACAATGTCTGAATACAATTCTTTCTCACAATGGTTGATCCAGATGAAAGATGAACACGAGATAAGAACATGTAAACTGCTTTGACTGAAAACTGCTTCCAGATGTGGCGCCAGTACTGAAATTTGTTTCCAGAGGGGGATGTTCCAGATGTACTTGTTGTTTTGGATGCTAAAACAACCATGAATATGATGCCCTAGTTGAATTGGATGAATACCTATACCCTGGAATGGAATTGCCAAGCTTAGATATGAGGGTTTCCATCCTCAAATCTGTGTGCAAATGAGGGTTTTCGTCCTCTATTGTTGATGCAAAAGTAGAAGCTACTTGCAGACAATGAAGTAGTTGATAAATTTCCAAGATGTAGTAATAAACCCCAAATCTGCGTTTACAACCTTTAAGGCCTTCTCCAAAATTGGCACCTCCTTTTTGGAGTTACATGCATGCTCAACAAACAATAAAAATTACTTTATCCTCTCTTCCATGTTGGCGCCCCATCCTAAAAATAGGATCTTGATGCTCATGCAACCCATTCTATCTTTGGCACCCCATAATAGAATTCTTTATTTAATTATTATTCTATCTTTGGCGCCCCATAATAGAAGTTCATTATTCTATTATTATTTTATTCTATTTTTGCTTTTGGTCTCCACTTATTACTAATATAATTGAAGTGTCCATTTTCCAATTAAAATATAAAAGTATCTTTGGACCGCTTAAATTAATTTATTTTCCTCTTTAATTTCCCCTTAGCCTACGGAAAATAATAAGAATAGGCTTTGGGTATCCAGAATTAATTAATTTTGAAAAGGGGACATTACAGTCTGCCCTTCCTAGAATTGCTTGCCCTCAAGCAATTGCAAGCTGAGATGCTTAAGAATTTCAGCACCCTCCCAAGTAGCATCCTCTATAGGTAAATCCTTCCAACGTACCAGATACTCTGTGATAATCTTGTTCCTTAACTTCTTTTCTTTGAAATCCAAAATTACTTCAGGAACCAAAACAAGTTTGCCTTCATCATCCAAAGGAGGCAATTCAATGGAAGGAACAATATGCTGTCCCAAAGCCTTTTTCAGGCATGAGACATGGAAAACATTATGTATCTTACTCTGCTTTGGCAAATCCAACTCATAGGCAACCTCTCCTATCCTCTGCTTAATCCTGTATGGTCCATAAAAATGAGGTTTGAGCTTTTCAGCTCCACTCTTCTTCAAAGAAGACTGTCTATAGGGCTGCAACCTCAAGAAAACCATGTCACCAACCTCAAAAGACCTCTCAATGTGGTGCTGGTCCGCATAAAATTTCTGCTGGTTTTGTGCATGTTGGATATTTTCTTTGAGTATCCCCAATATATCTTGGCTTTGTGCAACCAAGTCTCTTGCCCCCGACACTCTACTATCTGCAAATACCAAATCCACAAAGGAAAGAGCATCATAACCATACAAAGCTCTGAAAGGTGTCATACCAATGGACATGTGATGAGTGGTATTGTAGCAATGCTCTCCCATGTAAAGCCATTTGACCCAAGCTGATTGCTGCCCTGCCACATAATTCCTCAAATATCCCTCAATCCACTTATTCACAATCTTTGTTTTCCCATCTGTCTGTGGATGATAGTTGGTACTTGGAGTTAACTCTGTCTCCGCAGCGCGAAGATCCCTTGCCAAACAAACTAAGGAATTTGCTATCCCAGTCACTTACATTATTTTTTAGGCAATCCATGTAGCCTAAAAACCTCTTTGAAAAATAAATCAGCAACCTGTGGAGCCTTAAACTCAATAGGAATAACAAAGAAGTGAGCATATTTAGTGAGTCTATCAACCACTTTGTAAAAATATATTTTTACCCTGAACATTGGGAAGACCTATGATGAAATCCATTGATATACTTTCCCATTTTTGGTTCGGAATAGGTAAGGGCTGCAACAAACCTGTTGGAAAAACATGCTCTACCTTGTTTTGTTGGCACACAATACACTCTCTAATGTATTGGAGGACCTCTTCCTTGAGTCCTTTCCAAAAGAATTTGTCCCTGATCTGCTTGTAGGTCTTGAAATACCTTGGGTGACCAGCCAAAGGTGTATCATGGACAACCCTTAAGATTTTGCTTTTTACCTTGGATTCAAGTACCAAATAGATTCTATTCTTGTAGAGGATAAGATCATCAACCACACTGCATGTACCTGTATTTTTCCCTCAAGGATCTCATTAGTGTAACCATTCTTTACATACTCTGCTATTATTAAAACTTTCCAATCAACAAAGATTTCAGATATAGAGCATAGAAAAGGTTTTCTAGATAAAACATCTGCTATAACATTATTCTTCCCTTTTATATACTCTGTCAAAATTATAAGCTTGGAGCTTACCCAATTTTGTTGCCTGTCATTTTAGTCCTTCCGGCCAAGAAAGAACTTCAAACTATTGTGATCAGTTTTGACCACAAACTTGCCAATAACCAAATGTTGATGGAATTTTGCCAATGCATGTATGATGGCCAACATCACTTTGTTATATATAGAGAACCCACATTCTACTCCACTAAGTTTCCAGCTCTCAAAGGCTATGAAATGCCCCTTTTGCATCAAAACAGCCGCTACTTGTTCCTCTGAAATGCCCCTTTTGCATCACATTCTAACACAAAAGGAATAGAAAAATTAGGAACAACCAATATTGGGCAAGAACTCATTACCTCGTTGAGTTTATCAAAGGTTGTTTGGGCTGTTTTGGACCAGCTGAAAGCTTCTTTCTTTGTCAATTCAGTCAATGGGACAAGAAGTTGTGAAAACCCTCTCACAAACCGCCTGTAGTAATTGCAAAGACCAAAGAATTTGCTCAACTGTGTCGAAGTGGTGGTTGAAGACCAATCCAATATTTGCTGAATCTTCTCTTGATCAACTTGTACTCTTGGGCACTAATGACATGTCCCAAGTATAAAATTTCAGTCATCCCAAACTCACACTTGGATTCTTTTTCAAAAAGAGTTTGCTGTTCCAAAATTTCCAGCACTGTATCCAAGTGTTTTAGGTGCTCTTCCCAAGTCTTATTGTACACCAAAATGTCATCAAAGAATACTAGAACAATTTTTTTCAAGTGTTCACTAAAAACACGGTTCATGCATGACTGGAATGTAGTTGGAACATTGGTTAAACCAAAAGGCATTACTAAGAATTCAAAATGCCCAAAATGATAACGAAAAACTGTTTTGTGCACATCTTTATCTCTTACCTTGATTTGGTGATAACCGGACCTCAAATCAATTTTTGGAAAAATACACCACTCTATGCAATTCATTTATCAATTCGTCTGTCTTTGGTATTGGGTACTTGTTTTTGATAGTTTTCTTATTCTAAGCACGCTAATCAATGCACATCCTCACTGTCCCATCCTTCTTCACCAAAACAATGAAAGAAGCAAATGGGCTAGAACTAGGTTGGATATACCGCATCTTCAAAAGCTCTTCGATTATCTTCTCAATCTCCTTTTTTATAAACTCTAGGATGGCGGTAAGGAGTAATCACAATACGTTTAGACCTGTTTCTAGCTCTATGATGTAGTGGAATCCTCTATTTGATGGCAATCGATGGTAAATCATTGAATACTTCATATCATGTTTGTCCGAAATAGATTGTATATCCACATGATAAGATCTATCATCGATCTTGGAAGTGGGAATACTCACCAAGCAATGGGCTGCCCATGCTACTTGTCCCTTATGGAAAACTCTCTCCATCTCGCTTTGCATTGTGATAGCCTTAGGTGCTCCATTGGCCATACCATGAAGTACAACCTCTTCTCCATTGGTTTTGAATTTTAGCTCCATAGTTTGGTAATTTTGTGTGAATTCTCCAAGTGAATGCAACCATTGCACTCCCAAAACCACATTGGTTTCTCCTATGCCCACCACATAGAAATCATCACAAACCTTGTGCTTACCAAGAGTAATTTCCAATCCCTTCACCCTCTTGGTGCATGGAATAGTAAAGCCATCAGCTACAGTAACATTAAAACCCTGAAATCCTTTGTTTTCAAACCTCTTTGGGCTACCAAACCCTCATCAATAAAGTTGTGAGTTGCCCCACTATCAATCAAAATAGTTACCTTATGCCCATGTAGTACTCCATGAACTCTAAAAGGATGATACCTAGGAGCACCTAAAAGTGTAGCAAGAGTACCATCTGAGTCTTTTCTTCTCCTTTATTTTCAGCCATTGGTTCTTCCTCTTCTTTGTCCACTTCCGGTTCCTCTTCTTCCCCTTCATCATCTGATATCACCTCTATATAGTGCACTTGTCCTTTGGGAAGACATCTATGACCCGGTCCCCAAGGATCTCTGCAAGTGAAACACAATTTCTTCCTTTTGAGTTCATTTCTTGTTTCTATCTCCTTGTTGGTTTTAGGCAACTCTTTTTGTTGAAAACCACCTTGCTGAAATGGCTTTTTTCTGTTGCCCATAAGGTGCTGGTTTTGGCTGTGATGTAGGCTGTCCTATAGGCTGATATCTCCCTTTGGAGCTGAAGTCTCCAAATCCAAAGCCTTTTTGATGGCTCCTTGTAGAGAGGTAGGGCTGAAAGCTTTCACTAAACCCTTAAGAGATTTAGTTAAACCTTCCATGAACAAAACAACTAATCTCCTTTGTTACATCAGGTACCATCACAAAAAGCTTTTGAAATTCAGCTACATAGTCACTTATTGAATGTAGTTGTTTGAGTTGAGCTAATTCCCGGAAATGAATTTCTGGATCAACTTTGTCAAATCTCTCTATCAACTTGTCATTGAACTCACCATATGAGTGGATGTGATTGTGTCCTTGTGTGATTAGCCCATGGTACCTGTAATGTCCCCTTCTCAGACTTGATCTTTCCAGTGACCGTTGGCCTTTTTTCTGGAAACCCGAAGGCTAGTCGGAAGGTAAATTAGGGTTTCCTATTTTTGAGGATGTCTTTGCTCGGAGTTGGTGGATTCAAAGGCAGATTCTTTCTGGGTTTTCCGAAAGCTTCGCAGTGGTATGTTCATTTCGGCATTCTGAGTATTTTTTGGAATTTACTATTTTTAGTAAATTCTATTTTTGGCAGTTTCCAGTTGGGTTCAACTTGGTTGACTTCCTACTTCAGTTTGGTCTGTTGACTGGTCATTATTGGCTTCAGAGCATGATTGAAGAGTTAAGTTGATATATTTAATTAAAGGTCACGTTTTAATATTATATTCGAACGTTGACCCCTTGGCCTAGTCTATTGACTTTAAGTTGTTTTGAAAAGTGGGTTTCTTGAGGGAGGCGCCTTCATTAAGATTATTTTATTAATTTCCAAAGTCAAAGCAAGCTTAAGGTGGGCGCATTTATCAAGGTATTGAGTTTAATTAAAATATCAATATTAAGCTTGAAAGGAAAAGGGCGCCATCTTGGAGAAAGGATTAGGGTTTGGATGTTGAAGTGTTTTTTAGGGTTTGGTGAAGTCAACAGGAAGTTATAAAAGGAAGGCTTTGAGCATCATTCATCATCTTTGGACTGCCATATTGTTATGCTGCCGGTTTGGCTCTAGGTTTGCTTCGAGGAATGAAGGCCTCCTAGCTCGGGCATCGCTTCTTGTTTGTAAGACAACAACTAGTGGTGATTTTATTTTAGATTGTGAGTTCAGTGGATGTAGTGCTGTGTAATCTGCATTTGTCTAATTAGGTTCAGATTTTACATATTAGAGTTTCCTGGTCTCTGTATTTTTGCTGCAGCAGATTCGAAGTTTTATTCATAAATCCAAAAAGACAAAAAAATTCTTAGTGGGTATTGTTTCATTCTGTCCTTCTTGGCTAGGCGCCCATGTATGCAAGGCTGTAGAATCTTTGAAAGACAATCTGATTTTTAAAAGCAAAATCGCCCCTGTGCTGGGCCGTACCATTCATGCTGTCTTGAAATTCGTGCATTTAATATAGCCTGCATTTTGAGTCTGTTTTTGGGGTTAGTCTGAGCGCCCTCTTGCTAATAGTGCTTTGTAATCGATATCGGGTATTTGAATAAGTTTTACGGAATTTCTGAGCTATTCCAGAAAACGTGTCTGCTGGTTATATTCTGAGCCATTCCAGAAAATCTGTGTGCTGGTTATATAAAAATTACAGAACTGTCATAACAGCTCGGAGAAATCTGCATCTTTAATCTGATCCGTATTGTTAGCAAGATCTCACCATTTTATTGTAAGTCGCGGTAATCTTGGCAGCAACTTAGATCTCTTGCTTATCATACTTGTAATGCACTTCTTACTTTCAGCATTAATATTGTTCTAATTTGACCTCCGCCCTATGGTAGCTACTATCCCATTCAGGTTAGCAAGCACATTCTGGGTGTTGAGTATTTCCAGCTTTCCGCATTTCTTTTCAAGCATAGTTTTCTGTAACACTCCGTCATATGGTCGCCCCTCACTCCATACTGGATTGGGTAGCACATACTTGGCGTTGAGTTCCCATTCAGCATTTAGGTAGAAGATTAGTATTCTGTAACACTCCGTCAGATGGTCGCCCCTCACTCCATATTGGATTGGGTAGCACATACTTGGCGTTGAGTTCCCATTCAGCATCTAGCGTAGAAGATCCTCTGACCATATGCTCGCCATCATCGGCGCCATTCTTGGTTAGAGTTGCTTTCGTACGTTTTGGTTTACCTTCTAACCTTAACGGGTACTTTGATTGTAATGTTGTAATCTGTTTTAAAAGCAAAACAAAAAAAAATTGGCCCGGAATATTTCAGTGGTATCAGAGCGAAGATCTTCCCATCCTGTGAACAATCTGTCTATGAGTGACAGAGAAAAGAGGTACATTGCAAGGGAAGACAAGAAGGTTGGAAAACAGTTCCAGCCTTACCAAGCTCCAGAAGGTCAGACAGCTTCAAAGATCTTGAGGGCTCATTGGGAGTCTTCTCAGGAATCAGATATGGCAGAGGGTGAGAGATCAGTTGGGGGTAACGAGAGAGTTACCAACAACAGAGATGACAATGGGAAAGGAAGAGAAAGGTCTATGAGTCCCGGAACGAGATTTGGAAGAAAGATGGATGCCTTGATGGACATGGTATCTCTCATGATGGGGACAGTGGGTCAGAATACCATTCCACAGAACAACTTAGAGCACAGAGGAGAGCATAGTGCCTCCAACCAGCATGATGGATATGCAGCCCGGACTGTGTCAAACAACACTTATATTTCTTCCAGGCCTTTCAAACCCCCCTTTTTGGCACCTGTAAACACTCAGCCAGATCCTGAAGAGAATGTTTCATTCGTGGAGCAGTTGAGACTTGGTCGTGCAGAGTATGACTCTCTACCTGACGACATCAAGATGGATATGTCCTATAACGATTTCATGGATCATAAAAGGAAAAACAAAGGACACGGGAGACACTATGATCAAAGAAGACCATCAAATCAAGGAGACTTGTACCAAGCTGTCAACAAGGTGTCACTTCCACACTTTGACGGGAATGATACTAGTTCAGCCCGAGCTTGGATTCAGAAGCTGGATAACTATCTAGCTCTCAGACCTATGGCAGAAGAGGAGGCGATCAAGTTCGCTACACTACACCTTGATGGGGTGGCGCATGAATGGTGGTACCATGGCCTAGTTACCTTGGGTCATCGGTCTATCACAACGTATGATGAGTTCACTACTAGGCTCATCGAGAGGTTTGAAAAAAGGATCCTGAAATTCATTTCAGGGAACTGGCACAATTGAGACAATATGGCACAGTTGATGCCTACATTATGGAGTTTCAGAGACTATCAGTCATGGTGACTGGAATCACGGAGAGGAGATTGGTGATCCTTTTCAGTGAAGGGTTGACAGAACCACTCAAAGGTTGGGTTAAGGCCTTTGATCCACCAACCCTGCAGGAGGCCATGAAGAAAGCAAGAAACATGGAGTGGGCTGCTCCTAAGGCAAAATTTCAGTCAAATTCCCCCTTTCAGAAAAGGGATAAAGGGAAAAGACCTCAGCATAGACCTCCCTTGAGACCTCAGCACAAGGAGTTCAAACATCACAATCCCCATGTCACCAGGTTGGATCCTGAAACCTTGAATGAACTCAGAAGAAAAGGGTTGTGTTTCCGGTGTCGGGACAAGTGGTCTCAAGATCATGTTTGCCCTAAGGGAGTTAAATTCAATCAGATTGAGTACTATTCTGCTGGTGAAAGTAGTTCTGATTTTTCCGACCAGCAATCTGATGTTGAAGAAAGTGAGGTAGATAGAGCTCCAGAAGAGTCCGGAGATGAGAAAGAAAGTGTTGGAGTCTTAGCTCAACTTTCTAGCTTCCAAAGAAACGAATCATTCAAGGTTCGAGGGATGATCAAAGGGCAGCGAATCGTTGCCTTGATCGACACTGGAGCAACACATAACTTCATTGATGAAGTTGTGGTGGCGAAGAAGGGGCTGCAAACAGAGGAGTTTGAAGGGTTCAAGGTCATGGTTGCCGATGGATTCCATATTTCATGTACTAAGAAAATCTCGAACCTGACCATGCAATTGGGGAATTACGAAGTCAAGGATGACTTCTATGTAGTCCACATTGGAGATACTGATGCCGTCCTAGGCATTCAATGGCTGCGTTCTCTTGGGGAGATCTCCTTGAATCTGCAGACTATGGAGCTGAAGTTTCAATCTGATGGTAAGAAGATAGTCCTAAGAGGAATGTCCAATGGGGGCCCTCGGGTAGTGTCATTCAAAAGTATGGCAAGGCTGATCCGTCACGATCAAGCCGAGTGGGTTGCAGAGTGCATGATCCTTCCTACTAGTCCGGTTGAGACTAAACGAGACCATCCTCCTGATGTTCAGTCTCTACTCACGAAGAAGAGCAAGGTCTTTGCAGACTTGCCTCCTGGACCACCACCTGAAAGGGGTTCAGAACATATCATAGAGCTCAAGGAAGGAGCTAAACCGGTGATTACAACTCCATATCGGTACCCGAAGAGGCAAAAGGATGAGATTGAGAAGAATATTCAAGAACTCTTGGAGATGGGCTTCATTCGCCCAAGCAAGAGCCCCTTTGCATCTGCCGTAGTTCTTGTGAAGAAGAAGGATGGTACCATGCGCATGTGTGTGGACTATCGTGCTTTGAATCAAAGCACCATAAAAACAGATACCCCATTCCCAGGATAGATGAGCTCATTGATGAGCTACATGGGGCCAAGTTCTTCTCGAAGATCGATTTGAGATCGGGTTACCATCAGATTCGAATGAGAGGATCGGATGTGGAGAAGACAGCTTTCAGATGTCACTATGGCCATTTCGAATTCTTAGTCATGCCATTTGGGTTGACTAACGCTCCGGCTACCTTTCAGTCTTGCATGAACCGTGTTTTTCAAAATCAGTTAAGGAGGTTTGTGTTGATTTTTTTGATGACATTCTGATTTACAGCAAGACTTGGGAGGATCATCTCAAGCACTTGGAGGAAGTGCTTAGTATTCTCGAATCTGAGAGTTTGTTCGCAAAAGCATCCAAATGTGAATTTGGAATGGAGGAGTTACTGTACCTTGGCCACATAATCAGTGCTGAGGGAGTGAAGGTGGATCCGGAAAAGATCAAAGCAGTAGTTGATTGGCCACCTCCTGAGAACTTGACTCAGTTGAAAGGTTTTTTGGGTCTTTGTGGTTTTTATCGGAGATTCGTAAAGGGGTATTCACAGAATGCTGCTCCCCTTACTGATCTCACCAAAAAAGGAGCCTTTTGTTGGTCAGAAAAGGCTCAAATTGTTTTTGACAAGTTCAAAAGATCATGAGCTCGTGTCCGGTTCTGGCTATTCCAGATTTCTCCAAGCCATTCGAGCTGCAGTGTGATGCATCAGGTGAAGGAGTTGGGGCTGTCCTGATGCAAGACAAACACCCTATTGTGTATGAGAGCCGAAAATTAAGGGGTGTGGAAAGAACATACTCAATTTATGACAAAGAAATGCTTGCCATTATGCATGCATTAGCCAAGTTCAGGCAGTACTTGGTGGGGAACAAGTTTGTGGTTAAGACTGATCACAATAGCCTCAAGCATTTCATGCACCAGAAGGACCTGAATGAGAGGCAACAGAAGTGGGTGAGTAAGCTTCAAGCTTACAACTTTGACATTGAATATGTCAAAGGGAAAAATAATATTGTGGCTGATGCTTTATCCAGGAGACCTCATCTTAGCTCATTATGTGAGCTTACTGCAGATTGGAGAGACATGTTGCTTGCTGATTATGCCAAAAATCAGTTTGCAACCAGCATTATTGAGGGTACTTTTCATGATGAAAGGTACAAGGTGACTGAGGGATTGATACACTATAAGGGAAGAATCTTTCTGGTGGCTGATTCAAAGCTTAAGAAGAAGATTCTTTTGACTTTTCATGATATTCCAGTTGCTGGTCACCAAGGGTTTTTCAAGACATATAGGCAGATCCGAGAAAGGTTTTCTTGGAAAGGATTGAAAGGAGAAGTACAACGCTACATTCAGGAGTGTCCTGTTTGTCAAGTGAATAAGAATGAGCATACATTACCAGCCGGTTTGCTGCAACCACTCCCTATTCCCAATCAAAAGTGGGAAAGCATTTCGATGGATTTCATCACAGGGTTGCCCAAGGCCCAAGGGAAGGATTGTATTTATGTAGTGGTGGATAGGCTAACCAAATTTGCTCATTTCTTTGCCATTACCAGCACTTTTTCTGCAGCCCAAGTTGCAGATCTGTTTTTTCGAGAGGTGTTTAGGCTGCATGGGTTGCCAAAGAACATTGTGAGTGATAGGGACAGCAAGTTCCTAAGTACTTTCTGGCAAGAAGTCTTCAGAATGAGTGGTACTGTGCTCACTCCAAGCACTAGTTACCATCCCCAAACAGATGGACAAACGGAAGTAGTGAACAAGTGGTTGGAAGGCTACTTGAGAAACTATGTTTCAGAACAGCAGAGAGCTTGGGTCAAGTGGCTGCATATAGGCGAGTACTGCTACAATTCTTCTTTTCATATGTCGATTAAGATGTCTCCTTTCTTGGCTCTTTATGGGTATGAAGCACCTAGCTTTGCTGATTTGGTGTTTGGTGAGAGCAGAGCACCCCAAGCCAAGGACTTGTTGCAGCAAAGTCAAGACATCATGAAATCTTTGAAGGATAATCTGCAGATTGCACAGAATCAGCAGAAGATGTATGCTGATCAGAGACGTGTTGAGCGTTCTTTTGAGGTTGGGGATATGGTTTATCTCCGATTGCAGCCTTACAGACAGTCTACTCTCAAGAAGAGTGGAGCTGAGAAGCTCAAACCTCGTTTCTATGGGCCATTCAAGGTCATCAGAAAAGTTGGGGCAGTAGCTTATGAGTTAGAGCTACCCTCTGATAGCAGAGTGCATAATGTTTTCCACGTATCTCGCCTCAAAAAGGCACTTGGACATAATGTGGTTGCTTCATCACAGTTACCGCCTTTGGATGAGGAGGGACAGTTGGTTCTAATTCCAGAGGGGATACTTGATTTCAGAGAGCGTACTTTGAGGAAAAAAACTATCAGAGAATACCTGGTGAAGTGGAAGAACCTGCCGATGGAGGATGCGACTTGGGAAAGTGATGAGATTCTGCAGCATCCTGGTTTACGATTGCTTGAGGACAAGCAATCTTGGGGAGGGCGGACTGTAATGTCCCCTTCTCAGACTTGATCTTTCCAGTGACCGTTGGCCTTTTTTCTGGAAACCCGAAGGCTAGTCGGAAGGTAAATTAGGGTTTCCTATTTTTGAGGATGTCTTTGCTCGGAGTTGGTGGATTCAAAGGCGGATTCTTTCTGGGTTTTCCGAAAGCTTCGCAGTGGTATGTTCATTTCGGCATTCTGAGTATTTTCTGGAATTTACTATTTTTAGTAAATTCTATTTTTTGCAATTTCCATTGGGTTCAACTTGGTTGACTTCCTACTTCATTTGGTCTGTTGACTGGTCATTATTGGCTTGAGCATGATTGAAGAGTTAAGTTGATATATTTAATTAAAGGTCACGTTTTAATATTATATTGACGTTGACCCCTTGCCTAGTCTATTGACTTTAAGTTGTTTTGAAAAGTGGGTTTCTTGAGGGAGGCGCCTTCATTAAGATTATTTTTATTAATTTCCAAAGTCAAAGCAAGCTTAAGGTGGGCGCATTTATCAAGGTATTGAGTTTAATTAAAATATCAATATTAAGCTTGAAAGGAAAAGGCGCCATCTTGGAGAAAGGATTAGGGTTTGGATGTTGAAGTGTTTTTAGGGTTTGGTGAAGTCAACGGGAAGTTATAAAAGGAAGGCTTTGAGCATCATTCATGATCTTTGGACTGCCATATTGTTATCTTTGCCGGTTTGGCTCTAGGTTTGCTTCGAGGAATGAAGGCCTCTAGCTCGGGCATCGCTTCTTGTTTGTAAGACAACAACTAGTGGTGATTTTATTTTAGATTGTGAGTTCGGTGGATGTAGTCTTTGTGTAATCTGCATTTGTCTAATTAGGTTCAGATTTTACATATTAGAGTTTCTGGTCTCTGTATTTTTGCTTTGCAGATTCAAGTTTTATTCATAAATCCAAAAAGACAAAAAAATTCTTAGTGGGTATTGTTTCATTCTGTCCTTCTTGGCTAGGCGCCCATGTATGCAAGGTCATGTAGAATCTTTGAAAGACAATCTGATTTTTAAAAGCAAAATCGCCCCTGTCTCTTTGGGCATTACCATTCATGCTGTCTTGAAATTCGTGCATTTAATATAGCCTGCATTTTGAGTCTGTTTTTGGGGTTAGTCTGAGCGCCCTCTTGCTAATAGTGCTTTGTAATCGGTATCGGGTTATTTGAATAAGTTTTACGGAATTTCGAGCTATTCCAAAACCGTGTGCTGCTGGTTATATTCTCGAGCCATTCCAGAAAATCTGTGTGCTGCTGGTTATATAAAAATTACAGAACTGTCATAACAGCTCGGAGAAATCTGCATCTTTAATCTGATCCGTATTGTTAGCAAGATCTCACCATTTTTATTGTAAAGTGGCGGTAGTCTTGGCAGCAACTTAGATCTCTTGCTTATCATCTTCAGTAATGCACTTCTTACTTTCAGCAATTAATATTGTTCTAATTTGACCTCCGCCCTATGGTAGCTACTATCCCATTAGGTTAGCAAGCACATTCAGGTGTTGAGTATTTCCAGCTTTCCGCATTTCTTTTCAAGCATAGTTTTACGTAACACTCCGTCATATGGTCGCCCCTCACTCCATCTTTGGATTGGGTAGCACATACTTGGCGTTGAGTTCCCATTCAGCATTTAGGTAGAAGATTAGTATTACTGTAACACTCAGTCGGATGGTCGCCCCTCACTCCATATTGGATTGGGTAGCACATACTTGGCGTTGAGTTCCCATTCAAGCATCTAGCGTAGAAGATCCTCGACCATATGCTCGCCATCATCGGCGCCATTCTTGGTTAGAGTTGCTTTCGTGCGTTTTGGTTTACCTTCTAACCTTAACGGGTACTTTGATTGTAATGTTGTAATCTGCTTTTAAAAACAGAAAACAAAAAAAAATTAGCTCGATATATTTCAAGTACCACTAGTCATGTGCTATACATTCGAGATGAAGGGTTGCAAATTTGATGGCGTCCTCCTCCATCATTGCCACGAGGGATAGGAAGGTATTTGAATTTTGTATCCATGCACGAGCTGTACTCTTACCAGAATCATCAAAAGTAGGGAATAACAACTTCCCTAATACCTGTTGTAGGTCCCTTTGATTAGTTTGTGGCCTAGGTTCAGCTCTTGGTCCACCCTTGCTTTTCTTCAGATTTATGAAATTGGTGAGTGATATAGCCTCTCTAATCTCATGTAATGTCCTTTTGGGCTTAAAACTGAAATAAACGGATCTTGCACAAACCCCAATAGATAACGCACTTAAAATGTATGACAACAAGTACACCAAACTGATTTATTTATAACAATTAGATTTTTGCAATTTCATCTCAAAATACTCAAATACAAATATACCTAGATGGTTCCAAAGCTTTAGAAATATTTTTTGAATACTTAGGAACAAGGAAATGATCATCCAAACCACCAACTGATTTTATTTAATTAAATTTATGACAACAATGAGTACACTCATAGATATGGTCGGAAATAATGATTCCAAGGCCCAAATACAATTCCGGAAAGTACAATCAGCCTCCAAAAATATGAAGAATCCAAATATGGGAGGAAAGTGAGTTGCCGTGCCCTAGAAACCAATGAACTCTTCCCAAGGAGGGGTCGCTACCCTAGGAGAGGGTCTGAAATTGGCCAAACAACCCTCCAAAGTATGGCGCTTCCACCCAATGGACTGAAAATCTGCCCAAACCCTTGTGCTGATCCAACACGGACTCTTGTGGCTGTTCCACACTCAAAACTATGCAAATCTGATCTGCCCTAGCTGAAAATGACTGAAAATAGATAGTGCACCAAAGAAATCTGAATGTAGCCCAATGTAATCTCTAAATGAGATATAGTGCACCAAAGAAATCTGAATGTAGCCCAATGTAATCTCTAAATGAGACCACCTTATGCAGATTTTGAGGGTTTTTGTCCCCAAATCTGAATGCTATTGAGGGGTTTCGTCCTCAATAGACCTCCATGGAGGGTTTTCGTCCTCAATGGAAGAGAGAGAAAGCAATTTCGTGCTCCAACTCAAAGAAAATGAATTCCAAAGTAAGTGTTCCTTTTTCCAAGCCAAACGACCCCTTTATATAGCTAAAGGTGGCGCCAAAATCAAAAGGATGATCCCCCAAAGAGGACCGACCTCCTTGTAGAAATATAAGTTTCTTTTTATTTTTCAAGTTGGTATTTGCACTTTTTTGAACCAACTTGACTTTTCTAAGTCATAATTAGAAAGTTGCTTGAAAATAATATAAAGCTACAAAAGCAACTGACAATCATGACATTAAATACTTCCCTTGCTCTTTCCCTTTAAGCCCACGAAGTGGAATGGGTCCAAGGTCTTCAAAATGAACTAGCTTGGAGAAGGGGACATTACATCTCACCTAGAAGTACCATGTGCTCCTCATAGTTGGTAGCAATATCATCCGCTATAGATGGCTGAATTTCCACCTCGGAACTGCGTTCTCCTACGAAGGAAATCAGGCTAGAAGGGTCTCGACAATAGAATTGGCGACTCTCCTCTAAGTGTCTTTGGTTATTGTTCACCCCTAAAGAACTTCCCTCACCATTTGGAGCTCTTTGCACATTCGTGTTTTGCATGGTGTGGACTAACTGAGCCATCATGTCAGCTAATTGTTCTTGGCCTTGCACAAGCTTGTCAATACGGGCCTCATTTGAATCCTTGTTATTGTTACCCATAGCTTTCGTCTTTTCCTCAAAAACAACCTCTGGATCTTGCTGCCTTAATCCTTCCTCTGGGTGTTCTAAACACACACTTTTCTCCATTGGCGATACCCGATTCTATCACTACCTTGCATGAAGTTCAAAGCTGCAATATTTTTTTGCCTCTCTCTCTCTCTTTTTCTATTCGCCACAAGCTAGGAGGAAATTGGCTCGATACTACTATAGTTTCCTTGTCAAATAACTTTAGATAAATCTGGATATTTGCATGAAACCCTAGGCTAGCCGAAGGAAATACTAACTTCTATGACAGCTGCGATAATCTGATTTTTTTAATAAAAACAACCGCAATATGTAGGAAAAAGACTTTATTTATTTATTTCAAATCAGCTTTAATAAAAACACTAGAATGTCTGAATACAATTATTTCTCACAACGGTTGATCCAGATGAAAAGATGAACATGAGATAAGAACATGCAAATTGCTTTGACTGAAAATTTTTTTCTAGATGTGGCGCTAATACTGAAATTCGTTCTTAGAGGGGACATCCCAGCTATACTTATTGTTCGGATGCTAAAACAACCATGAATATGATGCCCTAGTTGAACTAGATGAATACATGTACCTCTGAATGATCACTACAACCCCGAATGGAATTGCCAAACTTAGATATGAGGGTTTCCGTCCTTAGATCCGTGTGCGAATAAGGGATTTCGTCCTCTATTGTTGATGTAGAAGTACAAGCAAAAGCTACTTGTAGACAATGAAGTAGTTGATAAATTTCCAAGATGATGTAATAATAAACCCCAAATCTGCTTTTATAACTTTTAAGGCCTTCTCCAAAGTTGGCACCCCCTTTTGGAGTTACATGCATGCTCAACAAACAATAAAAATTACTTTATCCTCTCTCCATGTTGGCACCCCATTCTAAAAATAGGATTTTGATGCTCATGCAACCCATTCTATCTTTGGCACCCCATAATAAAAGTTCATCATTCTATTATTTTTAATTCTATATCTGCTTTTTGGCCCCACTTATTAAAAATATAATTTAAGTGTCCTTTTCCAATTAAAATATAAAAGTACCCTTGGACCACTCAAATTAATATATTTTGCTCTTTAATTTCCCCTTAGCCTACAAAAAAAATAATAATATGAATAGGTTTTGAGTATCCAAAATTAATCAACTTGTCACATGTTCCTCTTGGAACCTCTTTGCATAGGTGTGCAAGTATCATGTCTCCTACTTTGAACTCTTGCTCTCTACTTCTCATGTTTGTGTGCACCTTGTATTGCACGTTCCTTTTCTCCAATTGCTTGTGTATTTTCTTGTGTACATCATATATTGCGCAAAATCTTTAGCTATCATACTTATTCCCTTCTCTTGAGAAATATTATGCAATTCCGCAACTTCTTTGGATTTCATCCATAAACTATTTACAAAGGTGATTTCTTGGTGATCTTGTTTGCAAAAGTAATTATATGCAAACTCCCCTGCTCAAGGACCGAATCCCATGTCCTTGTCTTCTCTCCGACCCAAACATGTTAGCACATTACCAAGGCTCCTATTAAGAACATCGGTCTGGTCATCATGCATTGGTGATATGCGAGAACAAAATAAGCTCAATGTCTCTATCGTGCACAATATTTGTGCGGAAATCCATGCAGTGTACACTTCCCTAGAAAACAAGTTAGCTAAATGCAAAACATCACTAGTCTTCTTGCAAGCAATAAAACAAGTCATCTTTGGAAACCTATCAACGACAATGAAAATAGAATCATGACCCCTTTGTGTCATGCCAACCCCAAAACAAAATCCATACTTAGTTGCTCCCGTAGTTTCTTAGATACTACTAGTGGTTGATATAACTCTATGTTTTGACTCTTCCCCTTTGCCAATTGGCAGATTTTGCATCTTTATACATATCTACACACATCAGTAGCTATCCACGCCCAATAATATCTTTTACTTAGTTGTGCGAAAGTCTTGTCTATACTAAAGTCACTAGCTTATCCTCTGCAATGCTTCTCTTGGATCAAATACTCTCTCGTTAACCCCAATTCCATGTTCTCTCACACCTCCAGGCTTTATGATATTCCCGGACAACCTCTTATCCAGGTTGACAACCCACCTTCCTTGTGCCACCTTTTCACCTACACTAAAATCAGAGAGGCAATCAAGATGATGAACTGATAACAGGGTAGCGGATGAGGAGGGGTTCCAAGCAGAATTCTTCAAACTTGGTCAAGGGGTTCTTTGTAGTTATTTGACTGACCTCTTCAATCATGTGGTTTGCTCGGTTTTCCGCCATCTTGGGCATGCCATATCATTCACCCAATTCACAAATCGGGTCCCAGCTCTGACCCCAATAACTATAGGACCATTATGGTGGGTCATACATTCTCCAAGCTTTATGCTACAGTGTTACATATGCAGTTATCCGAGGAGCTTGAGCGGAGAAACATTAGAGCCGGGGGCAAGTTGGCTTTCGGCTTGATCACCAAACTACCGACCATATCTTCACTCTTTGGGCCATCATTGAGGAGGCACTTCATTGTTTGTCGAAGGTCTATTGTTGCTTAGTGGATTTTTGGAAAGCCTTTGACTTGGTGCCACGTGTGGCACTTTTCTCTGCTGGCTTTGTGAGATTATAATTTCCAAGACCCTCACGGCCATCATGCCTCTATACGAGACTGTTTTGGGCCGCCTCTGCACCTCCCAGGGAGAGTCAGAGTTTATCAGGAGTACCATTGGGGTAAAGTAGGGGTGCCCCTATCCCCAACTTTGTTTGGGATCTACATTGTGAGCTTGAGTCTTTTCTCCATGAGCATATTTAGGAAAGTGATGGGTGCCTCCTGCACTAGGTTTTGATATCCATTCTTCTTTTTGCGGATGATGTGGTTCTCCTAGCTTCTTCTCTCGGAGGGCTTACAGAGACAACTCGATGCCTTAGCCTTGTTTTGTGATCTTTGGTAGTTGACGGTTAACCTGGGTAAAACCAAGGTTATGGTCTTCAATGGTTTGAAGACCTCGCATCTCCACTTCTTCTTCAGAGGTGAGGAGATTGAGATCACCAGCTCTTATACCTATTTGGGGATTCTGTTCTTTGGGCCCCTGTTTTAGTTTGAGACAGGCTCTTCAGCCTCGAGTCAACAAGGGCTATGGGTCCTTAGCTCTTCTTGAGAGACAGTGCTTCCACCATCACTTTCAAGACATCTCCTCCAAAATGTCCCTCATGGACTCCCTCATCAGACCCACGGTTCTCTACGGTTCTATTGCTTGGGGACCCTCTTTGTTGGGTACTGACTGGGCTTCCATCAAGAGGGTCTAGACTCTTCTCCTTCGCCGCTTCATCAGGTGTAAGCAATCTGTACCCAACACATTATTTTGGCGGAGTTTGGAGCCCATCCTTTCAGACTAGAGACCATTTTTGACTTGGTTTCTTTCTTGCACCACGGTCGGGCTTCGTGGATATTGCCAAGGGGCGGGACATGTACTTGTACTTGTGCCTGGCTTACTGTTCTTTTGAGGCTATTGCTCTTTCAGACTCCCCTCGCTGATGTTGCGTTTGGTATGTCGAGGTCTTTGAACACTTGGGGGCGATTGGTATTCAGATGGATCATCTTCCGCCTTTTTCGGTACTCCTTGGACACACCAAGCCACCTTCTGCCTATGAAACAGGAGATGAACATGATCATCAGAGAGGATATCTATAGACAGTACATCCATACCACTTGGGTAAACCCTCGGGGGTTTACGTCCCAAGATGGCCTTTTATGTTGAGCATTTTTAGAGTCGAAGGACGGTCTCGTTATCCGCCCTCGTAAACCCGTTGACACTGGATGCATGCCCTTCGCATCCCCCTTGGTCAGTTCAGAGTTGGTTCTCATAGACTTCGTTGTGAGATGGATCACCACCTTGATTGTTTAGACAGATCTCGGTTGTGTAACCTCCGGAGGCCGAGACGGAGACACTTTATCTTTCGGTGCCCCATCTACTATGAGATTAGAGGGAGGTTTCACTTTGTTTATTTAGGAGGACGCAAGATCTTTCTGACTTCTTCAGGTTTGAGGATTAGAGGTGTCTAGCTTTATATTTACAGGAAGCTTTGAAGCTTCAGGAGCACACTCTTCAGCCGCATCCTAGACCGGACTCTACCCAGCGGATCACTTCCTTCTTCACAGTGTTACCGGCAGAGAGAGGCATTAAGTGCCCTGGTGAGACTGTCCCGCTTCTTCCTCTAGATTGGTTCGGCCCAAGGAAACCATCCATGGTTCTCCGAGTCATCACAAGCATGCTGTACTAGGCCTGACATCAGGAGACAGACGAGACCCACCAGGCATTAGAGGGATTTACTATTTCTAGACATTGACATATTAGGTAGACTCTTCCTTCGGCTGGTTGACATTCTATTCTCAATTTCTTCCACCAACATCGGATGACAAGACCCAATTCAACATGCTTTGGAGAAGGTGACACCCTCCATGTTTGATGGTTCCAACAATGGTGCAGCTGGTGCATGGATGAATATGCTAGGGTTAAACCGTAGACCACAAGAATATGCCGAGGATCCAAATCCAAAAGAGTTTTTCTTGGAAGAAGAAAAAGAACCAACCAAGGTAGTGGTTACATCAACACCTCAAGAGGTCAAGGAAGAAATCATGGGACATGAACCGGAAAAGAAAAATCAGATCTGCAAGAGGGTTTTGAGGTGGAGTCCCAAGAAGACCATGTTGAGGGGCATGCACATGAGAAAAGAGCTTTACCGGTTGTTAATGTTGATTTTCAGCTGGCTGGAATTTTTAGAACAACCTATAAAAATTCCCAAGAAGACCACGCTGAGAGGCATGCACATGAGAAAAGAGCTTTACCGGTTGCTAATGTTGATTTTCAGCTGGCTGGAATTTTTAGAACAACAACCTATAAGGAGCAAGTTAATAGTGTTCATGACTCTAGCAAGAACTATGAAGATGCTCCATACATGTGTCAACAAAGTATGGATGAAGTCAAGGTGGAAAGGGCTTCACTTGTTGAATGTGAAGAGTCTAAGAGGAAGGAGAATGCTGATCCTAACTCAGAAATTCTGAGTCACAAGGATGGAGGTGTGGAAGATATCTCAATCATTCTTCATCTGACAAAGGAAGGTGAACAAGTTGTGGACAGCCAAAGGTATGAAAGTGTTGTGGATTTGTTGCTTCCTACTAAGTCATTTCAGATGTGTGGTCATCATGGACAACATAGTGAAAATGGTGATAGAGTGAAGAACACTTTGAGATGCAAAGGGCACATAGATCCGCTCATACAAGTTCCAAATTGTGTGAACATGAAAGTTTGAGATTCGGGTGATTTTTTGAGATACAAAGGGTAAGATCTTTGAAGAGCATAAAGAACATGCTCTTCCTCAAGCCAGTTCATCTGCAATTGCTACCACATTCGCCTCATTCGTTGCTTTTTGTTGTGTTGGGGAAATTCACACTGCCGCTTTTGGTAGTCCCTTTTGAGATGCCCAACCTTATGACAGTAATGACATTTCACGTGATATCTAGAAGATGATTCATTAGGAATTCATTTCCACTTTCCCTTTGTCTGAGCAATCAATGTATTCTCTTTTTGTCCAAAAATGCTCAATCGCTTGTGCTCGCCTGCCTTCCTATAGTAACAAATAGGAATTGACCTTATCAAACGTTAGTGTTTGGCTTTCCGCCATCAAATGTAGAGCCTCCACAAATGTTTCATACGAGGGCAGAAAACTATTCAAAACAAGTGCAACCAAGTCAGCAATATCCATGTTTTTACTAATGGAACTGAGCTGGTCTTGAAAATTTTTCATGTAAAGAAAGTGTTTTTACAGGGACCCATTGTCCATCATCCTTCTTGAAAACAACAAATTCTGTAAGTATAAAATCTGAATTTTATTTGAAGTCAAATACTTGTTCTTCATACTTGTCTATAACACACTTGCCTCAGCGGCGTTCTGGACTCTGAGTATTAATCATCTGTGACACAAACAACTTTAATAAAAACAAGGCCTTCTTATGACGCTTGTCATAATCAGCAAAGTTAGCAACAAGCATGTCTCCAGTGCTGAGAATGATTTTATTGTAGTCTCGATATTGTGTGATCATCAAAATCTTATGACTCTAGACATTGTAATTTTGGCGATTCAATTTTACATCTCTGACAAAACAAAACTCTCAATTCTAGCCATTTTTCACACAATACTTGATTTTTCAACTTAAAAACCAATGCAACAAAAAAGCATAGTCTACAATTTTGAGTATGTCTTTTGACATGCAAATCAATGCGATAAATGAATGTATATTTTGACGTCTGACTTATGATTTTGACCCACAAATCGATTCAAGCCGAGATGAATTGTTACAACATGAAATTCAAGGAAAAACTTACAAATCTCGTGTTTTACTATAATGTGTTATTGTCAAAAAATTGCGACTTTAAATCCAAATTCAATTGGTAACTTGATTGCCAAATAGTCGTGATTGTCTATCTCTCTGTTATGCTCACATGTCCTCACATGTCTTTGCCCTTGATTCTATGACTGTAAAAAGAAAAATATAATGGCTTCTCGTCCACGAATGTTGACTATAAAAAAATCATGTGACAATCATGGCATGCCCTTGGAATTAGAAATCAATTGCGTTTTACCCTTGTCTTGAATAAAACTCGCGCCTTGTGAAATCGTGCCGTCAAATAGATTGCTTGAAACTCAAACAACTGTGAAATTGCGATTTCTTCAATGTTCAGTCAATCTCTATTGTATTAGAAAACTTCAAAATGTTAAATTTGTGTTTGCTTTTCCTCCAACAAACCTCGATTTTGTGATAATGCCCTTAGAAAATAATGGCAACTATAAAAAAATGAAAATATGCTCTCGCAATTTGTCTCCTTCAAAAATCACAATTTTCTTCTACTCACAACTGTAATGTGTATGAACTTTGTCTTCATGTCGTACTTTTGTGTCTGGATTGAGTTTGTCCTTTATTCTCAGGAACAAATCTTCATTGTGCCCTGGATGATCACTTTCTGGTTCAATCTTCAAATGCAAATCGTGATTGTGTTTTTAGGCATTGTTTTTCCCTTCAAACTCTGCAAATCTTCTCCAGCAATTCATTCTTGCTTCAGGGCTTCCTCGAATTTGAACCTCATTGTTCAAGAGGTGATCAACTTGAGAGCTCTTAGGGCCTCTGTAGGGACTTGTGTCGAAGGGTGACGGCCTATTAAAGAAAAAGGGCCAATCACCGTTGGTGTGGGTACTGAAAGAAAGTGGATAGATAGTCATCTGAGTCTCTATGAAGACGATGGTATCTACCCTATATCTTATAATAAATAGGGCATTTAAAAATGAAATGGTCCTCAATCTTGACCCACAAAGTTGACAAATCTGGTCTCCATGTGGCTAACGTCACAATTGTCGAACCTAATGCATACATTGCATTTGCAGGTAAAAGAGTAATTGAACAGACATTAAATCAGATAGTAGAGGAAGAATCTCAAACGTCTGATTCTTTATTTGATTTTGGAATGTTTGATGTCATGGTTCCACGAGCTATTTTAAAAAAGTTTTTGAGTGAGATAGTTAAAATAATAACTTTTGGAATTGAAAAGTCTGAATAGTTCTATAGCACTGGGCACTCGACTATCACTCTCTATAGCACTGGGCACTCGACTGAACCGAGGTTCCTACTCTATACGTAACATGACCTGACCCGACCCGACCTTCTCCCTTCTCTATATGGCATGGCCCACTGCCCCACTGAGCTATATGGAGTGTATAGTCGGGGTCGGTTGGAGATAGGAGATACACGGAATAGAGATGGGGACGAGCATGAATGAATGTATGGTTGGATCACTCGACTTACGCTCCGCTCTTTATGTAGATGTCATGGGTGCCCCAATATGATGATCATTCTCAATCCACTATTGGTGGGAGAACACCCTCAATTGGGAGTATTCGAAAATAGAAAAGCAGTATAGGTGCTGTACTTGGCCCACAAACAGTCTTCCATGGAATATCCAATCAAAACCATTCGAAGAACTCAAGACATTTCCTACCAAAGGATGATAGGCCTCTTGGAATTTTGAGTCAAGGAACAAGTGCATCAATGTGCGAAAGGAATTGGATCTGTTTTGATCACATCCAATCTAAGAAAAGAAACAGGTTATTGTTGGCAAAGCTAGGAGACCTTGTTTAAGTTCTCAGCAATTTGCGAATGTGCATGAAAAATATGGAAAAATAATCTTCTTCTTCTCAATCCCAACTTGTTGCAGAAGACTTGGAGGATGCAGATGATCCTGACTTCCTTTGTGATGAATCTGGTGATGATGATAATGTTGATGAGCCAAGAGCTCTTGATGATATGGAACTTTTTGATGGAGTAAGTAGCCTATGCGGCTCTGAGTTTGTTTGATCTTTTATGATATGGAACTTTTTGATGTAGCAAGTAGCCTATAAGGCTATAGAGTATGTTCGCTCTTTGATGATATGGAACATTTTGATGTAACAAGTAGCCTCTAAGGCTATAACAAGGTTAGTATGAAGTCTAAAAACCATAGTTACCAGGTTCGGCCGGATTTGTATGAAATCCGGTTCGAACCGTATTTTTTGAAGCAACCGAATAAATCCGGTTCGGTTCGGCCTTGTTTTTGCAGGGAAATTTTTTTTTCTTTTTTGGCATATTTTATTTTTTTGGTGAAAAAATCGCAAGTATGGAAAAAAATTGCCATTTTTGGAAAGGGTCCGGGAAGATGTAGCAGCAAAAACTTGCATGTGCCATAACTTTCATTCTGTGGCTCCGTTTTAGGTGTCGTCTTCTCTAAAAGTATATATTTTCTCGAGCTCTACGCATTGATGGCAATATTTTTCTTATTTTCATAAAATCCATTTTTGTACCTTTTTGGACCAAGCAACTTCTTGCAATCTTTTGAAAGAATCATTATGATGATGATGATTATGGTAGATGGATGCTTTTTTGTATGATTTGTCTATATATAATGATATAAGTATACAACAATATAAATTTATAATAATATATGTATATATATTCCGAACCGGATTTTTCCGGATTTTTTCGGATTTTTTCGAGAACTCCGTATTTTCGGATTTTTTTGCCCTTCCGAATTTAATCGGATTTCCGAACCTGGTAACTATGCTAAAAACTTCATATTACATGTTTAAGATTGTGGTTTGACAATTTCATATGTTTTTCTATTAATTGAACCGAATGGCGATTTTTTTTCGAACTTTATCCATTGGGCAAACTTGAACCGAATTTTATCCTTGTCGAACTTGAACTCGAACTCGAACCTTGTGACTTAGGTCTTACCTTACAAATTTTTGGTAGAATGAAATGAGATCCGATGATATATATTCCACAATGGTGATTTGTCTCAACGAATATGTGACCAATTGGACCATGACATATATTAATTGTAGCTTAATCTACTGCTGGTTGCTTTCCACTAGTGGTCCCTTCTCTCAGCACTTTGGTAATTGGTGGAACAATATTATTAGCAAGGGCTTCTTCAACTATCTGTCCATCTAGAAGAAGATTAGCCGAAGCATCATCATCAACATATTAAAAAACCCCTCACCGTTGGAGATATGCATTTAATGTTTGTGGATTAGTGGTTGCAATTTAAAATGCTTGTAATGGCTAGTTTATTTATTGTCTTCACCTTTGGTGGGCCAATTGTGCGTTATGAAATTGACTAAAGCTATCTATATAAGGAGCTCTCATACACAATCCTAATATATGGTTTTTCCTGATGATGTTGAGGACCTAAACATTGCAAAAGATGCACCTGTTTAAATCTTTTCCTGAAGATTGACATATTCTTGAAAAGAAAGTACTTCAAGAGATTAAGCATTACAAGTTTCCCATTAGCCCAAATATTGATAAACAACGGCTTATAGACTCTTTTACTTTTTAGTTCTTCTTCCACGAGTCCAAGAAAGTAGCTTTGATGCTACTGTTATGTTCGCAAATCACAAATCTTCCAATCCTAACTTATCAGATCTGAAAAGTTTGTATTTCTAGAAATCGAGATCTGTAAGTTTGAGATAAATTTTGGAAATAGAAACGTGAATAAACTGTAGAAATTTGAAATTGTAATGGTATAAAAATTCAACTGATTTAATATCTGAAATTTTCTATATAACTGTGCTGGAAACTAAAATCTGAACTCAAGAGAACTCAAATAAACTGCTAAAACGAAAAGTAGAAACGTTAGTTGTAATATCACTGAAAATAAAAGAGAAATTACTTATGATAGAAGTAAACTTTCCTGAGAAGTCATGGGTGCCAACTTAGGCCCAGTCCAATAGCAGTATGGGTGCCGCACTCAGGCACAAACTGTTTCCTACAAACTATCCACAAACAACCATTCCAAGGCCTCCAACATAAGACATTTCCCAGTCTAAAGGTCTAAGTCATTTTATTACTCGTTCCTTAAGCATATGGGATGGTAGATGCATGTAACTCCCTTCTTATGACAAGATTATGTAATTCGTTACACTTGAGATGCTTTGTAACACCCTCATTACTTTTGTAACTCTTATGATAATATTCCTTTTAACTCCCCCACTATGACTTCCATGCCAAGATTCTTTGTGACTCCTATGACATTCTCATGACAAATGTTAATAAACAAAAACTTAATTTTTCACCACAAATACAAACCAGGACTGTGGCACCACTATTTTATTCATTCATTATCAACTTCATTAGGCGAGTCTTTGTTGGCTTTGTTCTGTTCCAATTTGATTGCTTAATTCCAGGTGTCTCTGAAATTTCTTCTTGATTTTTGGCTGCAAAAGAGTACCTAATTAGCAGATTATGACTGCTCTGTTGAAGAAGTGGCCATATTCTGAAACAGAAATGTAATTGCTATTTTGACAAGGGATACACTCTCTCTAGATAATTGTCAGTCTCTTATTGATGGAAACCAACACTAATCTGACTTATACATTGTCCTTCCACAGTGTAGATACAAATATTCCTTTTGCATATGGCATAGTAGATGCTTGCAACTTGGTCATTTTGAGAAGTCTGTTTTCAGTTCCTTACGATACTTAGATACTCTGTAACCTTCTCATTCTGTGTAACCCCTCCATTATGACTACTATGCCAAGATTCTTTGCAACTTCGATGCCATTATCATCACAGATAGATGTGTTTGGCCTATGACTCATTTCTAACCAAAAACTATATTTTTCACCATAAATGCAAGCTAGGACCGTGGTATCACTGTTGCAATCATTTTTATGACCTTCAATAGATGAATATTCATTGGTTTTGTTCTGTCCAGGTGTCTTTGAAATTTCTTCATCATCTTTGGCTGCAAGAAGAGCTTAATTAGTTGATGATGACTGCTTTGTCGATGAAATGGACATGTGCTGAAACAGAACTGCAATTGCTTGTTTGATATGAGATACACTCTCTCTCCACTGCTGTGTGTCACTCACTGGTTGAAAGAAATACTAATCTGACAGACGATTTCCCTTCCACAATATAGACACTATTAATTGAACCCCAGGATCTATTGGAGTGATGATTCTTCCTCCTATAATGCTCATATGTATTATTGTACTATCATTTCTCTGTAATATGATTGGATTTGTGGTAATTCTGGATTTTCTTATTAATCTGGTCAATAAGTCTTTATTTCATGGAACAGTTTGCAGTAAGTAGGGGTCTTGGATCCGTATGAAAACAGGTTTGTTCAATATTGCCTCTTTTTCCTTCTCAAAGTGCATATGCCAGTCTAGCCAGAAACCAGATAGATTCATTGGCACAATACTATTATTTTTTCCTCCTTTACGTTTGGCAAAATCCTCATGATCAACCATTATAGCCAATGATACATAATAATCTTATAGTTGTGTTACGTGTATCAACAGACATTTGTGATTCTTATGTCAACACTTATGTAACTTAACTTAGTACCGTACTTAATGTGTGTGATTTGTTCAGGGTTTGGTATTAGTGGATTTCTCATGTTTGTAAATTTGCAGGAAGAAAAAGAAAATTCCTTGAGTGACGATCAACATTTGGAAGATGATGGATGTTTGTAAACATAGGGTAAGGCATTCTGGATCCCTGAGGATGGGTTCCCTGCAGCACTAACTGAGGGGTCTAGGTTTAGCTGCTCTCTAATTTGAGCCAATGAAAAGTATCACACACAGTGATCTTAGAAAAATTTGGAGCTTTCCCTTTTTGCTTGAATCACCTTGAAATGTCCCTTTTGGACTAAATCTGAATATTTTCCAAATAGTAAACTGATAGCTCAATCAACATGCCATATTTTTATGATAGCAATCAGCCACAAACTTGCTGGAAATAATATAGAAACCCTTCAAAATATTATTCTTCAAAGCTGGAAATGATTGCAAGAGAAAAGCACTGGAAAATATATCTTTTTGCAATTTTAATATTAGCTGGAATTAATTAACAGTGAATACCCTTTACAAATATGGCTGGAACTAAGCATTTCCAAGCCCAAACACAAGTACAAATGGAAGATCCAACTGCTAAAAATATGGAGAACACAATGGTGCAAGAATTTGATACCACCTGTGCCTAGAACACCACGAACTTCACCTTAGGGCAGGTCGCCACCCTTGGGAAGGGCTGGAAATGACTGCAAACTGATTTTAGCACAATGTAATCTCCGTGTGAGATCACCCTTTTGCAAGTTTAAGGGTTTCATCCTCAAACTAGCCACTATTGAGGGGTTTCGTCCTCAATAGGTCTTCCAAGAGGGTTTTCATCCTCTATGGAGAGAAAGAAAGAGCAAGAGTGCTCCAACTCCAAGAAAGAAAATTATCAAATGATCAAGTGTGTCTTCCTCCACCCCAGCGACCCCTTTTATAATGAAGGTGGCGCCAAAATTCAAATACATTCCCCAATGAGGACCGACCTCCTTTGGGAGTAATAACATTCTTTTTATTTTTAATTTGTATTTTCCTTTTGTCCTTTTAAGTTGGCACTAGCATATTCCCACCAACTTGAGTTTATAATGTCACAATTAGAAAGTTGCCTAAAATTTAATACATGGATACAATTAGCAACTTATAATTATGACATTAATGACTTCCTTGTTGTTTCCTTGGGCCCACGGGAAGTGGAATGGGCCAAAGGTCTTCCGTGGAACTAACCGGGAGAAAGGACATTACAATCCTCCCCTCCCAAAATTGCTTGCCCTCAAGCAATTGCAAGCTTGGATGCTCCAATAATCTGGATCTTGTACTTGTCAAATGAAAGAGCTCTTGCCAAAACAAGCTCATATATCTTTGTCTCTCTCCTAATGATGTTCTTTAGCAGCCCGTGAAGTTTAAAAACTTCCTTGAAGCAGGGATCAACTATTACCTTAAACCTGCCATCTTCATTTTCTCCTTCAAAAACAACATCAACAAATTTATTCTTCATATACTCAGCTGTACTAAAAACCTTCCAAGTGTGTAACTTCAGCCCTAGAGCAAGGAATTGATGAATAATCAGCAACTTGACAAGCTAAAACATATTCCAAAGTGGCATCTTCATTCTTCGTTCCAACCTTGTCAACTATGGTGGAAGGACATCCCATATTCACAAATATGAGTGTGACTGAAATAATATGGTGGCTGCTAGTGATGATGACAACAACGTTAATGGTGGCAATTTGGCTCATGGCTGTCATGAAAACACTTTCTCTAGCATTTGGAGGTAGTAATACATCATCCCATGTTTCCTCCATGCCTTGTTGGAGACCCTTTGCATGAAGATTCAAGTTAGGAGCCCTTTCACCATGCTTTTGTTGTGCTACTCTGATATTCAAGTGGGTTGCCCCTTGGGATCTTCCTTTGGTGCTTTTGGTTTCTTCATTAGGAGGGATGTATATCAAACCATTCTCCAACTCTTGATGGCATTCTTCACTCAATGGCAAACTCAGAAACATTATGCAAAGCTGACCCAAAGTAGACCACTTGAGAGAGTTACCTTGTTGTAGCAATCTTCTTGGCTGTCCAAAATTGCCATTTGAGGCCGCCCTAAGGAGTTTCTAGGTTGCCTTCTTGCTGCTGTCCTTGGCTGGGCTGTACATTCAATCAAATGTTTTTGTTCCTTTTCCGATCCAAGCATTGGAAAGACTCTATTTCCATGCAAAATGAGATCTTTTGTAATCATGAACTTGTCAACCTTCATTGTGTCATCTCCATCTTCAGCTGCAATCCCATATGCTCCACCATTTGCTTGGGTGGGAAACAAACTCAGCTGCTCTTCTTTTTTTATACCTGTACCTGCAAATGGAACAAACTCATTAAGGAAAACAAGGGTTCCCATTATCACTTCATCATGCCTTATAGACATGATGGCCAACTCTCTCTCATCTTGCAACCATCTCATAACCTCCCCTCAAGTTATGGATGTCCGAAAACTCAATCACGCTGTCCCAAACATAGTTGTAACCTTGCATTTCCTTCTCCAAAATCAGAGTGATAGTGGTTGGAAACTCTTCTACGATTGTCAACAAAGTGAGAAGGGGGCTGGAAATGTTGCATGCAACAGGTGAAAGGATGGTACAACAGCTGTCCCACTGAAAACTATTCATGAAATTCTGCAATGACAATGTTATGGGGGCTGGAAACATCCCATTATTGATTGAAAATTCTCCCAACAACTGAAAATTATTCCATTTCATGACTGTCCCCATTTGTGTGGCAGCAAACAAAGTGTTGGGAAAACTGAAAATGTTGATAACAACAGTACAATTTTTTTGACAATGTGTCTTAAAACCCATAAAACATGACTTCTACTACTTACAATCATACCACCAATTTCCAGCTGGGTTACAATGCTCGGGCAAGCAAGATAACATCCATCTTGCTCACTTCCAAATATAAAATTCATGAACTCAACATCCACTTTTATTGGAAGACTTCTTCTAAGAGCATGTGCATGGATTAGGAGCTGAAAACCTCTATGATATAACTGCTGTTCTAAAAATGAAAATGTGGGATTTACCTTGTGTCCACCCCAAGCATTGAAAAGTTGTTGTGTCTCCATGGTGTAAGGAATGATGAAGCCTTTTGTAGTGACTCATCCTTCATCATGTTGTTAGAATACACAAAAAACTTTACATGACTCTTCCCAATTCTTCTTACATGCCAAGTGCAAGAGATGGAGAACTCAATAGTGACATTTACCTTGATCCTCACAAAACCATCCGGATACCATAGGCACAAACAATTTTGAATTTGAGCAAAAGATCTATGTGCTCTATATTACAAGTTGTCCCCTTTATCTTATCATCCTTTTTAGCATGTTGTTCATGATGACAAAAATATTGCAGCACATAGGAGGAAGCAACAAATCTGAAATATGATCATCATTGTCATACCTTAGGTCATCATTGTCATACCTTGGGCTGTCAACAAGGAGCTCACCCTCCTTTGCTGAATTGGGATTTGTGGAGACACCTCCAACCCTTCTATCCTTGTGACTCCCAATATTCTCTTCAAACACATGTCCCTTCACAATGTTGTTATGAAAATCAGTCAATGGCTCATCCTTAGGAAGTTCTGAAGGATGGTACATGTGCCTCTATCTTGAGCTCTTCGCATTCAACTAGTAATGCCCTTTTTGTTTTGATTTCTTCACTATTTTGCTGCCACATGCAATCATTGGAAATCAATAAAACATCATCTATTGTCAAAGAATCTTTACCTTCAAGTTGCATATTGGGCTTCTTTTGTTCTTGTTTTATGATTTCTTCCTCTTTCCTCATCACAAAGGGAGAATTCTTTTCGTCTTGGGCTGGAACATCTTTTCCACTTTCCTTTGGCATGGTAGATTCCTCCATGGGCTGTTCTCTCTCCATTACTTGCAGCCCTGATTTTTCTTCATGCTCCACCATTGCAATTTGGAAATTCTTTTCCTCTTCCTTTCTCAAGGCATGTTGAAGATCCTTCTATGGTGCTTGAGACCTAGGCTCGGGCCTTGATCTACCCTTGCTCACTCCTATGAACTTTGCAAGTGATATGGCATCATGAATCTCATCTGGAAGTGCCCTATACTCCTCATAGCTGGCAGCAATGTTGTGGCCCACCAAATGTGTGTTTCAACCTTTGGAATGGCTTCTTCCCTAGGGAGGAAGGTAGGCTGAAAAGGCCTAGCAGCAGATCTTGAAAATTGACCTTTGGGGCTGCCTATTGTTATGAACCCTTAAAGAGCTGCCCTCACCATTGGGTTGTCTTGACCCATGAAGTTTCTGTAAAGTTAGGGCTAGTGAATCCATAGTGTCTGCCAATCTCTTTTGCCCTTCAACAAGTCGATTCAACTTGGCTTCTTCTGAATTTTTGTTAGCCATTTTGGAACCCTCTGATTGCTGTCCTAAAATCTTCTTCTCCCTTCTCTGATAAAAGAGGAATTCCTTATCACTGCCTTGCATGTTTACCCAACAGGCTGGGAGGATTATGCTTTGATACCACTGTAATGTCCTTTTGGGCTAAATCTGAACACCAAAGGAACTTGCACAAATCCAAATAGTAAATTGAAGCAAAACTGAAATTAAATTCTCAAACCCTAGCAGCAGGCTGTAAACATATTTTTTATGATAGCAATCAGCCACAAACTTGTTGGAAATAATATAAAAACCCTTCAAAATATTATTCTTCAAAGTTGGAAATGATTGCAAGAGAAAAGCACCGGAAAATATATCTTTTTGCAATTTTAATATTAGTTGGAATTAATTAACAACAATGAATACCCTTTACAAATATGGTTGGAACTAAGTGTTTCCAAGCCCAAACACAAGTACAAATGGAAGATCCAACTAAAAATATGGAGAACACAAGAGAAAAGCATCGGAAAATATACTTTTTGCAATTTTAATATTAGTTGGAATTAAAACAATTTGAATACCCTTTACAAATATGGCTGGAACTAAGCGTTTCCCAAGCCCAAACACCAATGAAATTCACCTTAAAAATATGGAGAACATACTTTGGTGCCCTAAAACACCACGAACATCACCTTGGGAAGGGCTGGAAATGACTGCAAACTGATTTTAGCACAATGTAATCTCCGTGTGAGATCACCCTTTTGCAAGTTTAAGGGGTTTCGTCCTCAAACTAGCCACTATTGAGGGTTTTGTCCTCAATAGGTCTTCCAAGAGGGTTTTTGTCCTCTATGGAGAGAAAAAAAAAGCAAGAGTGCTCCAACTCCAAGAAAGAAAATTATCAAATGATCAAGTGTGTCTTCCTCCACCCCAAACTACCCCTTTTATAATGGAAGGTGGCGCCAAAATTCAAATACATTCCCCCATGAAGGACTGACCTGCTTTGGGAGTAATAACATTCTTTTTATTTTTAATTTTTGTCTTCCTTTTGTCCTTTTAAGTTAAGCTTTATTCCCACCAACTTGAGTTTATAATGTCCTTAGAAAGTTGCCTAAAAGTTAATGCTAGGATATCGTTATCCAAATAACTCTCCTAGTTATTTAGGTAACTTACATACACCTTCTGGCTCTGAATTCTCCATTGCAAGGTTACGCGCACTCAGGTTCACTTGGCACATTCCTTGGTTGCATCTCTTCACGCGCCCTCTTCCTTTCCTCGTGCACCGTGCGCTTTTCCTTCTTCCTTGTTCCTTTTCCTCTTTGTTCCATCTTTCCCTTGCGGGCCTTCCTTCTGCCTCCTTCCCGCACCTCATTCTTCTACGCGCATTATCTTTGCACCCTCCTTCGCGCCTTTTGTGCCACGCCATCCTTTGACATGCTTGAGTGTGCCACAAACGACTACTCAAAGCGCACCAACAGGCGTTGAATCTTGACAACCAGCCAATGAATGACATGTGGCAAAAACAACAAATCAAATGAATGGTTGGCTGATTTCTTCATCAATCCGCGCGCGCCACGTGTCTTGCGTGCCCAGACGGCTCTGACATCTTCTGACAGCCATATCTTTTTCTACAGAGCTCCGATCGGCGTGCGCCTAGTCTCAATCAATAGTTGCTGACATAGGCTACAATGCTAAGCATTCAAATTCAAATTCTTGGTGGATCTGGTAGGTGAGAAATGGGAAAACATCTTTTTGGGCATTAATGAGCAAATCTGATTGCTTCAACCACTTGATTTGATATGATCCGCCCTCCTTCCTTCTCCAACACACCAAACAGACTTGGGGAAACATATTTGATAGATTTGCGGCGAATTTACGGGCATTTAATGCTTCTTGTTGGTGGTTGTATTTCAAATTCGGGTTTTCCTCTCTTCTTCTTACGGATTCATCTATAAATGTAAGAGCTGGGCTCATTATTAACGTTGGACATTTTGGATCCTTACGCATTTTGCTAAGGACTTCATATTTTCTGTATTTTGAGTCGTAGACCTCTAGATCTGGCTCTTGCATGTGGATATCAGCCTCTTTCACCATTGTAACAACTCTGTGCATTTTTGGAAGTAATAGAAGCATCATTTTGTGACTATTCTCTGTCCTAACGTGTTTGCATTCCTTCTTGCTTTTTCTTTTGCATTGCGTGCTCATTGTGCCATTCTACGTCCCTTGCAGCTCCTTATTTAGTTGTGTTCCATGAAATTGATATGGTAAATATGTTTTAAGTTGTGCTACACGTGCCTAGCCTTCTTTCACGCATTTCCTTTCATTTTCGCTCAGAACAGATAGTGTTCATCCCTCTTTTCTGGTGCTATCGCCTTTTAGTGTAGGTTTCCTTTCATGTTATCCTTCTATCCCTGGTCCCTTGGCATTGTTAGTTCAGTTTTCCCTTTCAACACTAGGAGTAGCAGTAGCAGTAGAATTAGATAGAGGAACTGGCCTTTTCCGAGATCTGTCCCAAGCGCGCAAGGTCCCACAACTTGGGGATGGTTCCATTGTTGTCACAAACGACTCGGTTCTTCCAGATCCGAGACACGGGTGCAAGTTTGACAACCAATAGATACGATTAACGACTTATAATTATGACACGAATGACTTACCTTGCTGTTTCCTTGGACCCACGAGAATTGGAATGGGCTAAAGGTCTTCCATGGAACTAACCAGGAGAAAGGGACATTACACATCCATATTTCATGCGGTGGTTGTCTGTCATAGACTATGCATGATAGTTACACACGGTAGCCCTCCATAAAGCTAGCTAGTAAGGGGTATGGTTGTAGTTGGTACTTTTAAGCAACTATGCTTTTTTACATGTTAGATGTTGATAGATTTTCTCCTATTAGAGTCCATCACGTTCCTACCTTTTTCTCTGTTTATACTCAATACCCATTGCTATAAGATCTCAATCATTGTATCCAAGGTCTTTGCAACTTAGTCAGTTAGGGTCCTCTTGATCTCTTCTATCCCAACCTCCATTATTATTATAACGATTTTGGTATGGACTGTAGACTCATTATCACTATGAACTATATTTATGTTAACCAAGCCCGAGGTTACGTTTGGGCTATTTACAGGTTTTCTTGCATCACGTCAGGGTAGAGACTGGCTATCAACTCCTGGTACTTATTGGATTTTGTAATATGGAACTAGAGATAGAAGACTTCATCTTTAAATGTCCTGTTTACTTGAAATTCATGGTTGCTAGTATTGCTTGTCCATATATTCAGAAGGGTTCCATTTCAGCCTTAACTGAAGATGTGTTGCACATGATATCCAAGAGATGGCTTAATGAAGGAGAAATCTACTTATCAAGTATACAGTTCTAATTACAAGCTCATCACTTGTTACTTCTAGAATGTAATTGACTCCACATGGATCCAACCTCTTTATCCATGATCTAGTGTAGCTCAATTTGCCAACGGCGAGCCTCATCTCATCAGCACTGCATGTCCTCTACTTTGCACTCTAGTATTTTTGCCAGCCTTGGATGTTAAGAGTGGTCTAGTGTACTTTCGACCATGTGATCATTTTATTTGAAGGAGACGCATCTTTAGTTTTTAAATTGGTATTCCACAGAGAAATAATGAATAAGATTCTTCTGAATTAATCTTTCATTTTTTTTTGGTTCAATGTATTGGATCCCACTGCTGGATCCATCTTTAGGGAAATGAAGATTGATGCATCTTTTATTACACCGAAAGCATTAGAGTTGCTTCATCTGAGCATCAGAGTTGCATAGAAAGGCTCATCCTGTGAAAAGTAGAAAGGCTCATCAACATTACTTTTGGGGCTTTTTTTGTTTGTTTGCCAAATGTTATGAGCTGCATTGCACAATTTCTTATACTTGATATTACATCTAGTTACTGTTCCATTATTATTATTTTTATATTGAATGAGCATCTATAAAACAATATATGTCCACTTAGGACAAATGATAGAACCAATATCCAGAAACAAATCCAATAGATGGATCACAAAATCCAAGTATATCAGTATCAACAGATTAAACAGTACCAACAGAGTAACTATCAACATTCATGTAATATAAAACAAGAAGCTTAGAAATCTTCATCCTCTAGTATCATGGAGGTGTCTTCATCCATAGGGCCCAACTTGGTTATAAGTTCGTCGACACGTCCAGGTCCCATACCATCCTCAGGTCCCTTCTGCTAGAACAACTTGCATCTTTAGTTGTTACCAAACTGCCCTCTCCTTGATCCTTACTCTTACTACCAGTATCAACCTTAGTAACCACTTTTCGCTTCTCGAGGGCATCTGCTTCTTTGTAATTTCTTGCAGTGCAGCCACTGTACCATGAACCTTAGAATCACTAAATATTTCATCCAGTGAGAAATATTCAGGCCTGCCTTAGAAGTGCTACGAGGATCACCAATGCTGATGTTATCTTTAGAATTGTTATCTGCATGTGAATCTTTTTCCAAGGAGCTTTGAAACACATTGATCAATGCCTTATCCCTATAGAATGCAACGAGTTTATATTCAAATTCACTACCCTAATCACCACCCAACAGTGGGTCAATTGGTTTGCACTAGTTGAAGTAGGAGTCTTTGATTAACCCCCATTCATATTCTGAGATAGACCCTGTAGCGACAGTGGAATGTAGTGTCTAGGAGTGAGGGTTCTGAGGGTCTTCTTGTAACTTGCTTCAACTTTGATCAACTGTTCTTGGACAAGTCTTTGTTTCCTAGCTCTCATAATATCTTTGGACCCACCAAAGGTTCTCAAGAAATTATTACACATACTGATAGAGCTATCCCATGAGCAGATCTTAGAGTCTGAATTGCTAAGACTTTTAGCAAGAGACCAAGAGGTTCTTAGGCGAGAATCACAATCATCATCCTTAAGGTGAGAAATGTTGAGATTATAAAGACCCTTCTATTGCTTGGCGAGGGTTGAAGGATTCTTATTGAACCGCATTGTGACTTAAATAAGGTGGCAGTTTGAGAGGGTGAAAGGAAAGACATTAACAGCATTAGAATCCATAGCCAGAGGAACAAAGAATTGTTCCTTGTTGAAATAAAACCTATCCAACCTAGAGTAAACTCTATTTTTCCCTTTCTGGTTATTATACGAGGTGAACCAAACACTTTTACTATTGAATTTTTCCTCAGCAAGGGGGTCACTGATTCATAGAATCCTTTTATGTTTGGCCCAGGGGAATTGTTCATTGCCTCTCCAAGTAAAAGTTCTCCCACCACACTTGTCCTTTTTTAATCATGTTGAAGTCTTCTCCAATAATCCAAGGGGCATTATGCAGGTTGGAGGCCATCAAATTCCAAAGGTCAGCTCTATCTTTGTAGTCATTCGGAGCATAGACGGAGCAAATACCAAAAATATGATTCCCAATGTTAATTGTATCCCACACCACCATATTAGAAGACGAGGTCCATAGTTTATTAGTGCCTCTGCCCATTTTTGATGGATAAGGATGACAAAGCTTCCTCTCCCCTTGGCATGCTTGGTGCGGAGGGGTACACACCTCGGCCATATATATTTTAAAGCCAATTCCAGAGCAACCCCAACCTCTTTGACCTCTCGAAGAAAAGCAAAATCCAGATCTTGTCTAGAGTTTCTAAATTGTCTGACAATGGGCTTCCTATCTAGGGTTTCCAACCCTCTAATGTACCAGCTTAAAATTTTCATAATGGAAGGGTTTTAGTAAACACTTCACCTAGGATCCTTTGAGGGTGAACCCACAGGAAGTTTATTCTGATACAACCTATCAAAACAAGGAGTAATTTTGGTCTCCTTGGGAATCCTTTTAGCTTCTCCTTGCCCACGGTCTCTTTTTCTTAGTATCAGCACCTATGGGAGTTTCAGCTCCATTACTTCCATTAATTGCTTCTAGTTTTTGTCGCTTGGTTCCCAATTTAAAGAAATTGTTGGAGGGCTCATCCTCTGTCAAGGCTGCAGGCTTCTCATCTCCTTGCTTCTCTGTGGGGGTTTGAGATAAGGTAGCCCATCCTGGCAGTTAGCAACCTCAGGATCATCATGGGGAATGTTGGTTATGACATTCTCCTTATTTTTGTCCAAAAATTCATATTTCAGGAATTCAACCACATTCAAAGCTTTCATTAAAGAAAGCTCAACGTCATATTCTTCAGAAATCCTGTACTCATTGCTGGAAGGAGGGGCTTCTTCACGGGTTTTAGGTAGTGGGGAAGATTCTGAGTGGGACTGTTACAAATTTCCATAGCATCTTGGTCACTCTTTTCAGAGGAGGGGTTTCATGATCACTATCAGGTACAGCAGGAGGAACAACCTCTTCACTTTTTACCAAAACCACATCTACAGGAATGGAGCCATCTGGGGAGGCGACTCTTCGGAGGCACATGCGCTCTCTCCAGTAGAGCCGTTTTTATTTGTATTATTCACATCCTTTTTGTTACTAGCCAACACTGGGCAATCCTTTTTGATAAGATAAGATAAGATAAATATATTAATGTCCAACGAATCGACCACAAAATAATATTTTTGAGAAGACCAAGTTTTTGCATAGAAAACAAGCATTAAGTTCTCCAAGCCCAACCACCGGGCTAGTAAAATCCTCATCAGGGCATTCAAAAACAATTTCTTCAGGGAATTGGCTGAGAAGTTTAAGAGAATTTAAGATTCTTGCATTCATATTGGCTAAAGTAACCTTAGTTTCTTCAATTTCGAGGATCTCTCCAAGGGGTTTAAGAACACTTGGAAAAAGATTCCATAATTGCAGGGGGACGTTTTGGAGCTCAATCCATCTAGGAGCAGTTTTAACTTCGATTTCTTGACAGTCAAGGTTAGGGTTCCAAGGGAGTACCCTAAACATGGATTGCCCAACATTCCAAAAGGGTTTACTAATTGCTCTCCTCTGCATGTTTGAATTTTTAAACAAAACTATGAAAACCCCTTTTGAATCATTCTACAAAAAGAAACATATAACCCCATTTTTTTCCCCATACAATATTTATCCAGTTATCAAAGAACCTTCTAGAGGGAAGCACATTACCATTCAGACAAACAAAGAAAATACCCAAATTTTTAAGTCTGATTTCTTCATTGAGCAAATCTTTACACATCACTTCATTAGGGCAAAGACGAAGGGTAGATGGACAGACAGGGCCCTTACCTTCTCCTTGCATCTCAGCGGGTCCATCTTGGCCTCCAGCAGCCCCAAGTGCAGCACAGACAAATTCTGCTCCAGATGATAGTACTGCCGAATCCTCTTGTTGAAGGGCTTCAACGAAGGATTTCTTGAAGTTTCTAGCAACCCTCAGCTCTTTTGTTTAAGACCCGACTTATTATTATAATGTTACTAGAATTTTTAGTCATGTCTTCAAAACTTGGCACAATGTAGGAAGATAAATCTGAAATTAAAATCATTCCAGTTGATCCATTGATTGCTGTATCATTTGTGTAAGTATCAGATTTTGAGAAGTCGTGTGATGGAAGAAGAACATGAAGGTGATCCAGGTGGACATAAGAATACAGAAGCTACAAATAAGAAGATATTGTTCATCAGATTTAGGTGGCCAACAATACATAGGGATCATTCTGGACCCTGATCTGGTGATGTTCCTGACCCTGATCCTGTATTATCAATCTCAATTGATGAGATACTCTATTCTTTTTGGTGCTTGAGATTACTACACTATTTTTTCAAGCAGTCAATGACATGCTTGCCGGGATGGTACATTATCTGGCAGGAAAATAAATCCATCAATCTCAAGCGTCTAATATGCAGACAACTTGATGTTGGTGTACCGTGTACTACTTCAGAGATCTTCAATAGGATGCAATTACATGGAAAACTTCAGCTGAAGCACATTTTGCCATTTTATTTCTGAAACATAGCTCTTCAATCAAACAAAATCTCCAACATCACACATATTCCTATGCTTACATTTTCCATTTTGAAATACCACAAGTTTATTAGTAGCACTAGTCATACTCTTGAGGAACTTGTGGCTTTCCAATGTTTACTCCTTCCTTTCCTTATGACGGGTGCACAATCAAACCATGAGATATATGATATCTCCTTCGCCCCAAGGACTCAACCCAAATAGGTAGCAACATGACTTATTGGTCATGCAAACCTTCAAATAAAGGCCAACTTAGGGGCATGCATTTTGACTATGTGTCTGCATTGTATATGCAGTAGTATACATCTTGATCAATTGGGTGGTTAACTGCTTAATCTAGTTGCTGTATAGGGAATGAAAGCTTAAAGTAATCACTGAATTGAATACACACACTTTCCATCGGAAGGAAACACACGTTTCCGAAAATAATACTGGAATTGAAATCTTAATCTGAATTTGGAAGCTTCCGATTTTTGAATTGAATATGTATAAACAGAACTAATTAATTACTTGTGCTTAAAGGAAACTACGAAAGCATCAAACACTCAAACAACAATAAACTATGAAATGGATACACACACAACAATTAAAATAGGAAATGAATGCTCCCACAACAAAAGCAACTAATGGATGGGAGTCTTCACTGCGAATCCTCACAAGTGGGCCCTGCCTCGGTTGGATCAGAGTTCAAATCCCTTCCTTGAAATTACGATATGTTACTTCAGATCACTTTGTTATTCAATGACAAATCATATAGCAGTGGAAGGATTGCTACTGCTGGGTTATAACTCTGCTCTAATTGAAATCAACTTCTGAATTATATTTCTTCTACACACTTAACTGAACCACTTACAAGGGTCATCTTTCTCATCTGAGCTTTGATGTGATGAATTGCCCGATAAGCCGAAGCTCATAACACGTCCCGACCCTATTGAGTATCTACGCCGACAGCCTCTATCTAAACTAGAACTGTTGGCCTATATGCAGAGCGTAGCATATATAGATGTTGGACAGTTGGCCAACTTATTTCTTGGATAGAGAAGGCAGTGCTTTATTTAGAGATTCTAATATCGGTTACGACAAATAAATCTGTAGCGGTGCATAGAATAGAAAAGATTACAATAGTTCGGACCAAATCAATAGATGTATTATACAAGTCATGGTTCAGTTGAAAAATCAAGACACAAACAAGAATATGAAAACATCTTTCAGCTTGCAATATCCTTTATCTCCTATCTTTATGCAGCAGTATTTTTATTTTATCCCATTGGGGCATGTGTGGATCACAATACGTAACAGCTTGCAACCGTTCCTACTGTCAACTGCTTCCTGGACCCTTCTTATATTTGTTGCAACTAACTCTTCTTCCACTTTTGGCATCGCCTCATCTTAATCTGCAGCAATGTTTCAAAACAGTTCTCAGCAAGCTACAACCGTTGCTATGGGTGCTCACAGCCAGTTGCTACGGGTTGGCTGAGCCTGTGGCTACGGGCTTTGCAAGGATGTATAAACATGACTAATACTGAATTCTTTATTAGCCATTAGTACTACCGAATGATCAACACCAGAAATCATACAATTTTATCTAGAAACTATAAGTGTTAACCCATACCTGTTTAAATATAATAGCATTATATAGTGTTCCTGATCTGTTATGCAGTTATACCTACCTCTAACTACCGAGTGTTTGTAAACCAATTTGTAACTACCTCTTATTATATAATAAACGTTGTCACACATGTTTGAGTGTGCATTCAGCCTTCTCTGAATTCTTTCTTCTCTTTGCATATGCTAACATTGGTATCAAAGTGTTTGACAGTTGCGTACGATTTATTGACGCCATTGAAGGAAGACGAGTTGGATTGAAGTGTGTGTGAGGTCGACGGTAAGGTCGATGCCATTCCTGCAAAATGAGAGCATCGATGTCATTCCTGCAGAATCGTGGGCTGTTCTAGAATCGTGGGCTGAATACATGTCGCAAAGAGTGAAGAGCTTTTTGCAGTCAATACGAGCATATATATAGTCTCAGGTTATCTGGTGCGGACTGCTGTTCCGCCATCAAAAAGAATTCGTATGAGGTTACCTGGTCGTGGGCTGCTGTTCTGCCATTAAAAAAAAGGCATTCGTTTGCTGTTTCTCGCAGGCAAAAGACCTGTTGCAAGGACATCACAACCTGTGATCGTCCAAATACGAGGGCAGTCCAAGCCACGATGTGGTAGCACATGAATAATAGTCACTTTTTTAAGGGCAGGCAAAAACGAACATATTGATTTTCCTCCATTCGCGAGGATAGGAAAAGTCTTTATAAGGGCAATATACAGTTTCGAGTGCAGCTCGAGGGTAGAAGTTCTTCTATTTGAAAGCCATTGAATAATATTCATTTTCAGTAACAAAGGTATTCACCTTGTGATTTGCATTTGAATAATCAATTTCATACTATTTGCTGGAGTGGGCAACATATTTTATTATTTCCGTTACTTTGGAATAATAAAATGGCAAATATTTCAAACCTAATTCTGCCGGACTTGCAAAAATTAACGGGCAGAAAATTCAATGTATGAAGTGATAATACTCCAACGCTTGTAGAATTTCGTGATTGTGATAAGATAATCACGGGTAGTGAAGGTCGACCAACGACGAACTTCGCGGATTATGATAAATGTCATAAGGAGGCTCTATTACTTCTCAAGTTGTCGGTGTTGGATGATATGATACCGGAAGTGCGGAATGCCACTGAGGCAAGCACGTTATGGACGAATCTAAAAGACAAATATTAAACGTCAGAGAAAGGACAAGTTTTATACCTCAAGAATACATTGTTTGCTTTGAAGTTACAAGAAGGTGGATCGCTATCTGAGCACCTACTTCGGATGAAAGACCTCGAGACCAGTTATCTTCCATCAACAAAAAGGTGGACGACAATGATATGGTGGCTCTGGTTCTAAATAGCTTGCCTTCTTCATATGAGTCATTTGTGGAGGCACTCCATTTAATGGCTGAAAGTCAAACTCTCACGTTTGACAAGGTGAGTTCCTACTTGTTACAAAAGGAGCAGAGACAAATTCAGGTAGAATATAGTTGTGACTAATCAGAGAATGCTCTTGTCACACAATCAAAAGGAAAGTGGAGACGTCATTCTGGTAAGTCCTGCACTTAGTATCAGGTCATATGCTATTACTGTCACAAGGTTGGGCACCTTAAGAAGGATTGTCGGAAGTGGAAGTATGATCTTTCGCAACATAAGAAAAAGCCATGTGATGAGGAAGATGTGGCAGCAATTGCAAAAGAACGAGATTTGGATGACGGGCATGCTCTTTATTGTCTTACGACATCATGCTCACATGACAATGGTACTAGTTGTTGGATCATTGACTCTGGTGTATCCGCGCACTTTTTATGTCGCACGGATTGGTATGTTTCATTTACTGCAAATATATGTTTTGAATTAGTAGTACTAGTTGATGGAGAATCACTTGTAGTAGAAGGGATAGGAGATATATCCATCAGATTGAGTATTGCTCATAAACTCTCGGTACGAATGTTAGATATGTACCTTCTTTACAAAAGAATCTTCTTTCTATTTGTCAATTTATTGAAAATCCAAATATTTGTGTGGGAAGAAGTGTATTGTCGCTGATGTGAAACATGTTGGCATGTGTGTCCAAAGACTCCCGTGAGTTTCGTGACATGGACTAACCGCCTCTCGTAGATCCTAACTCGCGATCAGAATGCGGAGACTAACACCTATGGGTTTTGGTCTAACAAAGCAATCGTGGTCCAACAAATGGTATCAGAGCGACAGGTCTCGAGTTCGAAACTCACTCGGGTAATGCTGAGGGGGAGATTGTTGGCATGTGTGTCCAACACTCCCCGTGAGTTTCGTGACATGGACTAACCGCCTCTCGTAGATCCTAACTCTGGCGATTGTAGCGGAGACCAAAACTTGCTTTAACTATGGTAAAATTGGTCATTTTGCAGCTAAATGCCCAGAGAAGGAAGATAGCAAAGATGAAGAAAGCAAACCCAAGTTCAAAAGAGAATTCAGGAAAAGCAGAGGCAAGAAAAGATTTGAAAAGCAAAAGAAGAGTCTATATTCAAAAAGAGGTAGCAGCTCATCCGAAGAAAGCGGAATAAGTGATTCAGACAGTGATGATGAAGAAACATTGTTTATGGCTATAGAAGAAGGTTCATCAACCAACAAAGTTGATTTGAAAGGAATCGAGGACATAGAAGAAGAAGGTGAGGTAAACCTCGAAGAAGAACTCATTTGTGCGTTGGGTGAAATAAAAGCACTCAAAAAGAGGAATCGAAGCAAAGACCTCAAATACTTAAATATGAAGAACAAAATCAATCTTTCGAAGGTAAGTTAGCCCGTAGTCTTGAAGAATCAAAGAATCTAATTATTGACCAAGACCCGTTGAAGAAGCAAAGAGAATTGAGGAAGGGTTGAGAAGTCAGCTCAAGGTGAAACAAGAAGAATGTGAAAATCGTGAGTCAGAGATTGTTGCGATGAGAAAAGACTTAGAAAAGGTAAATACCAAACTAATGAACAACTTGAAATTTGAAAAGAGTACTAAGGTTCTAGATGAGATTCTAGAAAGTCAAAGATCACCATCCAACAAATCAGGACTCGGATATGAAGAAAAACTAGAGAAAGCTTCAAAATCCATTGAGCTTCCGGAGAAGAAAGGTTTAGAAAAGGCAAAAAGTTATGCAGAAATTCTAAATACGCCTACGAAGAATAAAAGCAGAAAGGAAGAGGAAACTATGAAGACCAGTTCCATCCACAAGGAAGGTGTTAAAGAGAACGACACCAAAAGACCATTTATTCCACGACATAGGAATATGAACAGGTTTGAAAGTTCCTTTCATGGTTATTGTTTTTATTGCAATATATATGGGCATAAAAAGATAGAGTGTAGAAAGCGAATGAGAGATAATGAAGCCTGGAACAAACCAAAATCTGCTCATAGAGTGTTGAATATGAACTATAATTCGTTTGCTCCACTATCCTATTATAACGAGGAAGCCATTATCTGCTACAAGTGCAATAATTATGGACATATAACACGCTTTTGTAGAAGTGTGTTTGACTCGAGACAAGATCAAAAGACAAAGCCTTTAGATACAAAGAAAAGGGAGGCTACGAAACTCGGACAAGGGAGTAGGAGGAAGATGGGCTAGACAAAGAAAAATCCATGCTCGTTCAAACAACTTTTCATGCTCGAGATGAAGGACATCGTGGTACATTGATAGCGGATGTTCAAGACATATGATTGGTGATAAAAGTAAGTTTCTCTCCTTAAAGAAAGTAAACGAAGGTACAAACAAATTTGGTGATAATGCTACAGCGAAGATCATTGGCAAAGGTACGTTGAGTTTGGATAATGGAAAACCAAAAACAGAGAATGTTTTGTATGTTGAAGGATTAAAACATAACCTCTTGAGTGTGAGTCAAATGTGTGATCGGGGACACACTCTTAAGTTCTATGCCGAAGGATGTGAAATAAGGAAAGCGATACAAGAGAACTAATTGCAGATTACCACCGAATCAGCAAATAATCTATATATGCTCGGAGAAATAAAAGAAGAAAAATGTTGCCTAAGTCAAGTTGAGGAAAGTTGGCTATGGCATAAAAGGATGGGACATATAAATTTTGATAATCTTGTGAAGATAAGCAATAAGCAGGCCGTACGGGACATGCCTAAAATAACAAAGCCTTCGAGTACTCTGCTGCAAACAAAGGCCTTTGGGAAGCGCACTTAACAAGATTCAAAACAAAGGAGTATTCATCCACCAAACCATTGGAGCTAATTCACACGGATTTGTGTGGACCTACCAGAATGAAAAGTATTCAAAGTGAGAGTTATTTTATGTTACTCATTGATGACTACACTAGAATGACATGGGTAGCATTTTTGAAAGAAAAATTTGAAGCATTTGGAAAGTTCAAAGCTTTCAAGGCATTAGTAGAAAATGAAACAGGGCTGAAGATAAAATGTCTAAGGTCAGATCGTGGAGGTGAATTCATGTCAAATGAATTTATTGAATATTGTGAAGACCATGGAATTAAAAGACAATACTTAGCTGCAAGAACTCCACAACAAAATGGAGTAGTAGAAAGGAAGAACAAAACCGTTTAAGAGATGGCCCGAACAAGGCTGAATGAATCTAAGCTATCAGATAGATTCTAGAAAGAAGCGGTACCGCTGCTTTATATTTTGGATAGAGTGCAAATCGAGTTAACCATGACAAAACTCCATATGAATTATGGAAAGGAAGACCAACCTTGGTCAAATATTTTAAGGTATTTGGGAGCGAGATGTTTCATTAAAAGAACCGAAGAGGACTTAGGCAAATTTGATTCAAGATCCGATGAAGGGATTTTTCTTGGGTACTCCACTAAAAGGAAAGCCTTCGATGTTATAACAAGAGGTCAGGACTATCATAGAAAGTGCAAGTGTCGAGTGGATGAGGGTCCTGGATCTAAAGACAAAAGAAAATTCAAGAGTCTCAGAGAAATACCAAGTCTTGTGAAAGAAGAACAAGAGGAAGAAGAAGATATTGAAGAGTGGAGTAAATCAGAAAGGCAGGATACCAAGACGCCATCTCGCTTCGTTCAGAAAAATCATGATGAAAGTCAGATTATTGGAGAACTTGATACCGGGGTTCAAACCAGAAGAAGAATTACAAATGCTTCTGAGCAAGGGTATTTTTCTCTGCTATCTAAGGTAGAACCTAAGAACTTTTTAGAAGCAAGACATGATAAACATTGGTCGAAGGCAATGAAAGAAGAATTAGATCAAATTGAGAAAATGAAACTTGGGAACGGGTTCCCACTAAAGAGTCAGAATGTGATTGGCACTAAGTGGGTATATCGGAACAAACTAAATGAAGATGGTTAAGTCACTCAAAATAAGGCAAGATTGGTATGCAAAGGGTATGCTCAAGTGGAAGGTGTTGATTTTGAAGAGACTTTTGCTCCGGTTGCCAGACAAGAAGCAATCATAATGTTCCTTGCTTTCGCAGTGTTTAAAAATTTCAAAGTCTACCAAATGGATGTCAAATCAGCCTTTTTAAATGGGAATTTAGAAGAGGAGGTTTACATAGAATAGCACCAAGGGTTCCTATTATCGAAAAATGAAGATTATGTGTGTAGGTTGAAAAAGGCATTGTATGGATTAAAACAAGCCCCCAGAGCATGGTACTCAAGGCTTGATCAACATCTACAGGACCAAGGATTCAAGAGAGGACATGCTGACAGTAATCTTTACATCAAAACTAAGATGAACACCATTTAATTGTGGTTGTATATGTGGATGACATAATCTTTGGAGGAGACAATGAAGAAATGTCTAGAAAATTTGCAGAAGACATGCAAAAGGAATTTGAAATGTCTATGTTGGGTGAGTTATCCTTTTTCCTCGGATTGCAAATTTCTCAATCTAATAAAGGAATATTTATATCCCAAACCAATTATGTGAAGGAAATGTTGAAAAAGTTTGGTATGGAGGAGTGTGCACTGTCAAAGACACCGATGATCACCGGAACCAAGTTAAGCAAAGATGATGAATCTCCGTATGCTTTGATCAATCTCTATAGATCAATGATTGGGAGTTTATTATATGTGACAACATCCGACTTGATATCATGCAAGCAAGTGGGTATGGTGGCACGCTTTCAAGCGGGCCAAAGAAACACATGTGCAAGTTGTAAAACGCATATTTAGATATCTAAAGGGAACTATGGAATACAGTTGTGGTATCCAAAAGGAAAAGATTTCACATTGATGTACTTATACAGATTCGATTGGGCAAGGTGATGTGTAGATGACGTAAAAGTACAAGCGGAGGAGCATTTTTTCTTGGAAACCTGTCTGTATCTTGGCTAAGTAAGAAGCAAAATTCTGTATCCCTATCCACAACAGAAGCAGAGTATATAGCAGCGGTACTATGTTGCACGCAAATTTTATGGATGAAGCAGACCTTGAAGAATATCAAAGTAGAGTATGATCATCCCATCTCCATATTGTGTGATAATACCAGTGCAATAAGTATTTCAAAGAATCCGGTTATGAATTCCAGAACAAAGCACATTCCCATAAGATATCACTTCTTAAGAGAGCAGGTGGCAGAGAAACAGGTAAAGTTGGAGTATGTCGCTACATCCGAACAAATAGCAGATATTTTCACTAAGCCACTTCCAAAGGAGACATTTGAATATCTACGGCATAAGCTGGGAGTAATTTCTTTTACATCTTTACATTGAAGAGTCAAGGGTAGCACTGGTTAAGGGGGAGCTAAACCTTTGCAAATTTTTTCAGCTCCTAGGATGACCCTTTGCCATTGATGTCAAAGGGGGAAAATGGTATCAGAGCGACAGGTCTCGAGTTCGAAACTCAATCGGGTAACGCCGAGGGGGAGATTGTTAGCATGTGTGTCCAACGCTCCCGTGAGTTTCGTGACATGGACTAACCGCCTCGTAGATCTTAATCGTGGCGATCAGAAGCAGAGACTAACACCTATGGGTTTTGGTCTAACTGCAATCGTGGTCCAACAAAACAAAGACAGATGATTGCCCTTGGTATTAAGCAAGGTGGCCAATATTGATTGTTGATCCTCGCTACAATTAACATGAATGCACGTGTGGAGTACAATTCCACCGGATAACTCCACCATACAGGTAGTACAGAGGTCGACGTGCCTTGAAGGATGGATTTCCTCATTTTGAAGAATAGTTTGTTGTGGATGGAGACTCCACTAGTCCGTATGCATCGACGGTGCATGGTGCGATGTCATGCTAAGGCACTCACTCGAGATACTTGCTCAAGGCCAATATAGCGTGAATAGTTTGCTCATTGTGTTGTGAAAGACCTTTCCCAACAGAGGGGGATAAATGAGCAAATAGATGAGATGGAGGAGTTGGTTCTCACTCCTACTACTACGGAGATGGTTATTTCTCCCACTACTGAGACAAAGATGCTTGTTTCTCCTACTATTGCGAAGTTGGTTCTAACTTCTACTGCACAGATGGTCACATTTCTCTTCCTGAAAAGGTTGGATGAGCACTACATGGTGTTGCAAGGACATGATTGAGGTGACTTAGATTGCAGGCTAACTAAGTCTTTGTATAGACTCTAGCAGGCTACACAAGCCTGGAACAAATTTCTCAATCCACCTCTCCGAGTTTCTGATTCTAACACTGTGGAGATGGGGTTGACACTCTCAGCCATTGATGATTCATCACTGGTCAATGAATCACGTAACGAAGAATCAATGGACCACTTGCCATATCCTTTGTTCACACGACCAAATTCTTGTTTTGTGGTCCTCCATTTGACAACCGCAACACAACAATGGACTGCTGATTTCGAAGTACCACCTATGGCACAATCTATAGAGCTAATGACTAAACATATGAGCTTCAGAGCATTTGTAAAATTTTGGGACAAACTTGGTATTGTTTCCGGTTTAGTCATTAAGAGGGGGTGTTGAATATATAAGGGAGCATTTGGCTCTTGATAGTTAAGGAGTTATAACCGATAACCGTATTGTAACCATCATCCCTACATATAAATAAAACTTTGCCTGTGACATGTCTACAGTATAGTTTGCCTTTTCATTTTTCTCTTTGCTTCTCCTTCTACTAACAATACCAATAAACATATGCAATGTATATGTATCATGTGTTAATATGGACAAAAATGGTTAAAAGGCTTTTGTGGGGTTATGAAATAATATAGTAGAAAGGGGGTTCTAGGGGTATACAAATTGTTAGATGAGGAATACTTCAATCTCATCACCTTGCTTAAGTCCTCAAATTCCACCTTTGGGGCAACATCAAATTCTTGTGAAATAACAAAAGAGAAAATTTACTTGCTTAACCCAAGAGTGTTACGCGGGGACGCGTCCCCCCATATTTGACACGTCCCAGACGCCCGACGTCCCGGGACACGAGGACGTGGGGAAACGCCTCCCCATGTTTCCTACTGTGCAAATGTGGTGGGAAACGCCTTGGGGACGGCTGGAGGCAGGAGGAAACGTCTGGGGACGTGGGGACGTGGAGGGGACGTCTAGACGTCCCCGCCGTCCCCCACACATTTTGACGTGTTTTTTAAATTAAAAACATACTTTTTAGACTCAAAAACATTTTTTTTTAATTGCAAAACACTTATAGCATAAAAGTAACATTCCTAACCTAACCCTAACCCTAAAAGTGCTATTTTATGTTATAAATTTACATTATGGGCTCATTTCATATTCACACCAAGCAAGAGCAAGAGCAGAGTGAGAGCAAGAGCAAGAGCAAGAGTGAGAGCAAGAGCAAGAGCAAGAGGGAGAGCAAGAGCAAGAGCAAGAACAAGAACAAGAGGGAGCAAGAGGTATTTATAATTTTATAATTTTATTTGCTTACAATACTTGTTAAAGTTTTTTTTTTTTTAATTTAGATTATATTTGCATTTGTTAGGGGCTGTTTTTTAGCATTTGCATCTACATTCACAATGTAATCATGCATATAGTTTGTAGGATTTAAAAAAATGCATATTGCATAGGGTTTGGTTGTACAAACTACAATGTAAATGGTTATATATTTTTTTTAATTACATTTTTATTTCTAGTTTAAAATTTATATTATATTTGCATTTTTTAGGGGTTGTTTTTTAGCATTTGCATCTACATTCATAATGCAATCATGCATATAGTTTGTGGGATTTAAAAAAATGCATCTTGCATAGGGTTTGGTTGTAAAATTTAAAATTTAAATGGTTACGTTTTTTTTAATTACATTTTATTTCTAGTTTAAAATTTATATTATATTTTGCATTTTTTAGGGGTTGTTTTTTAACATTTGCATGTACATTCACAATATAATCACGCATATAGTTTGTACGATTTAAAAAATGCATATTGGCTACTTTTTTAAAAATTAATTCATGAATCATTACATAATCAATCAATCATATAGTTATGGTTGTTTTAATTCATCACTGAACAATCATCACCATGAGTTATTCTTCCGAGTATGAGTATGAATCAAAACATGAATTAGAGCAGGAGAGGGTCGAACGGAAGTCATGAGAGGTGGCCATGGAAGAGTTGGTGATGCCACAATGGGGAAGAGTGAAGAAGGGACACAAAATGTAGTGGCAGCAAGCAATCGGTAGTTCACTTGGTAGTCTACCAATTGCCCCTCTAAAATGTTGTCCAAATTTGCCATAGGACCATTTGATAAGAAGAAGCCATTCAACAATTTGCCCAAATAATTGATAACCCCAAGTCCGGAGGGGGAGCAAAGTATGGAAGTGCAACATATGTGCATTGACTTGGCATGGCAAAGATCACCAGGACCAATGCACACTTATCGATCTTACAGAAGGGGGTTGGCACTTGTAAGGGCCTTTCACTAGAGCAGAGAGCCGAGATGGTGAGAAGTTCTTGGTTCTACGGCTAATACTCCATTGAGCGCTCATAGACCGGCAAACATGGTAATACTCCGGCTGGTTCTAGTTTTGGAGTGTCGAAGTGGAAAGCAGAGGGAAGAGAAAGGCCGTGGGGCAGCTCCAAATTCATTGTTGACATGTTTGATTCAAAGGCAAGGGAAGAGGCGAGATGATGCTATTGGGAAATTTTTCTATGTTGCTTTGGATTCCATGTAATGCCGCCGCTCTCCTTATTACAAGGCTAGGCTATGGCTAAGGTCAGTAAAGCAGTATGTTATGTGCCTCCCTGAGACACAAAACTCATGACAACAATCTTGGATATAAATTATTCCAAGGTTAATCTATTGATGGAGGAGATGAAGGTGACATGGGTGTCATATGGATGTAGCATTATCATGGATGGGTGGACGGATAATGACACCGTCCTCTCATCAATATCATTTTCTCTTGCAGATGGACCGTATTTCTTGAGAGCAATTGATTGTTCGGGAAGCGGAAAGATGTTGAGTTTTAGTATCGATTTTGAAGGATGCCATTGAGGAGGTTGACCTTCAAACGTTGTGCAGTTGTCACGCATGCAAATTATGTGTGCGAGAAAGAGGCAAGCTAGTGGAGCGGGAATATAGGCATATTTATTGGACTCCATGTTGTGTGCATGCCATGAACAATGCACTGAAAGACAGAGAAGATTCAATGGGTTAACCAGATAGTGACTGAGGCCAGAGATGTGCAGAAGTTCATATGTAATCACCACACATCATCGGCACTTTTTCAAATTTTTCAAGAAGGAATTTTGAAACTAGTCACACTCGCTTTGCATCCTATTTTATTTTGTTGGAGAGGATGTCCGAGGTTGCAGAGCCCCCGCAAATTATGATTATGACAGAGGATTGGACTAGGTGGCGTGAGTCCAAGACGATCAAGGGAAAAGAGTGAAGGAAGTGATGTCATGGGAAACATTTTGGGTTGATATGAAATACATCGCTCCAATTTTTAGTGTCATCAAATATGAGGATTCTAATAGCCCCAATCTTGGTGAGATCTACGAGTGCATCGACAAAGATGCTTGGGCAAATGAAGGTAGCTATTCGGTGAGGGACCCCACTTTGGAGTTTTATAATGAACATATACAACCCATTATTCAAAGTGGAGATGGGAGAAGTTGAACACTCCTCTTCATATGGTCACGTATGCACCGAATCCCTAATGGTATGTGGAGAGGCCAGCAGAGTTATCCCATCGGATGATGATGAGGTGAAGAAGGGCCTTATGAAGGCCTTTAAAAAATGTACGCTCGACAGAGCCTTCACATATCGATTGGAGTGGCTCGACTTCATTGAACTTATGGGTAGAAAACATCAAAAAGGCAAACGGGTAACAATAAAGACAGAGAACCCAAAGAGTCACGCGATCAGTATGGGCTTCTAGGACTGCGCTGCGACCACTTGCCATTCGCCTCCTTTCCTGTGTTTCTAGCTCCTCCGCCTCCGAGAGGAACCGGTCTACGTATGGTTGGATACACTATGTTAAGAGGAATAGGCTTACCTCTGCGAGAGCAGAAGCTTGTGAGGCAGTACACACGGCTTTGCGGCCTTATAGATCGCAAGACACTTGAGTACAAACAGACTCCAACATAACGGTGGGATGTAGATCTCGAGGAGCCGAGGCAGTCAAGAGGACAATACTGCAGGCAAATGGGATTGATTGGGCTTACCTTTGAGGACAAGGATGCTAGTACCAAATGAGGATGAGTTCATGGATATTGCTTCAGATGCTGATTCTGATTTTTAGTTTGATACTTGTAGTTGTCCTCTTTTTTTGTAATATTGACAATAGACAATTGTTGGTGTATTTGGCTATGAGATTAATGATATGAATATCAGCTATTGTCACTTGATCAATCGTAATTTAGAATGGTTTTACTTTTCTATTTTATAATATATTTGAAATTTCAAATTTCAGCTTGTCTCAAATTCAAAATTCAAATATGTATTATGTATTATGAATTTTCAATTTATGACATATTATAGTATTAAGGAATGTATTTGATGTTTATGAGTTCAAGTTTCACCTTATTTAAATCTCAAATGGTTTTATTTCATCTTATTTATATAATTTAGTCACTATATCTTTTTATTTTAAATATTTATATATTTTTTAATCAGCCATCCCCTCGCCGTCCCCAAAATTTAGAAATTTTTTGCCATCCCGGAAACCCCGTCCCGCCGTCCCAAGTAACTATGGCTTAACCTCGTGGCACTTTTTGTTTCTCTAATCGTGTAGATCAGGTCTTCCATTGCCTTTGGCAATTCACCGTACAAACATCTTTCACCATGGAATAATACCACTTCGGTCTCGTTGGCTCACTTCATTTTCCCTCCGGAACTTAACTCCTCTCGATGTTAAAGGCTTCGAGTCCATTTTTATTTTCACACCAAAACTTGTTCCAGATTTATCAGCAGCAGTCTCCCATGCAATACTATCTCGTAGATTTACCAGAAAAATATATCTTCTCATCTACACCTATATCCCTACCAACCACAAGTTAGCTTGTAGAAACATTTAGTAACTTGTATGCTTTCGACTGCTCATTATAGCCAACAAACATATATGTTTTGCATCTATTTTCTTCCAAGAAATTAAAGCACGAGGAACATTCAAAAACATGAAAGATCACTTACAAATGGTCTCTTGCATGACCCAACATTCTTGGAGTGACACCTTGCAATGGTTTACCAATGATTTTATGAGAATCATATTCTGATCTATATCACCGTTAGCAACACCAAACTCTAGCAGTTTCAATGCATAAGCAGCTTTATCCAATCTCATCTGTTAGCTTAGAGGCATGTGCCACACAAGGCACCTATAGTTCATAGCTAAGTCACAAGATTTGTGTCTGCATTTGGCAAGAATAAAATTCAAACAAGTTTGTCAGTCGGTAAAAATTGGAAATGAAAATCGCGGTAAAGTTCGGTGAATATAATTTGATTTTTATTATTTTAATTTTCAAAATAATAAATAAATGCACAAGAATTTCATAATAGATAAATAAATAAATAAATTACCCGAAAGGTCATAGGAATTTAAGAAATATATATATATATATATATATATATATATTTGACAGTAAATATCTATATTTTAAATTCATATCAAAATAAAAAGTAAATAAAAAATAGATTAAAGTAAAAATTTACATGCTCAAGTTACAATAAAAATAGCATATCTTAAAAACCTAATACAAATACTTAGGTACAACTTGAAAAAAATCAAATAAGAATTAATCACGTATAAAGAATTAATAATTTAAAACAAATCTAAAAATCTTAAATAGGAACTAATGACATTAAGTACTAAATCAGTTAATATATAAAATGTACACTACTTAAGCAGCTTTGACTGCATGAAATAACAAAATACAGCAAGATTGTTCATGCAGCTGGACGATTTTAAAAATGAGTGTGAAATGATATTGTGAAGTTGGCCCTACAGGTAAGAGCTTAATTCGCCTCATTTTTAGGGCAAATCCATAGTTGAATGATTTCGAAAATGAATGTCAAATGATAGTATGAAATTGGCCCTGCAAGTTAGCATTCAATTCATCATACTTTTAGGGAAAATCCCTTGCTGATTTCATCCTCAAATCTTCTGCAAATACCGTGATATTTGAAGGGAAAATTCATTACAGTTATTTCATAAATCCTGTGACATTTGAAGGGAAAATCCATTGCAGATCTGCAAATTGCTGGCATATTTAGAGGTCAAATCGGTGACTGTTGAATCTGCAAATCACTCGCCGATTGTCGGTAAATTGCTCCTACGGCAGACAAAGGGAAATTGTAATTTATTAAACAGAAAGCAATAAATGCATCTTGTCTAAACTGGATGAATTTCATTGATGAATTTGAACGAATTTCAAGGTTTGGATTTAATTCGCCAAATTTTGAATATTTTATTTGAAATTCAACAAACTTACTTAGGTTCATAGGTTTCACATTACCATGCTTCACATCTTTTTTTTAAGATGTGCTTTATTAACAAGACATGGTACTGGAGGCGCACGGCACACTATAACCATAATAATTTACTGGCATTTCTGCAAAATGTTACACTCCTTAATGCAACTTTTATAATGAACTTTTAACAATTGGAGACACGGCTTCACAATTCATAGGTATAAACTTTCTAATGAAGAAGTAAAGTGAACGAAGCCTACATGACATGCTCATACTTAACATACCAAGCATGGTACCTTCAAATCTCACAAACTATTATCATCCACCTTTCCTGTTTTACACATGATGCGTATGCACATCAGGATGTATATCATAGGATGGTGTGTAGAGTGAAAATAGGAGAAAATAGACTAAGATTGCAACATCATTTGTCTTCATCCAATCCCTTTGATATGTTTGACCTTACTTTCATCTTAATGATGTGTGCAATCAACTCAGTTGAAATTTCAGAAGCAAGTACAATATTGATCACAATATTGTCTTTTAACAGGTTATTTTCTTTACCCACAAAATGTGCCATGCTTTAACTTGTATCCACACAACATTTATGCAACAATGCAAAACAAAAATATACTGTCTGTTGAAATTTTTCGTACAGCATACCTTTCATTTCATCACGGATGATCTCCTCAATGAATCTGTGCATTGTTATATTATTTCCTCCTTCCTCGCACAATACTCATTTTGTTTTGTACCTTACCTCATGATGCTGCTGTCACACATATGTTTGCAAACACTGTTTCTCTTGCTTCTCACACCCCAGATGCTACAAAACTGCTCAAACTGCTCATATTCTTCACACCACCTGCTGCTCCAAGCTTTACATGTGCTGTTTCACACCAGGTGACTGCTTTCCAAGCTGCTTTACCTCAGCACCCTAAACATTTTTAAGCTTCTTCAATGGCTGTCTTCTGCATCTTTTAACGTGCTCGGACACAGCTCAGCACCCACGCCAGGTCTGTGGATCCAGTCACTCACACCTCAAAATATTTACATTTCTGCTTCCTCCTCTTCCATTCTCAAATCGGTCACACAGCTCCAGACATTCAAAGGGGGATACTGAGAATGTGTAGCTGGCACTTGAGGTTCAGAATAAGGTTGCCACCATCACAGGCTCCATATGCATGACTCACGAGATACCTGACCCTTGCAACTTGCTCCCGGACCCCCGGACCCTCAAGGTCTCTGCCTGCATCGGGTGAGCAAACCAAAATGGACTGGTGCCACCAATTCCATCCACAACTCAATGCCCCCCTTTTTTTGGATGTGGGCAACTGTCTTGCTGAATTCCTCATCTTTCTCCAAGGCAAATAGGTGTCATCCAGCAACGAATGAGGCTAGGTCTTTTCCGTCGTAGTCCTTCTTGCAGACCTCTACCCAACTTTCTATATTTGTGCAGCGATTTCCCTGATCATTCAGATGCAACGGTGTCTGCTCCATGGAATCTTAACTTATATTTTACAATATCTCATCAGCCACTAGTGGCCATTGGGCAGGTTCAATGAAATAAGAGCCTGCAACTGCAGGCCTCTGAGGAGGCTAGAGGCCTCAAAGCGGCTATGATACCATATAAGGTTAGATCATTGGCTGTGTATATTACATTGCTGTGGCCTGTATATATATAACCAGGCGAATAGTAAATCACTGTAAGACCCCAAAACCTAGAATAGCCTAGCTGTAACAAACTAATAACTATCTAATACTAAGCTAACAAACTACAATATGCCATTAATTAATGTCTAACATATCTAACGAATTGTCTCTTTTCTAATCCTGGCTTGAAATTTATAGTTGCTGTGTAGATGTAGACATCTGTTGGATTTTATCAATTGTTTTTCAGATTTCAACATCCTCGAAATTTGCAGTTCCGGGTTTGCAGATGCAGATTGTGGCATTCCCTACTACCATGCCTATTCCCTCTAGAACGTGCTTCCTTCCTAGTGTTGTTATTTGGCTGTAGCAATGGTTCCTTCAGCCTGTGTCTACTTTTTTCAGTGCATGCTAGATTTTCCTACATGCAAACGTTTACATCGTATGCATGCAATATTTTCCTGTGCATTCAAGCATTTTTTCCCTTACGAATACTAGCTTTTCTTGAATTTTCTAGTCAATGCTACCTTTTTCCCACCGATTCAAACTTTTCTTCCTTTTCCTATGCATGCAAGCTTCTTACCTAAGCACGTAAGTTTTCCTACAATGCATGCAATTTTACCTACTGTGCATGCTTCCATGACACCACTACAGGTGCTAGTAGTGATTGACCATGCCTATTGTTGGGTACTTTTCACTGTTGCAGTTAGTGTTTGTGGGATCTCTTTTGGTCTTCCTCTGGTTCCATTCTTGACCTGTTCATTGTCAAAGTAATTAAAACTTCATTGTTAAAGTAATTAAAAATTAAAAAAGCAAAAATACCAGACAAATAAGTGCCTTACTGCAGCGTCTTGCTTTCACTGATATTTGGCATCTCAAGCAATACTGCTATGAATATTCCTTCATAACTAGTGTATTCCTGACAACTCATTCAATGGACATCTGCATGCTTGAAGAATGATATACTTATTATCTAATACATTGGTAATTAGTGTCATGAATGATGTGCATTCAGGTTTTCTTATTGCTTTTGTTTTACATAAACTGCAGTGCTGTCAATTCCAGATTCAACTGATGCATCCCCAAACCCAATTAATATGGAGAGAGAACTGCGATTACTGGATGTGTTGAGAATTTTAACGCGTTCTCAGCACACAATCAAAGGGTTTTTAGCTATTATGGAGGATTTCAAATGCTTGTGGCTCTGATGAAAGGTAGTATGCAATGCGTTTTCATCCATATTTGCTCTCTGTTTCACCTAGCAGTTTATGTTTACTTCAGGACTCAATGTCAATTGTTTTTGATAGTTTTACTCGATCTTGTTTTGGCGCTTTCTGTTTCTTGCATCCTGATATCTAATTTAGATCAATATTGGTACATTTTCCCAACAATTTTATATTCTAGTTTGATAAGAATTTTTGCCGGTTTTATGCCCCCCACTTTGAATGGAAGGAAATTGACATGCATGCCAAGTTCTATGTCTCAGAAATAAGTGATACACTAACTCGCAGGTTAGGCACTGATAAGGAAAGTGTTTTATGGATGATGGAAGTTGCATGTCCAGAAGAAGACTATAGACTTTTAAAAAATTTTCCCTTCTTATTTAGGTAGTCCTGTGATGAAATCCATGGATACCTCCTTCCACCTTTGGCTAGGAATAGATAGTGGCTGCAAAAGGCTTGGGGTCTTAATGGTACCACTTTTGTTTTGTTGACACCAAACATTCTGCCACTAGTTTCTATACATCACCTTTAAGCCCCTCCAAAAAAATACTACTTGATCCTATGATAGGTTTTCAAGAATCCTGAATGTCCTCCAATTGGTGAAGCATGGAGTTCCTCTATAATCTTATGTTTGAGGCCCAAATTTATCCCAAGGTATATTCTATCATTGTACCAAAGGTACCTATCCTTCCATACACACTTATTCAATGTGGTTGGATCTTGCTGAAGTTGTTGAATGAGAGTCCATGTATCTGTGTCCTGTTGCCATTCTTATCTTGCCTCATCAACCCAATCTTCATGTAGTATGGAGACGGCACACAAAAATGCCTGTGTTTTCATTCCTCCAAGAGAGTGCATCTGCCACTACATTCTCTTTACCTTTTCTTGTAAATGATCTCAAAGTCATAACCCCACATCTTAGTGACCCATTTTTGCTGCTCTTTAAAGGATAGCCTTTGTTCTAAGAAGTATTTCAAACTGTTATGATCGGTCTTCACATGGAAGTGTCTTCCCATTAGATAAGGCCGTCACTGCTTAATCACACGAAGAATAGCCAACATTTCTTTCTCATTAATGGTCTTAAGTAAATTTTTGCCTTTTAGTTGGTGAATTTCAAAAACAAGGGGCCTATCTTCCTGCATGAGTACAATATCCATGGCATGTCCTCAATTATCCCACTCTACAATGAAAGCTTTGGTGAAATTTGGAGTGGTGATAGTTGGAGTGGTGCACATCGCCTCCTTTAGGTTCTCAAATGCTCGGTTGTAGCATCATTCCAATGGAAGGAATTCTTTTTAATAGAGCTATGGGTGGTGCTGCTATGCTTCCATAATTTTTGACAAATCATGATGCGTAGAGTGTAGAATAGAATAGCATGATGCGTGAGTAGAATGTGCTAGAATGATGTAGATTGTAGGTGTGTAGTGTGTTGTTTGAGATTATGACACTAGAAAGATGTGTGTTGAATGGGCCGAGTGTGATGATGTGTAATGTGCACGCAAGATGTGTAGATTGTGTAAGTGTGGGAAGCGCAAAGCGCGTATGATGCATAGTAGTAGGAAGATGATGTCGAAGATGTGGATAGTGTAAAATATGTAAAATGTGTAGTAGTAAAGTGTGTAGAATGTGTAGGTGTAGAAAGCACAAAGTGCGTATGATGTGTAATAGATGCAAGGAGAGGATGTAGGAAGCGCACAACATGTATGATGTGTAGGAAGAAGAAGATGTCGTAGATGTGAAATGTGCAAAGGTGTGAGATTCATGTGTATTGATGCCCTCAACAAATAAGTGTGAACCTTAGCACAAGAGGTTGTCATAGGGTAATGACGATACTTATGTATCAAGATGTGTATGTGATGAATGCCTATAGATGTGAAATAAGATGTGTGACAATAGAAATGTAGGACTCATAATGATACTATCGTAGGGGGAAGGCATGGTGCCCCCCAAGTGTGTAATGAAGAGTAGGATCATGTAATATCGTCTAGAAGATCATCGGTGTCATGGTCGAAGCCATATGGAGAGGCATCGAGACCTGGTAAGCAATAGTGTCAGGTTGATCGCGTAAAGAGCCATTGATGCGTAAATTGTACATGCCCATAGCATATTCCTCATTAGTGAAAGGAGGTAATGGACATCCATGTGCATACCATCGAGTAAGATTTTGTGTGTAACCAAGAAATGAATCATTGCAGATGAATACATGACCAAAGGGCATAGGAAATGAGATATCAATATGATCAGGGTCTAATGTGCCCCCAATGTAATCAAGCCAAGATTGCCCAAGTGTAAGTGGAGAAGAGTGAGGAGCTCGTGCAAGAAATACTGTGAGATGAAAAACTCGAAGACCATAGGCAACAAAGTGATGGTGATAAAGCCATGATATATATGAGGATCATGAGGTGGAGGATAAAGATCCTCGAAAGCGAAGCCTAGTTGAGTCAAGCCATCATGTGTACATATAGTGTCGGTGTGCAAGTAGGATCAAATGGAATATGCTCCCAATAAGAATCATTCATGAAAAGTGTGCATGTAAAGGGAGGACGTGCTAATGGTGGGTGCACATGAGAGAGTGAAGCAGGCGGAACGACGTCTAATGGTTGGACAAGCCCCGATAAAGTACCATAACATTTGTAGTAACAGGAGGGGGCAAAGATGTGGATGGAACAACGTCTAACATGCAAACAGTTCCTTCTAAGTGAGGTGGAGAATCTATAGGTTGTGGTTCGTTAGTAGTAACGGATCGTGGAGTGGGGAGTGTAGTGGTGGGATCACGGTTGCAATATTTGAATGGTTCACGATCACTAGCAATAGTGTATTCAACACCTTCATGTAAGAATTTGACACATCAATGCACTATGGAAGGTACTGCTTGCATGGCATGAAGCCATGGTCTACCAAGTAAACAATTATACTGAATTGGGAAGTCAATGACAAAGAAAACTGTATGAAGGGTTTTTGGCCCAATAGTGACAAGTAAAGTGATATGGCCTATGCATGGATGAACGGAACCATCGTACACGCGAAGAGAAATAGATGAAGGACTAGACATTAGCAGTTGAAAGACCTATAGCCTCAATGAAAGATAAAGTGCATGCTCATGAGCCATTATCGACTATAACTCGCTTGACACCTATATTATAGATGCACATTGCGATGTATAAAGGGGGATCATTATCGAAAGGAGCAATGTTAGCATGAGGATTAGCTTGAAAAGTGATGTGTTGAGAAAATGCATCTGCAAATGTGTTGTAAACTATGTTTGGATGAATATCAGTAGGAACGCGAGTAGTAGCCAAGAGAGTGATGATTTTAGCCCTTAATTCAGGATGCAGAAGAAAGAAATCATGGATGGAAATATCCATGATGATGAATGGAGATGCAAGAAACAATGAAAGCAAGACCCTAAAGGTGTGCGAAGAAGACGGGTTCACCAAATGATTTAACAAAAATAAACTAATGTATGGTAGATTACTTTGTTAAATTCTTATGTATGCTACAACAGCAAGATATGACAATAAAGTACAAAAATGACTCAAGCGAGATAAGCAAATGAATTAAAATTCTAAGTTCAATAAAAGTTAGGTGACTTAGCTGATTTTGCAAATATCCTGATAGTGTGCGAAGGTGGAAGATTGACGATGATTGGCAAAGACAGACCTCGAAACCGAACCCAGAAAAGTGTAGGAGTGTAGGAGCAAGGACTGGGGCGCCTGGATTGGTACGGGGGTGCCTATGTGCTAGGATCCCTTCCTAGACGCCAGGGTCTGCGTAGGAGGTCCAAAGATGGATTTTACAGGTTGCTTGGATGATCCGAAACCCTCCTGTTTTTATCATTAGACGACCGCACTATGATCGCTAATAACTGCAATAAAGAGATAACTTGCAAAAACCCTCAAAAGAACATCAAATCCTAAAAAAGAAAGATGCAAAATGAGGGGTCGACTGTCCTCAACTGTCAAACAAGTGATCTTACGACTGAGCGCTGCACTACATCTCAAACCCAATGTATTTCTGTGTGTGTGTGCGGAATCGTGTGCTAGGTAGGTCTTGTGCAAGATGCACTTGATAACGAGCGAAGTAGTTAGATGTAAAAAGATGTGTGCATGGAATAAAATGAACTTCCCTCCTATGCGTGTGATGTAGAAAACCAGCCCTTGTCCCTTGTAATGGTGCTAGATGAATGCAAAGATGCTCTTGAATGCTTGTGAGATGCAACCTTAGGTGATAGTATAGATGCTTAGAGCTTGGTCCTTTAATTTGGTCACATAACTTTATATTTATATGTTTCTCTTGTTCAAATTTTGTAATTGATCACTAAAAGGCTGACCCCTAAGAGATAGGGATGCCCAATGGCTAGAAAGGACCCAAAAAGGAGCAAGCAAAATACAAAGAGGTCTAGGGCGCCCGGAGGGGGTGAGGGTGCACAGGCGCCCGCGTCCCGGGTAGGCGTTGGTGTCCAGAGCCAAAAAAGGTGAAGTATGAAGGGTCGACTGGGCAATGAGGTTTGTAAGGCCAAGAGGGAGGCTAGAAAGGAAACTAAGAGGCCAAGTATAATGATCAATTAGTACTTTTCTCCCATAAGAAGCATATGAATAGTAGTATGTGATTAGGACCTAGTAATGTACCCAAAGTGCATGATTTAGTGTCTACACCTTGGAGCATAATGGCCACCCGATAAACCTACATGGAATTCTCGCAATAATCTGTCAACTTGTGAAGGTTCTACACATCTAATATTCTTTTAAAACAATATACCATCAAGTGCAAAAGAAATAGCTTGTAACAGTAAATACCTTCTTTTGTCTTATCCAAACCTTGGGGAAAAATACAGGCATGGAAGTAATTAATCATATCTTGTGTCCAACTCACAGAAGATGGTATTTCAGCTGCTTGCGGCTGATCCGTGAGTGCAAAAACAACATCTTTCTTTGACTCCAAATCTGAAATTAAATGCGCACATGACCCTTTTCCTCGGATCAACTTTGTTACCTTGAAGTGAATGTCATATTCCATGACTTTTGTGATCCAACCAGCTCTCTTTTCATTCAAATCCTTGCTTAACAAAAACTCTTTTACCGAATTAGTGGTTTTGCCATTTCGGTGGAGGGGCGGGATAGGTACCGTTTCGCCTCTTGTTCATCGATGCTATTGCTTGCTCTGATAGTCCCCGCTGTTTGTTTGCGGAGGTTTCCAACCTTTTGGGGACAGTTGGTATTCAGATGGATCGTCTCCCTCCTTTTCAGTACTCCTTAGATGCGCCGCGCCACCTCCTTCCCACTAGACAAGTACTGAACAAGGCCATCAGGGAAGATATCTATAGATGTTTCATCCTTAAACTTGTTTATCACGCTATGGTGAGGTGTTTGGGAAGTCAACAAGGAAGGTATTTAAAACTGAAGAATTCGAATAACGGGACATGAAAAGGAAACAACTCTGTGTCCAATATTTTCTGCATCATCATAAGCCACTAACCCACTACTAAATTAAATTGCTCATGGAAGCCTTCAATTATGTAACAATTTGAAACGATGTTTGAATCCCTCTTTCTCACAGTGATATTCAAGACAAATCAGATGCATATTTAAATGGTAGATTCATAGTTTGATTTAGTCTAAAATATGTTTAAAGTCACCATCACCATTATTACTGCATTTTACAAAGGTGACCCATCATTTGACTGAAAAAAGAATAACAATGACAATTCTAGGCATCAAATGGTATAAAATCATGAAGAGTTTAGATCGATTAAAATGAGTGATGAAAACATGGGTACATGCGAAGATAGGCGATAGAAGAAATGTATAACGTCGAGTGCAAAAGAGGACAGACAAAACCCAACATCAAAAATTTTACATTTTTTGTTATTAAACTTCTCCATGTTTTGTCTTTCCAAAAGCTTCGTATTTTCCCAATTATAAATTATTTGGCACTTTGCTTAACTAAAAGAAGACGGTGATTACAAACCATTATAAATTCTGCGCACAAGCATGATGAACACACATTTTGACTTGCTTTCAGATGTCTTTCTTTAAGTCATAATATTCAAACTCTCATGTGTCCTTTGTTTGTTCATCAGCAGTTTAAAATTGTATTTGCTCTCCCAGAGTAACAACATATCAGACATACCAATCAAATCTAAAGGCTTTAAGAACATTTAATGCATACCATGCTTTACGTTAACCAAGGTGACTATTTATATCTTGAAAAAGTGGCCCCCAAGGCTATTTGGGAAAAGTTGGATGCAATATATAGGTTACAAAGGATGTGGAAGTAAACTTCAAAGCGTGTACAAATGTATATAGAGCTACGTCCTTTTACAATATTTAAATATATAGAATAAGCTTATGTGTTTTAAAAACATTTAATTAAGTACACTAGCCCATGTGACTTTATTTAATAAAAATCACGATCCTGTGTGGCTATGTGTCATCAATGAAGTGGATGAGGCTAAGGAAGCATGCAAATAAGAAAGAGAACTATGCTTATTTATAAGGCTAGGATGAGGGGTGTGGGAAATCAACAATGCATGTTGTTAAAACTGAAGCATTTTCTATAACGGGACACCACAAGGAAACAATTTTGTTGACAATATTTTCTGCATCCTCATAAGCCACTGAACCCACTGCTAAGTTAAATAGCTCGTGTAAGTGATGCAGGAGCATCATTTGCAAGCAAGAGATAGTTAAATAGGTGTTGTAAGATTGTTTTCCCTCCATTTCTAGTTTGTTTGAATTCAAATTTGTATGTAAATAGTAATGGTAAAAGTAAAAGGTCTTGTAAGTGAGTTGTCAAGAGTCATATTGACTTAGTAAGAGTGGTTATAGCTCAAATAAGGTCATGAAGACCATGTCATCACGCGACGGCTGTTGTAAATGAGCTTCTGAGGTGTTTTAGGATGAGTTTGATCATATTTCCATGTTTAGTGTGTAGTTGAGTCTTCTTAGGGGTTGTTGAGCAACTTTTGGAGTTGATTTAGGAGTTTAAGATTGGCAAAAATCCATCTTTGATATGAAGATTCGAGGGGAGTATGATAGTAGTGTGTATTGACAAGATGAATAATGAATGAAGCAGGAGGTTTGAAGAAGATATAGAGAATTTCTGCATTTGTGAGGGTTTTGTTAGTAATATCAATAACACTCTGTGACAGGGCAGCAAAGAGAAAAGATACAGTCAGTTAAAAGGGGCTTATTTCCCTCTACTGTCAATTCAAACACCTGGAGGAAGTAAATACAAGTCAAATATAATTTATTTGAGGTCTTGACAGTCAAACTTAAGGTTTTTATAGCAAACTATGTGTTCTCGGGCTCTAACTAGGGCATCAGATTATAAAGAATCTACCCATCCAAATAAGCCAAAATTTTGGATTTCTATCTGTCCTAGAAGGTAGTTGAAGTGTACAAAACCTCAGGCCTGGATCACACGTGCAGGTAACAAAATCACCAAACCCTCTATCTGCAGGACAAAACAGAGTTCTGAGACTGTATCTTGCTCATTTATTTGAGGAATTCAATATCTCATAGTCTGAGATTGCTAGGGATGGTCATTGGAGGCATTTACCAGATGTTAGTAATGGTCCCAAAGTGTGTTGCACTCATTTAGCCCCTGCTGTTACAAAATAGGCTAAATTCTAGACCTAAAAGGCTAGGATCCTAGCAGTGTTTTCTCTCATACTGTACAAAGTAACCCTAGTTGAAATTTGCACATGATATCTAAACCCTTAGAGGGTATCTTGAATGGTCCTTGAAATTTTAAGATCACTAATATCAAGAAAGTTATACACTAAAGAGTGCTTTAGGAGACCTAATAGCTAGAAAGCTAATAAGACTAAAGCTAGGTGGAGGCATACTTGGTGATTAAACTCTGAGGCACCTTGACATCAGGAAGCCATCAATTACTTAACAATTTGAAATGATTTTGAACTCCTCTTTCTCCATGATATTCAAGACAAAATAGAATGCATATTTAAATAATAGATTATACAGATAATTTTGTCTAAAACGTGTTAAAAGCCATCATCATCATCATTATTGCTTTTTACAAAGTTGACCTGCCATTTGACCGGAAAAATTAAAGAGGACAACTTTGGGTATTGGATTATACAAAATCATGAAGAGTCAAGGTTGATAGAAACGGGCCATGAAAAAATGGCTGCATGCAGAGATAGGTGACAAATGAAATGTATTTGGTTGAGTGAAAAGGAGGAGAGACAAAACCAAACATCAAAATTTTTACCTTTTTTATTAAACTTCTCCACTATTTGTCTTTCCAAAATGCTACACATTTTCCCGCTTTTAAATTAATTGACTTGGCACTTTGCTTAGCTAAAAGAATATGTTGATTACAAACCATTATAAATTCCAATGTGCAAGCGTGACCTCCCGAATTTGGTCTGAGCTCAAATTATAAAACACAAGATAATATTCATTTTGTATATTACATAAATATATAGGAGGATGAACTCCTAATATAGAGGAGTCTTGTTTTAACTCGTACAACAAACCACCATATTACGTGAGTTGTTCGAACCATAGTAGGAAAACTCGCCAAATCCAAAACTCGCTGGACCCCAAAAAAAAAAAAAAAAACTCGGCCAAAACTCGCCAATATTCGGCCAATACTTGGGAATACTCGTGAACTTAAAAATACTCAAATTTCTTTAAAAACATAAATTTTAAGCAACACATAGCTACAAAATGTATCAAATGAGCCCATAAAATGTTGGAGAAGTGTTTTCTATTAGATTCGAATACAAATACAATACAAAATTGCATCATCATGCAAATACGACAACCGGCCGATACTAGTCCCCACACTCGGTGCGTCTCCACGCTCCTCCTGTGAAGGCTGCGAACTGCTCGATCATGGAACTAGATGGTGGTGCTAATGGCTCCTCTCGCGCATGTTGGAGATCACCTCCAAAGATGTCATCCACCAAATATCTCCTCGAGTCCTGCTATCAGCTTCTCCCTCCATAGCCTCCCTCTCAAAAGAAGCAATCTGTCTTCCGCTGTGAACGCAGGGTTTTCCTCTTCTTGCCCAATCCACTCACTGTATGGATCTATCTCATCCAAATCAATGAGCTCCTCTATTGTGGCCTCAACTTTTTTTGTGCGAAGACGGAGATCAGTATTGCACAAAACCAAGTTGTTGAGCCTTTTTGAGTCAACTTGTTGCGCTTCTTCGTGTGATTAGTCCGAGCACGGGAGAATACTCGTCGAGTTTTGGCGAGTACTCGCCGAGTTTTGGAAAGCTATCCAATATTTTTAATTACTAATTTGTCTACAGGCGATCAAAGCTCATGATTCTTTCAGAAGATTGCAAGAAGTTGCTTGGTCCAAAAAGGTGCAAAAATGGATTTTATGAAAATAAGAAAAATATTGCCATCACTGTGTAGAGCTCGAGAAAATATGCACTTTTAGAGAAAACGACACACAAACGGAGCCACGTAATGAAAGTTATGGCACATGCAAGTTTTTGTTGCTACATCTTCCCGGACCCTTTCCAAAAATGGCAATTTTTTTCTATTCTTGTGTTTTCTTCACCAAAAATCCAAAAAAGGAAAGAAATGCTGTCTTTGGCGAGTATTCCAACTATACTCGGCGAGTTTTTTTGTTTTGCATTTTTGGCGAGTTTTCCTGCGAGTTACTCGTTTAGCATAATTTTTGGCGAGTTTTGTAGTATTCTATCTATGGTTCGAACAACTCATGTAACACTAATAACTTATATTAGTGTATTGTTACACTAATATATTCCACACATTAACATGACATTTACCCGTCTGATATTAATGAAGCACTAATATTCCTAACATGACCAACACACATTTCGACTCGCATTAGTTTTTTTGCTTTTATTCATAATATTTGAACACCTAGGTATTGTTCATTTGTTCATCAACAATTTTAAACCACCTTTGTTCTCCCAAAGTCAAACATATCGGACAAGCTAATCAAATCTAAGGCTTTAAGCTCATACAGAAACACCTAGGGGCCCCTCGTTTCTCAAACGCTTTCCAAAACGGAAACTCCTTTGAAACGTCCTAGTCTCCTAGAGATAAGTATACATGATAATAATGTATTATTTCAATGAATACAAAGTATTTTGAGTGTTTTAACTTTTATTAGTTATACTTATCTCTTATGGTCTATGGAGTACAATTTTAAAATGAGTACTATGCATATATATATATATAATATGTATATTGTAAGGACGTTTCCCATAACGCTTTATATCCAAGGTTTTTAAAAATTGCCGTTTCGCGTTTCGCACTGCTTTCCGCTTCCTGGCAACATAAGCTTTAAGAGCTTAACGTGTACCATACTTTACATTAACCAGTTGACTATTTATATCAAGAAAAAGTGGCCCCTAAGGCACTTTGGGAAACATTGATGCAATATATAGATTACAAAGGATGAGGAAGGAAGCTTCTAAAGGAAGGAAATGCTTCAAAGAGAGTAGAGATGTATATAGAGATATTTACAACATTTAAGAATATACAATGAGCTTATATGCCTATAAAACATTTAATAAAGTACACTAGCCCATGTGACTTTATTTGATAAAGTACACTAGCCTTTGGGAGCATGTTTGAGCGCAAAATTAGTAGTTTGGCAGAAAAAGAGGGCAAAAGAGCAAAGGGGCAGGCTGGTTTTAGGTCAAAGCACTCCACTATCAACCATTGCATCACTCTTAGACACTTGATTGAAAAAGTGTGGGACAACCAAGGTGAATAAGTTTTTGCTGCTTTGTTGACTTCAAAAAAACATTTGACATAGTACCTAGAAATAAACTCGGAGCAAAATGGAGGAGCTTGGAGTTCTAGATGAGTGTAGAGTGGCTGTTCATAGGCTCTATGAGCAAGTTAGGGCCAAAATCAGAACAGGGGAGGGAATGTTTGAAAGTTTTGGGAGCAACATTGGTGTTAAACAAGGATGCCCACTTTCACCCACTTTATTTGGGCTCTACATTGATAAGCTAGAGGAGTGGATAGCCAAAAGGATGGAGATGGCATTCACTTAGCCAACTATGTAATAAAATTGCTTCTCTATGCAGACGACCTCATCCTAATTGCAAAAACAACACATAGTCTGAGAGAGCATTTGAGGGCCCTTGAGCTCTTCTACCAAGAGGTTGGAATGCAAGTAAACATTAGCAAAACCAAAGTCATGATCTTTTCTCTATGAAGAAAAAAGAAGAAATTTAGTTTTTTTCTCGAGGAAAAACCGCTAGAAATAGTAGAAGAATTGGGTTGGATTTTCACAAGAAGCTTAGTTGGGAAACTTGCAGGGCAAAAAGAATACAAGGAGAGTGAAAGGCATTATATTCATTACAAAATAGGTGCAAAAATGCAGAATTGTGGGATTGAAAAACCAAAAAAACCTTGTTTGGCTTGCTTGTCACACCGGTGGTTCTTTATGGTTGTGAAGTTTGGGGCAGCAATGTGTCTGATCTTAAGTGGAGACAAATAGAGAGAATCCAAAAACACTTAATCACAAGCAACTTCAAAATTAAAATATCAGTTCCATATGAGATTCTGTTAGCCAAAGCGGGAACCTTCCCCTTAGAGGCATCAACGTTAACTCAGTTGTTAACTTATTTGAAGAAGGTTCAAAACATGGAAGTTCACAGGTGGCCTAAAATGGTTGTAGAAGAAAATCTAGGTAGGAGGAAGAACACATGGATGAAACAAAACATCAAATGGAATATTAACATGCAAGAGTGTCCAAACACTAATGAGGAAATAAAAAAGTATGTGAAAGAAAAATTTAAGATAGGCATGTGGACACAACAACTTGGGTGGAAGAAAGAATACTACATCAAAGAATTTAATCCAACTTGTGACCACAAGGAAAAGGCCTACTTAGGGGCAGAAATCAAATGGAAGGCAAAAATGTTGATGGCCCAGTTAAGGACTAGTTCACATCATCTTAGGTGTGAAACCAACATATGGATGTCTCCTAAAGAAGAGTGGGAAGAGAGAATGTGCATGTTTTGTAACAAAGGGGTAGTGGAAACAAAATGACACTACATCATGGAATGCACAACATATAATGACATCTCGTATCAGATATGAGGACAGTTTGAGAGTAGACAACCTAACATCCTTATTTGAGGAGGAAAGACTTGTCAAAATAGTGAATCTTTTGGTCAAGATCCAAAACAAGAGATTCAACATCAAAAAGGCAATGGATTCTAGGCAAAACTGTTAGGGCTGCTCTTGGGGTGGCTTTGTTCACTTTAGTTGCGGCTTTGGGTCCCATAGATTGCTTGGTCTCGCAGACATTATTAAAATTGTTCATTCACTCATTCATTCATTTGTGACAATGTCTCATCAATGAGGTGGATGAGGCTAAGGAAGCATGCAAATAAGAAGGTGAACTACGCTTGTTTATCGAGGCTAGGATGAGGGATGCGGTAAATCAACAATGCACGTAGTTAAAATTGAACCATTTGCAATAATGGGACACCAAAAGATAAATTAAACTTAGTTTCCAATATTTTTTGCATCCTCATAAACAACTAAACCCACTGCTACATGAAAGATGGATATTAGATACGTTAATGAATTCTTGGAGGAGCAACTAGTGGGCAGTAAAGTGGAAGTGGAAGAGAAAAAATAGGAAGAGATGCCTGAGATGGAAGAAGAATTTATGGTAATAGAAATGCTAGCCCAGTAAGACACATAATGGATAACTCAACATGTACTCCTACACGATGCATACATTCATAGGTCAAAAGAGATCTTATTCTAAAATAAGCAGATAAAGTAATTAAAGTGATTGGTAACTTAAAATACCTGGTTCAAAACATGGAAGGTAGAGAGGAAAAGCAGAAAACTCATCTCTAAGATGTCTTAGTTATCTAATATACTGAGGGCTTTGAAGGATGAAGACTTAAATGTTAGACAATTGACACCGGGTCACATCCTGAAATGACCTCGTCTGTGTCATACCTTAAATCTGGCTGTGGAAACCCAGGGGTCCTTAAAATACTTTTAGCATCTTTAGGCCAGGATAGGCAATTTGACTAGCTGAAAAACCATAAAAGATAAGCTGCAGAAGTGAAAATCAAAATCTAAAGTAAATGAAGAGATACCTCAAAAAGTCACTTAAACTTTTAAGAGAAGAAAATGCAAAATTGAAGTTTTAAGTAATTGAAAAGACCACATTTCAGCGGTCTCCAGCGGCAGAACAGGAACTCAGTGCTGCAGATTTATTTATGCTTCAGCACACTTAGGGTGTACAGGAGTACATTAAACATATGTCAAGTAGCAATACATCAGTGATGTCTTTTTGAAAATCTAGTGCAACAGCAGTGGTGTATGTAGCAGTAGTATTGGATTTGCAGTGGTGGATTGAACGTCACATTTGTGCACTGGTTAAAGTACCACAGGAGGACTGCTTACACCCGAAGGATCAGCTATCTCCTATGGAGCTTTAAATTGCTATTGCCACATGGGAGTTCTCCCCATCCTTTTATTTTGAAAAGAGCAGGCGGTGGTGGCATTCAATGGAGCGTTATTTGGAACAAAGAGAAGGATGAATATTTGAATATTCCTCTTTCCCTCTCACGTGCAGTAAACTGCTTGGAAGCAGCCAGTTTTATTAGAAAATATGTCTCAGACATGGGAGAAGTATCCCTCTTCGATTTAAGAAAGAAGGAAACAAGGGAGAGTAGAGTAGTATTGGATGAGACACTCTTGGATTATCGTCCTCGACTGTGCTCCTGGAATTGGCAGTGTCACTGATCTTGGCAGGAGCAGCATTGGGATTTCATGCATAAGATGATCAATGTTACCTTCAAGGATAAAAGGAATACTGGGAAGGCTTGGGAAGAAATCAACAATAAGGAAATGTTTGGCATTGATGAGATTCATAACTTACTTACTTTGATGACAATACAATTTTGGCCCCACTAGCATACATGATATTTTGAGTTGGCTATTGGTTTAAGCAATATAGGTTCAACATAGACATAGTGTTTCTGCATTATGGGAGAGAGCCAAAAGCAAAACGATAATGCTAGAGAAGGAAAGAAAGAAAGCAAGAAAGAAAAAAATTATATTAATGTCCATAGATGACCAAAATTAGGTCAATGGGACTTAAAAAGTACATTCAATTACAATAAGTACAACAATAACTAAAAACTAGGTTATGAAAAGTAAATTAACACCAAGCACTGATGAAACTCTAAATAAACAAGAGTGATAACTGAAAATCAGAGATTTGAAGAATACATTGGCACCCTTGTGGAAAATGGGAAGAAAGAATACAGAATGCAATTCTTGGAGAAGCAATCTGCTGAATTACTGAGAGAGAAGATATATATTTCAGGCTAACAGTCTCTTGTATGAGATACTTTTGCAGGCATATCCACTGAAATTTAGCAGGTATAGGAGCTCTAGCTCCAGCTTCATGATGTTTGGGAAGAAAGTTGCTGCAACCATTCTGAATGAGAGAGTTCTAGTGGCCAGTTCCAGTGGCAGTCCAAGCAAGAGAGTGCTTTTCCAGTGATTGAGTGAGTCGCTCTAGCTTAGAGTGGAGGGATGATCTTAGCGCTGTCTCACAGCCATGCAAATTTTGTATCTAATCTATAATAAGAGAGTGCTTTTCCAGTGATTGAGTGAGTCGCTCTAGCTTAGAGTGGAGGGATGATCTTAGCCCTGTCTCGCAGCCATGCAAATTTTGTATCTAATCTATACTTAATAAGTCAACTCTTTTTATTTTATGCACATTATCAATGATGTTAATATAATGCGAGTTGTGATAATGTTTTAAACATGTTACAAACATGTTACTTGGTTTTAGGACTAGTTGTTATGCAGTTGGTTTGGGCTGTTGTGATTGTGTGGAACCTCCTTATAAACCTGCCATCTGAAGTTGAGTTATGATTTCAGTGGGGGCTTTGTACATTACATGTGGGTAATCACCCTGGACTTCTTTCACACATTGTTTATGTAGATATAATGCCACGACATCTGCTCTCATATTACCATGTTTGATTGTGGTGTTTTTTTAATAAAATTTTGAAAGATACATCATATATTAACAGAAAATATTTACAATAAAGAAAGCAAATAATGGATTGGTATATACAAGGACAGTCATATCCTCATCCTGAGAGCAACAAGGGCAGCAACGAAATCAGAATACAACATGGGTTCCAGAACCCGAGCATCCTTGATCAGAACGGGCCCTTTAGAAAGGAGCTGGTGATGAACCTTATCCTTCCACATAGAGTAAAAAGAGGACAGAGCACTGTCCTCGTGAGCAAAGACAGACTTACACCTGTTGATTGTGGTTGTCTATTAGATCTGTGCTTAATTGCTACACCATACTACAAACCTTGGCACACTTCATTGTAATTTGTAAGTTTATAACACACATGACATTGATCATATTTGTGTTTGTTTCCAAAGCTACGGTCCTTAAAGTTTTTACTAGGAAGCATGGATACGCCCAAGACCCCCTCGTATCCCCTTTGATACGTATCGGATATGGATACGTGCCTGATACGTACGGATACATCAGGATACGTCACGGATATGTACAGACGTATCCGTGACGTATCCTGACGTATCCCGTACGTATCAGGCACGTATCCTGCAATAAATGTCTTTTTAAAGTTCTATTTCATTTTTTTAAAGTTTTATTTCATTTTTTTAAAGTTTTATTTCATTTTTAAGTAAATATGTATCCTTCAGTAAATATGAAATGTAAAATCTTAAGTATATTGTATGTTTTGAAAATTTGAACATGGATCCTAGTAAATTTTTCAAATTTCAAGTTTTGTTCGTACTCATGTTGACTTGATATTCGTATATCATATGTATGGCAGCCACATGATCAATAAAAATGCAAAGTCTTAAGTAACTGTATATTGAATGTTTTGAACATTGATTCAAGTTTTGTATTACTATTTCAGTTTTTTATGGACTAAAAAATGAGTAAAATGAGTAGATGTACATAAAAAATTATATATATATAATTTTTTAATATATATGTACGGACGTATCCAAGACGTATCGTATCCAAGGGTTTTTTAAAATTGACGTATCTGCGTATCGTATCCGTATCCAAACCGATACTCGTATCCGTATCCTGGCAACATAGAGTTTTTATTTTCTTTCCACTGGACGTGTTATTTTTGGAAGAAAATGCATCATATACTTCTTAAAAGTAAAACATAGAAAATTTACATCAGCTGAACGGTAGGATCACATGGGGGATCCATGTTATAAAATCATGTAAAGCACCTGAGCCCAAACCCCAAAGGCTAGGCTAGGAATGGGTAGATCCTTGAAATCTACTGTTCAGTACCATCTTCTGTTGTCTTTAAAAGTTATTATTTGTGGTTTTCAAGTTCTTTTTGTGCTTTAGGAAACCACATTTTCATGTCTAATCTTATTATAGGTATTTTTAAATTTCTGATCATGTTAAGTGTAAAGCTCCTATCAGTGACTTGAATCTGAAGCTTGGAATTGTATTTGTTTATTTACCGCAGCTGCAGTGGTTCAGATGAAAGCACTCACTGGTGCACTTGCAATGGAAGAATCAGCGCCGTATTCATTTTCAGTACAGATGAGCTTCTTAAAGTGCCTACTTGCACATGTTGTTTCTATAGTTTCTAATTTTATTAAAGTAAATTCTGACAATTCTGAGAAGGATGACATGCCCAGCAAAAGTTTAGGGAGAGCTAGATTGAAAGATGACACAGATGTGTCTGGAGCTAATGCTTTAAATGCCTTGGGAAGTCGAGGTTTCAGCTTAAGAAGTGATTCTTGTCTAAAGCAGAGGACTACAATACCATTGATGGAGACAGGCGGTCTTAACTGGTTTGTAGGTAAGCATTATGCAAAATTTATGACCTTAACATTGGAAATTACATCATGTCCAAAATATCTTTTCTAAATTTATGACCTTAACATTGGAAATTACAGCATGTCCAAAATATCTTTTCTATGCAACATACTGTGGAAGTCTAGTGGTTTGCAAAATTGTTTATAGAAGCTCGAAAGAGTTGATTGTCCAAACATTCATTTGACCACCATGATTGGCATCGATAATGGCATTTGCTGCTTGGGTTATTTCAGTGTTTCTCTCACTCTAACCTAGTTGCATCCTATTGTGAAATTTGAATTGTATTTCAATGGGTACATTCGGATGGTCCTCTATAAATACGAACCATTGCTTGTCAGAATAATTTAGCATGTGACACCTAGATAAATAACTGTGAAAAGGTTTTGACACTGATTAAAAGCATCAAAGTTTCGTCCATGATTTGTATTACCGTTAGTTTGACATGGCTGTTTGTAGTTAATCTTGGTTCTAATTGTTCACTAGGTTAATTAATAAAATGAACTATTTGAAAAAGGTTTACTGTAAAAACTCAAAAGTTGACTGATGTGGTTGGCATCAATAAAGGTATTTTATGCTAAGGTTCTTTTAATATACCTCGCAGATGAACATAGCCACATGCTCTCGTAACTGACATAACAATTGGCACACAGTTTAGTTCTCTGTGAATGTTGAGAAGTATGAATTATACGTACTTGATTAGAATAATTATGCATATGATACCTTGACAAATAACTTTCTGAAGGCTATTGATATTGATAAAAAAATCAAATGTTCATTGATGCTGAGTTGCATTAGCTTTTATGGTCAAGTGCTTCTCCAGCCTTCTCATTTAGTTTATTTTTAATTTGTTTTTACCGTTCCATTTTCATTTACACAGTATTTCTCTCTTTCTTTATTTCATGAGGCTAGTTAAATCGTGGGTTTGGTTATAGATAGTTTTCCCAAGCTCTTTCTCTACTGCACACCACAAGTAAAAACACAAAGAGTCCTTCTACTACCTTTTCTATTGATGCCTCAAATTTGAGTATGAAATATGAAGCGCTGGTGCATGGCTTGCTAATTGCTGAGAAGAAGAAAATTAAGGCAAATAGGCACACTTTGAATGAACCATGTTAGCTTTATCACCAAAACACCTTAATAATTTCAGGAATTTACATCCATAGGGAGAATTGCCTCATCACCGAGGAAAGATATATCAGGCTCGACATCTGACATGGACTGAGATTTCCATTATTTATGTTGTGGGTCTGTTCTCATCGGTTCCAATTGAGACTGGTGCCTCTTTTTCTGATATAAGTGGATCTACAAACTTTATAAAATGGAGCTGTTGTCACCCAGAAGTTGCACCTTGATAGAGAATGGTGTGTGTACTCTCTCTCCTGTTGACAAAATTGGAACACCTCAAGGCTGTGGGTAACCTATGTCTGAGGTGAACCTCCAGAGAGGGCTGGTTCCCTTGTGAATCACCTAAAAAAATGAAAACTTGACAAGGAAAAGGGAAAGGAATGTGAGAAAAGGGAAATAAGGGTGATACACCAATAATTTAACACATGCATGTAACTCTGCACACAAAGAAATCAAAGATCCACACACCTGCACAACTCTAAGCTATTTTGCAAATTAATTCAAGGGTTTAGGAGAAAGGACAATGGTAGAGGGAGTAATTTCCACACTAAGGCAATACAATACCCTGTTAAACACAATGAAAACTGCCTTTATCTTATCTTATCCTTTTATCTTATACTGCCTTTTGTCTCTTCTATTTTTGTCCTTTTCTGTCTCGTCTTTTCTTCATGCTCTTTGGCGCAGACCTGTACATGACTGCTGCATGTTTCTTTCTTTATTTAATTTATTTATTCTCTGACATGCTGCTGCGCCAACTCTAACTATGACTGCTGCATGTTTTCTTCTTTTATTTATCAGTCTTCCCTTGCATGCTGCTGCCGCAAACAGTAATAGCAGCCTGATTTTATTAATAAACTTTCTCTTTTATCAAACTTGGTGCCATGTATATTTAACAACAGTTGCTAAAATCAGATTGTTCTAGTTCCTCTTTATTACCCTTGGCGCCAAATGTAACTAAAACCAGCAGTTGCTAAAATTAGATTGTTCTAATCCATGCACTTCTCTTTTGGTGCCATGTCTTTTTTTTGGAGCAGCTCTTGCTAAATTTAGCAAAAGCAAAGCTAACTTTATCCCTTCACCTTTGGTGCATGGAGCTGATATATTTAGCCAAGTGCTATTTTTTAGGAATGCTATTTTTAGCCAATCTTCCACTTCAATCGCTATTTTTAGCAAACTTCTATTTTAAGCCAAACACTATTTTTAGCCATGCTATTTTTAGCAAAGCTAAAAATAGCCAATCTTCCAAAAATAGCCAATCCTTTGCGTGAAAAATATGGTAACAGGAGCCACACACAAAGGACCAGTTTTTCTTCGCATATTAAGTCTACCATGAAATTCAAGATGGGTACCAATAGTTGTTTAGAGATAGAGAGCTGATTTTTACCCTGATGAACCACAAACAATAATTGTGTCTTTGTTTATCTAATAGTTGATACAAAAACATACAAATCCGCTTTATCATTGCTTGGGTTGAAAGTGACCCAATGATCACATTTCCCGTGGTAGACTAGTCTATTACCCGCACAAAGATAGTGAACATCACAACAAAAGTTTGAACTATTAACTTCTTTTTGTCTTAGTCTGGGATCTTTATTGACCATATAAGCTATTTTAGCATCTTTGTAGACTTTTTTAGTTTTTAGATTCTTTGTTTTGAGCTCTTTAATTTTGTAGTGGAGTATCATTGATCACTCTTCTTTTTGTTAGTTTACATAAGGAATTACAATCCTACTACCTGTTCATTGGTTATTAGTACGCATTTAGAAATATTGCATTCTATTCATTTACTTGAAATGCATTTGTACCCTTAACGCTTTAGCTTTGAAACCCTTGATGGTGTGAAAAATTTAATATCCTTCAAGTTTTCAAATCCATTGGTCTCTCTCATTCTGCAAGACTTTAAAAGTGGATGGACCCTTGTGGAACACATTTATGATGTTTGTGGTTAATGCCATATGGGGTTTCAAATTTTCATTATAGTTTCCTCTCACAAGGAAAGTCATGAACTTCTTGCTATGAACTTAAAAAAATCTTTTCCAAAGTGGGGAAAGAGGCTAGAGGGCGAGAAGCCCAAAGGGAAGGGGTGGATTGTATTCACTGTTCCTCTCCCCTACTAACAAATGCATACGATGCTTGTGTGCTAAGTGAGTCCCCCAATGATGCAGAGAATCCAGTTTCATGTACAATCTTGCATCAACCAAAAATAGTTATAATAGATTTTGTGTTTGTACATATTCTTGTGTGTGGCATTGGTAAATTCTAGAAGAGTCTCGCACTATAGATTTGAATCTAGACAACTCTTCGAAATTCAAGGCAAGTGCATATCCTATGATGCAAAACATAAATAGTGATTCATGGTTAGATAGTCTCACGCAAACAATGAATGTATAACAAGCATTGTGGCACCTCACACTATGCACACAATTCTTGGGATGGTGCAAAGTTGAAGCCTTGGTGTGGAATTAAAGTATTGCACAGATGATGCAAAACTAGGAAAACTTCAAAACGTGTGCGACAATGCATAATTCACTTTCATAGGCTTGTATTAGGAGGAGAGACTCATCTTGATACCATCCGTCTACCTATGGAATTGTGAGGTCATTGGACTTTCACGGAAGAGATACTTGAAAGACATGGTGTATCTTGACTTCTCGTGCAATAACACGTAGGGTTCTTAGATAGTACAAATGGTGGAATCATTTGATTAGCATCATGGAGATGACAAACATGAGCTGGTGATGACTTATGTACTTCCAAGTTGTGTGTGCATCAAGTTGTGTTATGTTATTGGTTCTTTGAGCCTTATTCCTCATTTGATATTTACAACGCAATTAATTTGTTTATGGGTAGGATGTAGTTGAGCCTAATATTGTAAGTAGTTGATTGTGTATCTATATAAACACATCACTACACTAGAGAAAGGAATTCAAAAATCCCGGAGGAAATAGTCTAGAGTATGGTCAAGTAGTGTTGCAGTATTAGAGATCTATCCACGGGTTTGGGAAGGACTAGTGCGATTGAATCACTTGGGTGAAACGTTCTTTATGTTGAATTGTTTGTAAGCCAATGGACATTGTGTATATGTTGGCGTGTGTGTGTGTGAGGATGTGTGGGTGTAATCCATATTGTTGATGAAATAAAATATTATTGTTGCTTGATAATTTTGTTGCATATTTGTGTTGTTTGTTAAATGTGCACAGCCTAAGACATCCCTTCATTGGGACCCCAAACCGTAACTTCATCATTTGGTATTATTAGAGTGAGGCACAACTCCGTGTTGAGAGAGCAAATATCTGAAGTTCTTTATCTTTGTGAGGTGGGTGGAGAATGTGGTGAAGCAAGAACATTGTGCGATTTGTGTAGGTTTGCTTAGAGGTGCAACAATAGGTCCACAGCTGTGAAAAGACAAGATGCCTCCAAGAAGAGTAGGGCGAGGAGGTGCATTAGTCAATGATGTAGCCCAAAGACCTGATGAGATAATAGGAATGTTGCAAACAATGCAAATCAGATTGACTAGAGTAGAGAAAGATAGAAGAAGAGGATTCATGTCCCTAAAAATAATGTCGTGGTGTAGAAGGGGAAACACAGAAGTGATCGAAGGTGGAGTGGAAGAAATAAATCCAACGAGTGAACGTTCGGATGATGCAAAAGAAAGGCTTCTCAAAGCCATGCCAACGATTGGAAGAGTGTGAATTGAGGTTCCATGTTTATGTGAGACAATGAATTTGGAAGAGCTAATTGATTGCCTCACAGAGATGGAAGGATATTTTGAGTTCGATGAGTTCAAGATAAAGGTTGCATAGACCAAATTAAAAGGTCATGTGGCATTGTGATGGAAAGAAGTTCGGATGGAGTGCAATAGGAGGGCTAAAGACAAGATCACCCGATGGAAGTAGATGATTATGAAGCTGAAAGGAAAATTTTCACTTGGTGATTACCAGTTGGATTTATTAAAGAGGTTGCAGAATTTGCAACAAAATGAGCTAAGTGTGAAGGAATACACAAAAGAGTTTTACAAGATCATAATTCGAGCTGGTACTGGAAAAATAGATCAAGAGAAGGTAGTGCGATATATCGCTGGATTGTGTTGGGCAATCCAACATGAGATCAACATAGTGAAGTCAGTAGGGGAGTGGAAGAGACATACCAATATGCCTTGAGAGTGGAGAAGTTGACCCACATATGGATGTTGTGAAGGCCAAAGGAAAGTTTGGTGGTGGCAAGGAACCAACAACGCATGACTAAGAGAGTGATGAAGTTAGAAGTTATGCGCAGGACAACAAGCTAGATGAAGAACCACTTCCGCAAGAGGGAGAGGTCGAGGTTGAAGATTCAACAATACACGCTTTTGATGCACAAAAGTTGGACACTATGCATATGAGTGTCCTCACGGCCAAGGTGTTGGCAAGAAAAAGGAAGCAAAGTGGAAGCACACAAGTCATTCAAGTAGAAGAAAAGCTGATGGAAAACAATAGAAATGAACCAACGATTTAATGCTTTTGCAATCCATGATAATTATAGATAGATTTTTATTAACCGTGTACAATATTGCCGGAAACGATATGGGTCTGAAATGCGGAAACACCAATCTAAAAAATAACCTTTGGTAGGAAATGTTACTGTAAAACGTTTGTGTAATCTATTATTAAAAATAAAACTAGATATATATATATATATATATATATATATAGTATTCATTTTCAAATGTTCGTTCATAAGAGATAAATCACTACAAGTATTTTTATTCATTGAAGTTCAAGAGATTCAACATGGTTACACTCTCATATATACATGATCTCCTCCTACTCTCTTCCTTCACGCAGCTTCCTTGATGCCTCTTTGCTTTCACACTTCGAATATCAATTTAGTGAAAATTGAATTCAAGAAGAGAAAGAATTGAGTGTGATTTAGAATGGACCAAAGATGACCTTATAGAGCTTTTAGGAAGTGTCTTTAGGAAGGTTGGGTGGTTATATCGTGGTTAGAAAAAATAAATGCAAAAAGTGTTTTTCTTTTTCTTTTAGAAACCATACTATTGCAGGGTATGGCCCAAAAATGCCTTAGATATGGGTGGTGTTTTTGGGCCGTGCTCTGGTGTGCGAGGCTTTCGGAGCCGTTTGTGCTCCATTTCCGTTTGCATACCTATTTCCAAGATGTTTCTACGAGGGTACGTATGGGCAAGGGGGACGTTTCCATGCAACTTAGACTATGTACAATTTTTTTCAATCGACGTTTGGGATCACATCATATGCTCCATGATTTTTTCTTCTTGATGATGGATCACAGAATATGATTCAAAACGTCGATTGAAAAATGTGTACACACTTATCCAAAAAATTGTCATATAAATGAACCCAAGGAATTAAAGTTGTTGATATGGTAAGAACAATCTTGAAGATTGTGGGAAAGAAAGAAAAGTTGCAGCAAGAGGGGTGAACACATTTTTGAACAAGATGCAAGGCAAGAGGTATGATGGGATGGTCAATATAACGAAAGTGTGCAAAATGATGGACAAGATCACATTCTAAAATTGTAAAGGGAAGAAGAAAGAGTATTGCACCAAAATCATTTAGTTGTGTGTGGAAGGGAGAAGATCATGCGGAAGAAGAAAGCGAGAGGATGCACAATACTACGGTAAAGCATTGCACAAGGAAGAGGAAGTGAAGTACATGTAGCACAAACAAGAGTGCGCAAGAGGATGAGGAATAATGTGGAGATACCAATGCGTAGAAGTGTTGCACAAGAGGAGAAGATGTGGAGAAGGAAAGAGACGCCCCATGAAGATATAGGAGGTCAACTTGAAGTGAGCAAGAATAGGGTCAGTAAATATACAAAGTTGGATTTCGTGGAGGATGTTGGGCCATAACCAAGTGACCACTTAATCGGAAGGCATGGAGCATTCATCGGCGCACAGCATGCCAAGACCTTACCGTAAAGGTCGAAAGGGTGTTTCTACCACTTAAACTTGCGTTTGTGAGGACCTAGTTCACACATTTTCTTACCTGTGATGTATGATGCAGAACATTTGGGTTCACATACAATCTTGCATCAACCAAAAACTATTAGAGTAGATTTTGTGCGCGGCATTGGAAAATTGCTACAAAAGGGATTGCGGTATTGTTTTGAATCTAGAAAACAATTCAGAAGTTGGTGCAGGTCCATAACTTATGGTGCATAGTAGAAATAGTGATTGCATGGTTAGATAGTCTCGTGTAAACAACGAACCTACCACAAGGATCGTGACATCACCGTGTTATGCATACAAACTTCTTGGGATGGTGCAAAGTTGGTAAGATTTGGCACATAATCAAAGCATTGCACATATGACTCAAAGATGGTGCAGAACCATGAAACTTTCAAAATTTGCGCAACAACACACAGGTGCACTTTAAGAGGGTCATGTTAGAAGGAGAGTCTCATCTTGATACCACACATCTACCTATGAAATTGCAAGTTCATTGGTCTTCTGTGCAAAAGATACTCGAATACATGGAGTGCATTGACTTCTTGTGCAATAATGCACAAAGTTGTTAGATAACACAAATGGCGAAATCATCCAATTTGCAACATTGAGATCGCAAATGGGAGCCAACAATGACTTACCTACTTTTAAATTGTGTTAGTTGGGTCGATTGGTGTTTGTATTGAGTTGCACTATGTTATGGTTCCTTTGGGCCTTACTCATTTAATATTTGCAATGCAGTTAATATGTTTATGGGTAGGATGTAGTTGAACCTAATATTGTAAGCAGCTGATTGTATATCTATATAAACACATCACTACACTAGAGAAAGACATTCATAAATCTTGAGAGGCATTAGTCTTGAGTGTGGTTGTAAGTACTGCAATTAGAAGTCTGTGCGCAGGTCTGGGAAGGGCTAGTGGGATTGAATCACTTGGGACAACATTGCGGTGTTGAATTGTTTGTAAGGCTGCAAGTATTGCATTTGTTGTTGATGTAATAAGCATGATTGGAAAAATGTGGGAGCACATGTGTAATCCATATTGTTGATGAAATAAAATGTTGTTACTGCTGTGATGATTCCACTGCGTATGTGTGTTATTTTTTGAACTGCACGATCTAAGACATCCCTTCAGTGGGACTCCTAACCATGACTGCATCACCTAGCCTTGCAATTTTTACCAAAATTACATGAGGAAAAAATGTTATCAGGGTATTGACTGCTTAGGCAGGTCATTTTGAGATGATTAAAACACACTTGAGTAAAAATGCACAAAAATAATTATCTAATTAAATAGCTTGTGTAAGCCTTCAATTACTTATCATAAAAAGGACAAGCAAAAATTCCTTGTTTGTCTAATGCCAGGAAAGTAAAAACAAAGTCTGTCATTCTACAATATTTTAAAATTTAATGGACCCTTGTGGAACACATTTCCACTTTTTGTGGTTAAAGCTACACGAGGTTTTGGATTTTCATTGCAGTTTTCTCTCACATAAGAAGTCACGAGCTCCTTGCTATTAACTAATAAAAGGACAAGAAAAAGTTCCTTGTTTGTCTTAATGTCAGAAGCAAAAAAAAAAAAAAAAATGAAAAAGAATTTAGTTTCCTTGTTTACTGGAAATGGCAGTACTACTTTTGGGTCTTAAAATTTGCATTATGGTTTCCTCCTTCACACTTCTTGCTGGTGACTATGTTCAAATGTTAAACGAAAGAAATTTATGATTTTATGCCTGCTGACATTGTAAGAAAAATTAGACTGGGTTAAAACACTTTTTAGATTACTAAATGTGAGTTAGAGAGCTTTGTGTTTTCTCTTCTCTGCCTCACTCAAAATTTGAGCTGAAACCTGAAATCAGAAATTTCAAAATTATGTCTTGACTGCCTCTATTGTTTTGTGCGTTGTATGTTAGCTTTGCTGTCCTGTATCAGCTTGGACTGCCTCTACTGATTTAATCTTTGTATTTTTCTTTTCAGTGACTATCTTTTTCTCTTGTATGTCCATTTGTAACAAGAACATCTATCTTTATATCTATCTATATGTGCTGTGACAAATATTTTTGATGTCTTGAGATAATGTAATATTAAACAGGTTATAGATTTGTTTTGACGGATGTTCTAATATTTTCTGCAAAACATTTAAAAGCAGAGACAATTTTAGAATATCCTTTGTATCCTAAAATCCAGATGCTATGCATATTTGCGGGCGATAATGTGGTATATTCTATTTGTGTTTCGCAGAGCTTTTACGAGTTTTACGGAGATTGCGGTTAAAGAATCAAATAATGGAAATGTCCCTAGAGCAATTGACATTAACAACTCTAAAATCTGTGTTGAGTGCAAATCCACGCGCACAAAATCACTTTAAAAGTATTGGTGGCCTTCAAGTGTTAATGGATGGCCTTGGCATGTCAATCACTATGGGAGAGTTACCAACAGTATCCAAAGGATACGATCTAAGGTGTTTTTCATGAAACCCACTTTTTTTTTTAATTGGTTGTGTTCCCCATATGTCTGAATTCACTATCAGTTCCATAAATTTGCAGAATTGATTGTCATTACAGCCAGATTGTCATTAGTGCGAAATGAGGTGTGCATTTTACAATTGAGCTTTATTTGGTATAGAGTAATTGATAGTTACCCACATGGGGACACAGATGGGGTTTCTAGGACGAAATTGTTTTTCTCATATTTTGGGGAGGGTTATTAAAATAATATATAAAAATAATATTTAAAAAAATGAACTTTATTTAATGAAATTTAGGGGTGAGCAGACTGGATCAGATACGGAAGCTTTTGAAAGGTATGGATGCAGAGGACATTCTTCATGGGAAGAAAATTGATGTTATCTGCTCCAAATTGTGCCTCAATCCCTCTTCCATTGGCTCCTCACAGCTTGCCGATTTCCCCAGTTCTCTGAATCTGGAAGATGAAGAAATGGAGCACAAACTCGTGGCCATCTCTGATTCAAATGATAAAGTGAAGGATTAGTCTATGTAATTGGCTGCTGTTTTTACTCTCTTTCTACAACTCATAGAAGCTTTTTGTATAAAGGTGGTGAACTTTTGTATATCCATAAAGACCACAAGTACACAATTCTTTCATAGAAATTCAAACCTTTTGCGAGCATGAGCTATCTGGCTCAAATGAATGCATGTTCTGTCTTACTACCTTTTTCCATGAAATATAAAATGCAGTGGGTGCATATGACATCAATTTGATTACAATCAACCATCCGATTAAGCTGCCAGATTGTAACATCCTTTATTTGTTCAATTCTTCCATTGGTACCCACATAGATGTCACATATATGACGAAAATATTTCTCTCCATATATATGTAGTCTTCTGCTATTGCAGTCACCATTAGCTCGTATAGCTTAAGGATTAAATATAGGTCATTTGAAGAGTTTTTAAGAAAGAACCCATGTGTCATTGGCTGGGGAAAATTACTTAGGCCACCCAATAATGCCCAGAAATGATTCTACACATAGCATAGCCCGATTTCCTAATTCAGTCCACAATCTCATCTTATCAAATAGTATCCTCTGACACTTCATCATCAACCTTGAGAGGAGGACAAGAAGTAGGAAGTGAGAAGGCTGCCTCAAGAGGAAGCTCCAATGTTATCCTTTGTGCTAACACCGTCTGCCCAATGCTAAGGGCCTTTATACCACCTAGCATCAGGTGCTACTTATGTAGAATATCCTCCCCCATTCCCTGGACAGCACTCAATATCTGTGTGATTTTCATGAAGAATAAATGTGCCAGCAGCATTGGATATCATGTTGGCACAATTGAGGGACTGGGCGACATCACACATTTTTCTGCCGATGGACGGACCAAGGTCCAGAATCATTCTTTCCTGAGCTTGCCTATGTGAGCTTCACATGGTTAGTTTCCTTAGCTGCACGCCACATTCGTTGGATCCAGAGCCTAATATACGGGTTCCTGATTTCCTGGTCCACATAGTTAGCAAACTTCTCACCAAGAATCCCTCGAGTCATTCACTTTCCCCTTCATTTGGTAGACCCTGCATGTATCTCCGTTGCCAAAGAGGGGTCTTCCATCATTTCTATGGCTTTTTACCTGTAGATTCTGCCATTTCATTACCCAGACTCTAGGTTAGCTGGTAAATTAAACTATGAAAAACACCATGCCTCTTTTTAGCAAATCTACTTAAAATATTTCTCACACCTATATTAGAAGCAATGTTTAATTCCTGGTTTGTAAAAGATATAGCTGGGAGGTTTAGGGGTCGAGGAAGAAGGATAAGCAATTTCTGAAACTTGGTAGCACTAATAGGTCAAAAGGGTCTGAATTGTTTTTCCAACCTTTCACTGAATCTCTCTCTACACGATTCTGAACATACTCGAAATTCATCACAACTTTATGCAAACAACATGGTAGCTGCATGCAAACTTCATTCTCAATGGGGTTTTGAATATGTCCATCAACTGAAAGCAAAATGTTGTAATTCTTAAAGTTATTTTGGAGGAGAGGGATTAGTCATTAGTGTACGATGATCTGAATTGTGATGTTTTTGTAAGCATTCTTAGTCAATAAATACTTAAAATGAGTTATTAGTAATTAGTTCCCTGCTCCTGAAAGATCCCAAGTTGATTCTTTAGGATGCTTGTCATGGGAAGGTCTACATAGTCTTAATGTCTTCGAAGTCTGTTTATGGGTAGTAGTTGAATTATTTTAAGTACACCTGAAAATTGGGTTTTGGATGTACATGTGTCTCAACCTATGATCGCTGGTCCCCAGTATCCCAAAATTGGAAAGTTCAAAACTTCCAAGTACCATGTCTCAACATTTCAAAAGATCTTTGTAAACTTATCTCAAATTCTAATTGTTAAATGTTATATATCTAACAGCTGAGATAAGAAATTGATTGAATTCTGATTTTGGGTATTGAATTTGCGTTTTAAAATATGTAATTGTAAGCACTTCCTCATATCTGATATGCCATGACATATGTGGATTGGATATGCATGTGTCCTGAATTTGTAACGTTTTCTAGACATCCCAAGTGTGACAAGCAGATGTATCAACTATGATTGATACAGAATCTTACCCTCACTAAAATTAGAAATGAGAATAGAACACTCACCCACTAGGCAAAATGTGTCTTTTCTCATCCACACCACTCAGCTTTCAGCTCATAGTTGGAGGTTTTTGGGCTGGAAAATTTCTGTTTTCTTTATGGTATTTTTCCTATATGTGTATGATAACACACATGCACACACACGCACACACGCACACACATGCACGCACATGCACACACGCACACGCACACGCACACGCACACGCGCATACACACACACACACGTATATATAATTATAATATAGGATACCAGGCATATCATATCGAAGGTTTTCTTAAAATACATGTGTATATATTTATAATATAGGATTCCAGGCATATTGTATCCAACGTTTTCTACAATCTGTCTTGTGTGTGTTGGATACTGCATCTATATTTTAATCTGTATCCATCTTAATGCAATTTAGGGAGAGGCCTCTAGACCCTTTTTATTGTTCATATTATCAAATGCCTGAATGATAATGGTTTGCCATGATGGTTCTCTTAGTCATTGACTCATTGGCATAGTCAGAACACTCTCCTCTTCCTGAGTGGCCTCAGATAAAATGAGCAGAGTCCACTCTTTCCTGTGTTATTGCCTAGTATCAGACTTAAATGCAATCAAATATACTTGTGGAATTTCATAATTAGTCTGATTTCGGTGGTTCGAGTCTTCATTTATTTAAATCTTGTTTTTGCTAGTTTTTGCAGATTACCAAGTTAAGTCTTACACTCTGCACTTTCCAAGTCTTTTTCCAGCCCGAGTCGTGTGATTATGTGAAGAATCCTATAGTTTGGAAACCCCTAGGGAATTGATGTTCTTTTTCACAAAAACATTTATCAAACAAATGTTTTCATACACAATTGCTGAAGCTCTTGGCATTCCACATGAGAAACTTAGTTTCAAGCGCTACTACATGTTATATTCCTTGGAAGTTTGAAAATTTATAATTAGTCACTCGAGATGATAATTGAAGGCTACTGATAGTTCTTTAGGTGTACTCATTTTGTTGACTTATTTTAGCATGATCGTAACATTTATGCTCTCTCTTCCCCCAAAACCCTCCCTCTCCTTAGTTTTGAAATCAAGTCTGGCAAATTTGGGAAAACATCTAGAGTTGATTTTCTATATGTTTGAACATTCTTAATTCTCCTCTCTACTTTCTTGCAGTTCTGTCAAACGGACATTTGAAGATTTTCAGTTGCAGATTCTACTGCTCGATGTCTTAAGAGAGGCAGTGTATCCTTAAGTTTTTTTATTGAAATTATTTGCAATGCATTTTTGGTGGTGTATTGGATGTGAAACTGTACATACTAGTTTTCCTGTACTAAAGTTAATTATTATTTTCTAGGGTGTATAGCTTTCTCTTTTCTTAGATCTGTTTTTGAGGATCTGCTTCAATTCTTTAATGAGTTTCTCCAGATATGGGAATTTGAATAGCTTACAGTTTCTGTTTGAAAGTGGAGGTATCCACAAGTTTGCTGACATTATTCGTTGGTCGGCATTTGTACTTCCTGTGTTTGTGTTGCCAGAGTCGGATATATTGGGTACATTGGAGATTAGCCAGTTTATAACAGGTTCTGGAGATGACACAGAACCTTTCGCAGAACGTGTCTTCACTGGTAGCTTACCTGTTGGGTTTGGTAGTTCAGAAGTTGTTATGGACGGTGACAATATGCATAAGTGGAATTTTCATGTTGCTCACTTGTGTAGAATACTTTGGTCCTTCCATGTTCCTTTTGGGGATATTAATTCTCTTTCCAGCCATGTTAATTGTGGTCAAAGTTCTATAGGGGTATCAAGTTCATACTTGGAGCTTGCTACCAAGTGGATTTTGAAGGTTTTGCTTTCAATATTTCCTGGAAAATCGGTTCACTTCTATTGGGAGGAAATGCTTACAGATCCAAGGTATTGTGTCGAACCTTAGTATATGGCACTTTTGACATGTTTAAGTGATATAGATTGAAATTTTTAACTTTATGCTTGATAAGTTTGTTGTGTGCCTCGGTGAGATTCTATGGCTGGTAAATATTCTTTTGTGTGAAACTTTCCTAGGATGTCTCTTTCTATTTTACAGGATTTTACACAACTCTTATGGTTAGAAGTTTTGGTTATGAAATATTCTCTCTCAATTGAATGTTTTACTTGTGTATGACCAGAGACACCATATACTGAGTTGCAGTTTGTTGTTTGTGTTTGGTATTTGTGTCAGCGTTCTTCTGTTCTCATTAAAATTGTCTGGAAATGCAGGATGTTGTGCAGTAACCTGCAGCACTATATGCTGTATGTGTTCAGGAAGATTCTTGCTTCTTCACCAGCAGCCCTTCAAAATTTTCGGGAAGGAGTTTGGGACATGCTATTCTCAGAATATTTCTTCTATTTTAAGATGGGCACAGAAGGAATTCCATCTCAGACTGTTTTAGAATCTGAAGCTTCCAAAAAGGGATTGCCTGCATGTGTTTTGGCATCTGAACAGTCATCAACTGGATTTAGTTCCTTCAAAATGAGAATTCAAATTTGACCCATATCGAAATTCTTCAGATGGACGTGATCTCATTCATTGAATTTGCAGCAACAATAAATAGTTGTGACGATAACATGGTACCTTTCTTACTAATCTTGACGGTCTTTGAGTTGATCTTGAAAAGGGGAAATTCGATAAGCTAAAAACATACTCTTATATTTCAAAATATGTGCCCCAAACCTTTGAATGGTAAAGACTGTCATCTTTTAATTGTTATGTTTTTCTAGATATTTGCCACTCTAATATAACTTAAATTTATATTCTTATTAAAAATATCTTGAAGGTTTCCTAGTGGGTGTGGCAAGTGTGGGGAACTATGATTTTCACACCATTGACCAAGGTTCCGTTACCATGGGTTTTTGGCACCTCAAAATGGTCAAGGGGACACCTAGAGGTAGGGGTCTATCTTACTGCAGTAAACTACATTAGACACTCTTTGGTATTCTGGAGCCAATCTCACTTCAACCTCTGCCCTCAAAGTTAATAAAAAAAAAAGAATGTGGGGCCCACAAGGACCCCCACACTCATTCCTAACTAACCTAAACCTAAAACAACCTCTCTTACAACTAAAACAAAAAAAAAGCTCATTTTTGTCATTTCCCATCTTGTGAAGGAGAAGACAAAGAAAGAAAACAGTAGAGAGAAGAAAAGAGAACAGTGAGAAGAAGGCAAGAGAGCATTATTCTACACCATTTGAGGTATGTTTCACATCCTTTGTTCATTTTGCAAATTTACACAAATTATTTTTCATTTGTTTTTGTTTTTTTTTTAAGGTTTCAAACTTCAAAGACTTAGGGAGGTTTTATTTTTGTTTGTTTTTGTTTTCACTTGCAGTTGCAATTGGGTGTTGCATTTTCAATTAAAAAAATGAGCAGCAGTGAGGGTAGTGAGGGTGAAGAGATTCAAATGCAACATAGAGGTAGAAATAGGGTTTCTTCAGGGAGTGAGAGTGTTGTAGCAACTGTGGGTTCAAATAATCCATTTGAATGCCCTTCTCAACTCCTCAAAATCTATGCAAAGGGCCCATTCAATCCTAAAAAGTCTCTTTCACAATTTACAACAGCCATTGACAAAGAAAAAAACTCGGGGGAGTAGAGTGTGGTTGTGTCATATTTGCAACAAAGATTTTAGGGGCAGCTACACAAGGGTTTATTGTCATCTTTTGGGCATAGTTGGACAGGGGTAAAAGGTTGTGAAAAAATAACATTAGCTGAGAAGGCCGAAGTGACTAGGTTGCACATGGAGGGTGAGGCAAGAAAAAAAAGGATGCCATTGGAGACTATGCATGGTACACAATTGCCTACCCAATCCGTGGATGTTGAAAGTCAAAGGGAGAGGATTCTACCAAGGGAAAGAGAAAGGCTACTACTTGTTGCGGGGATGTTCAATGTGCAATCATGGGAAGTAGCTGACTCTTCTATTGCCAAATTCTTCTTTGCCAATGCAATACCATTTCATGTGTCACATTCCCTTACTTCAAACAAATGTTCAAAGATGTAATTGTTGTTGGTTCCTCGTATGTCCCTCTTGAGAACATAAACTACGGACCAACCTCCTTGATAAAGAATATTCTAAGGTGAGTGTGGTGATGGAGGAGATGAGGCAAACTTGGATACGGGTGGGCTGCTCTATCATCATGGATGGGTGGACCGATATTAGACATCAACCACTCATCAATATCATTGTCACATGTCTTGTTGGCTCTTATTTTCTTAGAGTTATTGATTGTACAGGAAGAGGAAAGATGTAACCTTTCAATTTCAAATTTTGAAGGATGCCATAGAGGAGATTGGGCCCTCTAATGTTGTACAAGTGGTGACTATTCAGCCCGCGTATGTAAGTTAGTTGGCTTGATGGTTGAGGGTGCTTACAAGCACATTTTTGGACTCCATGTTGTGTTCATGCGTTGAACAACGCATTGAAAGACATTGGAAAGATAGATTGGGTGAAGACAGTGGTGGCAAAGGCTAGACACATACAAGATGTTCATTTGCAACCATCACACCTCACTTGCTCTATTCAGGTCTTTTTAAGGAAGGAATTCCTCAAGCCGTGGACACTAGATATGCCAACTATTTCATTTTGTTAGAGAGGATGTTTGAGGTGTAGGAGGCTCTACAATTAATGATGGTTAATCAAGAGTGGGGTAGATGGCAAAGGCAAACACTGTTGAAGGAAAAAGTGTGAAACAAAAGATCCTCGACGATGATTGGTGGTCCACAGTGAGGTAAGCAATTGCTGATTTTATATATTTAATATTTATATTTTAATTTTTAATTTTAAATATTTTTATCCATGTTTATGACTTGTAAATTATTTTAGTTTTTCATTCTTTGTGATAGCATTCTGATTCACTCTTTGAGTCTTAAATTCTTAATATTTTCTGAATTTTTTTGTAACTTGTTTGCAGATATGTTTGCTCCATCATCTCACTTGTAGTGGGGGTCATAAGATATGTTGATATAGACTCTCCTAGTCTTGGAGAGATTTATGAGACATTTGACAACATGCTTGGGCAGATGAAGCAAGCCATTTGTAGCAGGGATCCTACTTTGGGATTTTATGAGGAGCATATCAGGCCCATTGTGACACGATGGTGGAACACAATGAACACCCCGCTTCATATGGCAACCTATGCTCTAAATCCCAAATGGTATGCAACACGACTGGAGAATGCCTCCATCTAATGATGAAGAGGTGAAAGAAGGGCTCATGAAGGCCTTTCGAAAGATGTACACTGATGAGGAGTCCACTTTCTGCGGACACAATGGCTATCCTTTGTCAATCTCCGTGGTCCAACATTTAGCAAACCAGAGGTGAGGACAGATAGAGCTACATTAGCTCAAGTAGATCCTATTGGATGGTGGACATGGCATGAAAATGATGCACTGGACTTGAGGATTCTTGCCACTCACCTCTTTCATCATTGGTTGCGGTTCCTCTGCTTTGAGAGGAATTTGGTCCACATACGGCCTCATCCACTCAGTTAAGAGGAACAAACTTACCTCTCGACGAGTAGAGAAGTTAGTAGCCATGCATAGTGCTTTCTTCAAATCGACATACTCTAGAGTATCGTCGACTACAACCGCACGTTGGGATGTTGATCCCGAAGATGCCACATAGGTTGATGAGGAGGAGGCACAGTGGGATTGGTTGGGGTTCCATTGGATGAGGCAATCCCTCATAGTTCCAGTGACTCAGACTCAGGGTCTGATTTTGATGCCATTTTAGCGGATTTTGATTAGGGGCAACAATATATTTTCATTTTCTATGTTTTAGACATTTTGTAGTTGAAACTTGCAGCCCTTGGGCATTTCATTGTAATTATTATTGTAATTGAAACTTGAATCTTATGTGAAATCTCAATTCAGCTCCAATTTTATGTATTAAGGTTCTATAATGTGTGTGATGAATGCTTTATCAATGTTATCATATGAATATTTGAAATTCATTCTGGAACATAAATGTTGAAGGGGGCTCAGTTACTATTATACAAGCCATTAAAAATTTAAACGGAAATTTCTTTTCAATTGGAGATGCTAATGCAGGATTTCAAAACTTTTCGCAGGAAATTCAGTGAAATAAAAATTACCCGTATTCTCAAAGAGGGGATTAGGTCAGCGGATGCCTTAGCAAATCATGGAATCAACCTGAAAAAGAAAAGGGTAAGGACGTTTGACAAGCCCCATCCATTCCGAGAATAATATCTTGTTAGTGAAAGTGTTGGAACTTAATTTTCACTCTATTGCAGTTTTGATATGTTTTCACACACCATCGGTATCTAATCAAACTTCTGTTTGTTTATCTGCCTTGGGTGAACTTGGTGGATAGTATGCCATGCAAGAAGTAGGAAGGAGATTTGAGTTTGATTGTTTGAGTCAAACGATATGCCCTGCCCCCGCTTTAGATAGAAATAACATTTCGGTATGGTATGGAGGGCTGCACATGTTGGGTTTGCTTGCAAGTACGGCTTAAAGTCAGCTGTTTAATAATATGGCTTCTTCACTTAATCTGGCTTAACTTGATTGAAATGGAATCTGTTTGAAGACAGTGATCTGCTTCATTTGATGTTGCTTATTCTGATGGATATGGAATGTCATCGGCTATTGAGTCAAACGATAGGCCCTGCCCCTGTTTTAGATAGAAATAACTTTTCAGTATGGTATGGAGGGCTGCACATGTTTGGATTGCTTGCAAATAAAGCTTAAAATCAGATTTTTGATAGTGTGGCTTCTTCTCTTAATCTGGCTCAACCTGATTGAAATGGAATCCGTTTCAAGACAGTGATCTGCTTCGTTTGATGTTGCTCATGCTGATGGATATGGAATGTCATTGGCTATTCTGCAGCAAGTTCCTATCATTTTCAAAAGTTATGATAGTGATAAATCAACAATGATAGATTGAAGTCAGTGGTTTAGTATTTTCCTTGGGTCAATATGCTGTTTGCTTTTACTCTATGAAATCTCAACTTCGTTTCAAAGGCGGTTAAAATGGGGAATAGTGCATCAAGCATATTTTGGAAATTGGCAAACAATGGAGCTTGCATTTAAGCTTTTATCTCACTCTGAATCTTTGCTTCACTCATTCTTGTTGAAGCTAATCTTTGGTTTATTGATCAGGTGTTTCTGTTGCCTGTTGTATATATTAGGGTCAGGGGATCCAACACCAACCCCTTCTATCCAACAAAAAATGTGAAGGTTATATTAATTATAAGTCTGATTAAGATGAGTTTATATGCACAATGTCTCTAAGTTACTACTCATTCCCTTGCAACCACTTTGTGCAAGTATATCTTACACTTGATAAAAATTAAGGTTTAATATCTCTGTTTGTGGCCAAAAGTGGTTGAAGAGGTTGCCAAACAGACAGTCCAAGCTGTACAATGGGAATGACTAATACTTTTCCTTCAAGTTATAACCGGAAAAGTATAACAAGCATTGCAGGGTAGTCTAAGCAATACGATGTACGATTTAAGAATTTGAAATTGTAAGAATAGCATTTTTTCGATAATTAGAAATAAATACTAATAAATGAAAATTTACAAAAGCCAACGAGCTGCAAACTGGACAAGCCAGGTCAAAAAGAAGCTTGAAGAGAAAACAGCAGCAATTTGATATACATCATTAAAGATAATTATTTAGTGGACTAGATAAACATTCTGAAACTTTGGCACAATAGTCCTTCAAACAAATTAATAAATAAAGTAGAACATACATAGTTGTAGAGCATCCAGGACTGCATTATTCCTGGTTGGGGCTGAGGGTGAGGTAGAGTCCTTTCTTCTTGAAAGAATAGTATGAACTTGGAACTAAAAGGAAACCCTAAGATAGTAAATGAAGATATTTGAAAAGCTATGCCAATTTGCTGCTTTTGTAGCATTGAGGCTGAGAAGAAGTTGATAGTGAAATTTATTCTGAGTTTAATGTCTGTAAGATTGATGGTGGTTGACTCATGTTGTAGATGTAATCTTTTATTCACATGTATTTTGACAAGAGTCATCTTGTGTTTGATTAAGATGTGAGTATCCTAGAGTTGGCAATGTAGGAGGAACTGTTGTAAAGGACTACTTAAAGTTGACAGATCTGTATTAACATAACTGTTAGAAAACATGCACAGGAAGAAATGAAGAGAAAGCGAAATGCACACATTATCATTGTGTGTCCGTCATTTTATTATGTGAAAAATGGTTGAGGTAGTTTCAACCGTTTATTAGTTAATATTTAACTAATATTAACTAACACTAATAAATAAGCCTTATATTTTAATACCCCTCTTAAGGCTTACACTGAAAAGAAGATAGAATTACAATTTCAAAAGCTTTTGTTTTGAACAACAGTTCTAGGACTAGGTAGAACTCCATCAAGCTGCCTCCCTGACCATTGTAAAGGTGTAGTTCCCAAGCTGAATTCCGGATTCCCGGGTTCCACCTCCCCAAACTCCCAATTTATAGAATCTCTCGAATTTTTGGACAATCCTTCATGCTGAGCTACACCTACAGTGCTCCATCAGATTGTCTTGTGACCCTCGTAAGGGTAAATTCTTGAGATCCATAGACTCCCAAACTATCTGGACAACTATCCATGCGGAGTTTTACCTACACGGGATCCCTTACCGTCCTAAAACACCAACTTCTTAGAGTACATATTCATCTTCTCCTTCATCAATAACATCTTTAGCATCTGGTGGATTGTTAATAAAGGCCACATTTGCTTCTTTTGGATTATCTTTGAGTTTGCCTTTGAGAAAATCATTAGCTCGAATGCGACAATTCCAGGCCGTATGTCCTCTTTTTGTGCATTTAATAACAATCAATTTACTTGGTGTCTTTATCTGATTTTTTGTTATTATTTCTCACGCAGGAGTATAGTGCACTTTCATGTGAAGAATTACCTTTTATATCGTCCGCAATGGTTCTCTTTTCTCCAGCCAAGAGAGCTCAAATTGTATCTTCTAGGCTTTGTGAAGGCATCTAACTAAGAGTAAAAATAATATTGCTATATGAAGAGGGCAAAATATTCAATAGAATGGCTTTAGAGTCTTTGTCATCTACTGGAACTTTAACCTCTGCCAATTGTCTAAGAAGAGATCTTAGATTGTTTATATGACTGGACATAGTAACATCATTGGCCATCTTGAATTGAAACAGTTGAAGTTTTAAAGAAAATTTAGCATTCACTACTTTTGCCCCAAACAATTTACTCAAGTTATCCCAAATTTCTTTGGATGATTTATCTAAATCTATATAATGGAGTTTAGATTCAAAAATAACAAGCCCAATTATAGCGTTAAGCTTTATCATTGTGGTTTTTCCCCTCTCTTACCAATTTCGCAACATCATCGGTGGGTGGTTTTCTTTTCCATCAACTATACTCCACAAATTTTTGTTCATTAATTGCATCCGGATTATAATTTTCTAGGTGTGGAAGTCAAACTGGAATATTTGTCTATTAATAAAGGAAATTCCATTTTAAAAATATCTATTTAGACAAAAAAATATGTGAATATAGATAAGAATGAATACCCGAAGTGGGCCCTATGCCACTTCGAATGTTTTCAATTTTTGACTTTGCCGACTGATTTGATGTATTAAAATGTTTGAGACAATCTGAAACTCGTATGGTCTCGTATATAAAAGGCCATAACTCATCCAAAAAACCGTTTGTGATTGAGAAATTTATGGCTTCTTTATGCTTTGAAATTGATAATTCAATGGTGGCTTCGTTTTTGAGATTTTCAGCCCTCACGATCACTTTGCAAGCCCTTTTATGATCGTAAATTCCGTTTCTGAAATTCGTTATTGGTGTTTTAACTGAAATTTGTGACTGGAGATTGAATCGGAGATTGATAATCGTATATTTTGCGACTTGAGATGCACAACACAACTATATGTTTTATCTACTATCAATAGATCTTTTTCAACTTCGTCTAAAACCCTTCATGCTTGTATCCATTCATTCTTTGGCGTTGATTATAGATCTTCCCGAATGTATTTTCATTGAGCCTTTTACACAAACTTTATCGAGCATACCATACAGGGAGGGTTACACGAACTCGAGACAGCTTATATTTCTAACTATGAGTCCTTCAAGTACCTTAGGCTCTAATACCAATGTTTGAAAACATGGACATGGAAGAAATGATGAGAAAGCGAGAATGCACACATTACCATCGCGTGTCTGTCATTTTATTATGTGAAAAATGGTTGAGGTAGTTTCAGTGTTTATTAGTTAATATTTAACTAATATTAACTAACACTAATAAATAAGCCTTATATTTTAATACACACTCTTAAGGCTTACACTTTGAAAATAAGATGGAATTACAATTTCAAATTTTTTTGTTTTCAACACAACAACTAGGACCAGTAGAACTCCATCAAGTCGCCTCCCGACCCTTATAAAGGTGTAGTTCCCGGTTGAATTCCCGAGTTCCCGGATTCCACCTCTCCAAACTTTGGAATTATAAAATCTCCCAAATAGTTGGGCAATCCTCCATGCCGAGCTATACCTACATTGCTCTGTTAGATTGTTTTGTGACCACTGGTAAGGGTAAATTCCGAGATCCAAAGACTCACAAAGTATCTGGACAACTATCCATGTCGAGTTTTACCTACACTAGATCCCTTACCATCTTCAAAACACTAATTTCTTAGAGTACATATTCATCTTCTTCTTCATCAATAACATCTTAAATGTCTAGTGGCTTGTTAACAAAGGCCACATTTGCTTCTTTCGGATTATCTTTGAGTTTTCCTTTGAGAACATCATTAGCTCGAATGCGACAATTCCAGTTGTATGACCTCTTTTCTTGCAATAATAACAATCAACTTGCTTGGCGTCTTTATCTGATTTTTGTTATTATTTCTCACGTGGGAGTATAGTGCACTTTCATGTGAAGAATTACCTTCTATATCGTCCGTAGTTCTCTTTTCTTCAGCCAAGAGAGCTGAAATCATATCTTCTAGGCTTTGTGAAGGCATTTGATGAGAGTAAAAATAACATTGCTATATGAAGAGGGCAAACTGTTTAACAAAATGGCTTTAGAGTCTTCGTCATCTACTGGAGCTTTAACCTCTACCAATTGTCTAAGAAGAGATCTTAGATTGTTTATATGACTGGACATAGTAACATCATTGGCCATCTTGAATTGAAACAATTGAAGCTTTAAAGAAAATTTAGCATTCATTGCTTTTGCCCTAACCAATTTTCTCAAGTTATCCCAGGTTTCTTTGGATGATTTATCTAAATCTATATAATGGAGTTCGAGTGAGAAATAAAAAGCCCAATTATAGCTTTAGCTTTATCATCGTGGTTTTCCCCTCTTACCAATTTGGCAACATCAGTGGGTGGTTCTTCTTTTCCATCAACTACACTCCACAAATTGTCGTTCATTAATTGCATCTGGATTATAATTTTCTAGGCGTGGAAGTTGAAACCAGAATATTTGTCTATTCGTAAAGAGAAATCTATTTTTAAGATATCTATTTAGACAAAAAAATGTGAATACAGATAAGAATGAATACCCGAATTGTGCCCTAGGCCACTTCGAATGTCTTCAAATTTTGGCTTTGTCAATCGATTTGATGTATTAAAATGTTTGAGACAATCTAAACTTGTATGGTGTGTTTATAAAACCTTAGAACTCATCTAAAAACCGTTTGAACGAAATTAATGACTTCTTTATGCTTTGCAATTGATATATCAATGGTGGCTTCGTTTTTGAGATTTTTAGGCTTCACAATTACTTTGCAAGCCCTTTTACGACTGTAAATCCTGTTTATGAAATTCGCGATCGGTGTTTTTAACGAAATTTGTGGACTGGAGATTTATCCGGAGATTCACGACTGTATATTTTCGCGACTCGAGATTCACGACACAACTATATATATTAGCGACTGTTGAATGGTTCTTTCTCAAATTCGTCTGAAACCCTTCATGACTGTATCCCTCTTGAACGTTTTTGTGAATTTGTTATTCTTTGGCGTCAATTATAGATCTTCTTCTTGAGTGTATTTTCATTGAGTGTTTTACACAAACTCTATCTGGAGCAGACCATAGCAGGAGGGTTGCACGAACTCGAAACTATTATATTTCAAACTATGAGTCGGTTAAGTACCTCAAGCTTTGATACCAATGTTTGAAAATGTGGACAAAGAAAAATGAAGTAAAAGCGAGAATGCACACATTATCATTGTGTCCATCATTTTATTATGTGAAAAATGGTTGAGGTAGTTTCAACTGTTAATTAGTTAATACTTAACTAATTTTAACTAACACTACTAAATAAGCCTTATACTTTAATACCCCCTCTTAAGGCATCTATTGAAAATAATAGTATGAATTGAATTTCTATTTCTCCGTGGTTTTTACCCTTCGGGGTTTTCCACGTTAAATCTCTTGTCTCTGTGTTATATTTTTCTATGTATTGCATTATAGTTTAATTTGAATTATTTAATTAAACCTTGTAATATTTTATTTGGTTAATATTTGTTTAAATGCTCGGACCTCACATGGTAACATAGAGGGTTGGTTAAATAATTTAAATTATTAATTTATTAAATTGTCAATAACCGTGTCGGTTGGTGGGCAACTACAACCCATGGGCTATTTAAATGAACCCCATTCAATTCCTTTTCTACACTCGTAAACTTTCTCGAGAAATTTTCAAAAGGTTTATTTGGTCGAGCGGGTCCACTCTAAGTGCGATTAAGTCTGTGTAAAATTTTTGGCATGAATTTAATTTTTATAATATTTGTATGGTTGCAGGAAATTAATTCATCTAGGATTAATGATAAGGTCCCAAATAGGAGAATCTCCACTATTATAGATCTCTGGATTTTCTCATTGGCCTAGGGACAAGAACTTTGGATGGGACCACTTTATATTCTAACCTATGACTTGAGTATTTTAAATATAGTGGTCTTTGTTTGGCTTGATCATGACATAAATTATTTAATTTATTTCAAACCTTATATAAATTAAAACCCTAAAATCCATGCTAATTGGTCTTCACCACCTTGTATTTATATAACATAGACTTGGCATAGTTTATATATATATATATTTTAAATCTTTAACCTAACTAAATTGTCCCATATATGGACTGGTTTTTAATAAAACTTTAAAAACATGTCTTGGTATTGTTTAATGGTGGCCGCTCCACATTGGTTTGACAGACCGCCTTAGCATTGGTTTAAGGATCTTTAACCACCTTGTGCTTAATGTGGCATATTAAAACCTTTAAATGCCCTTCTACCCTCCTAAACTGCCTTACCACCACATGCCCTCCTCAATGAAGTTTAGCGCTTGACTTTATCCCCCATGAATTCGCATAAGACACTGCATGGGCTATTTCACGTGACATATATGTTGGTCACTATCTTTTTTATAAAAATATTTTAATAAAATCTAAAATATCTACCCACCTTAAGATTTTGCTCGAGACTTAGTGTTTAGTCCTACATTGGGCAGTTCTTTGTTCTAGCAAGGCTTTAAAAGCCTCCATCGTGCGAAGTCCCTTATGGCTTGGGCCACGCATTTGCCTCCATGTTGTTGGTTGCGCCATAGGGCTCGTCCCGCATCCATTGTGCTTTGGCTTATGAGCTGGTGGTGAGTTATTGGATGCGAGTTGGATTGTGAGTTAACTTACCGCATAACACGGTCCTCTTTCTTGGCAAATGTTGAGTTGGCTTGCCACTTTACTCGGTCTGCACCAGTTGTATAAAGCGCCTGGAACATTGATGTGGCTCATAGTAATTTTGCAAAGTGGCGGTTTGTATAGCATTCTGTGTTATTTTATTTCCTAAAGCTATATTAAGTTTTTTTATATATGAAAAATTTCATATAATTAGTTTTACAAATAATAAATAAAATTGTATTTTTAATTTTAATCTTGATTTTTTAAAATAAGTTATCGTAAAATTGTTTTTAAATTATTATTATTAGTGTTACGACAAATTAGATACACAAAAATGTCATAATCAAGAGTTTTAGGGATTATTTTTCTCTAATTCAAAACTAGAAAACCTTAATTTACAATTTATTATGTGAAAATTGTGAAATTAATTGATGAATTGTTGATATTGTGATTTAAGAAATAGGGATAAGAAAGTTACGAAGTGAAAAGACAAAAACTCAAACTTGAAGTGAATTATTCACTAGAAAAACGATAGTGCAATTTTTTCCTAAACTTTTTGCAAATGTTTTGCCTCCGTAAAACCTAATTTTTATCAAAAGTGAAGAACAAGGATTTGATCATAATAATTATGTTTTTTGGTTTGAATTTTTGAAAGCTTAAAAATGGGTTCTAATCACTTCAATTGACAAGACACAAATGTTGAACGGAACTAACTACTACATTTGAAAGATCAGACTGAAGGCAGAATTCATGGAATGCAAACTTTGGATTGTCATAAATGGTATGGAGATGATGCCAATCGACAGACACAAGCGTGACAACAATGTGTATACGCATTTCAACAGAAAGTGCAGAAAACAATGTCTATCATATTGCGAAGCGTGCAATATGACATCTTACTTCACATTGGAAATGCAAACCAAGAAAGTCCGAGTGAAGCTTGGACATTGTTAGAATCAATACACAAAGGTATGCGTTTGTTAAAGATTATAAAATTGATTCTTGAGTTAATGACAACTCCCATGAAGGGAGACGAAAAAGTAGTTAATTTTCTAGCAAAAATAAAAACATTAAATCTCAATTAGATGGATGTAATTGTAATTTGATTCATGATAAACTATTATATTTTATTATTCAAATGAACATCCATGAGAGGTTTAGGAACTTCATTTCCATTTTAAATTCAAAATATCAAACTGAACAAGATATTCCCATCTATCTCTCTTTGAGTGCTCTCCTAATTTAGGAAGAGCAAGTCATGTTAAACTTTGATTCAAAGGAGAATGCCACTCAAGCACTTCTCACACAAAAACCTAAGAATAACTTTTCTAGGTTTAAGAAAAATTAAAATTCAAACTTTCAAACTTTCAAATTTTCTTTTCTTTATTTGATAGTAAAGAAAATAAATTAGGGAATTTAAGAGTCAGTTTTGATGGAAATGTCACAATTGTGGAAATTTGGTCACAAAAAGGAAGATTGTAGGGTAAACAAAAACAAGCCAAATTTCAAAAATCAAAAGGGAACAAACCAAATCAGAATCAAAACAAAAATCAAAAGAACAATAAAAACCTAATGTAGTTGCTTTATATGTTGCATTAGTCACTGCAAAAGAAAACGAATGGATATTAGATAGTGGTGCATCTAGGCACATGACTTATAGATATGATATTCTAATTGATATCAAAGAATGTAATGATCAAATCTATCTAGGTGATCATTCCATTCTCGATGTTTAGAAGTCAAGGAAAAAAAAAGTTTTCAATGGTTTTATAAATGATGTTTTGTGTTCCTAAATTGAAAATGAATTTGCTTTCTTGTTCACAACTAACTCAAAACAATTATAGTGTAATTTTACTAAAGATAAATGGTTTATTAAAAATGAGTTAGATGTTATTATTATTGAAGGCATACAAAAGAATGGTTTATATGTTTTTAAAGGTTTTGCATCTGTTTCATGTTTTTCTACTCAAAATAGGAATGATGTTTAGTTGTGGCATGAAAGATTAGGTCATGTTAACTTTAGGAGCATGTATGACATGTCTCGGCTTAACCTAGTTATTGGTCTGCCACCTATCTCTCATGCCGAGAAACTTGTGAAGGGTGCTTACATGGTAAGCAATCAACAAACCCTTCCATAGTCATCATGAAGCTAACTCCTCAGAACCTCTTGGAACTTGTCCACAATGATGTTAGAGGACCATTAGAAGTTCCTTCCCTAAACGGTTCTTTGTATGTTGTTACTTTCATTGATGATTATTCTCACATGATTTGGTCCTTCTTTATCAAAAATAAATTAGATGTTTTATCAAAATTTAAAGAATTTAAAGCTTTAGTTGAGAATAGTTCTAGTCGTAAAATCAAAATACTTAGAATAGATAATGGAGGAGAATATATTAGTAAAACATTTGATTTATTTTATATCAATGTGGAATACAAAGGGAACTCACTACTTCTTACTCTCATTAGCGAATGGTATTGTAGAAAGGAAAAACTGCACCATTCTTGAAATGGCTAGAACCATGTTGCACTCAACTCAAGTTCCTAAATTTCTATGGGCTGAAGCAATGAATATTGTTGTTCATATTCTGAATAGAGTTCCTACTAAGCCCTTTTTCAATCTACTCCTTAGAAAAGTGGACTAATAAGAAACCTAGTGTATCTCATCTGAGAATCTTTGGAAGCCTTTGCCTCTATCTTCATTCCTAAAGAAAAAAGGAAGAAGTTAGATCAAACCTCATATGTGCATCTTTGTAGGCTATGGAGGTAAAAAAAAAGGTCTTAAGGATCTATGATCTGCAAAATGAAAGTTATTGAGAACAAAAATGTCAAAATCTTAGAAAAACCCTTTTGTTCTTCTTTATCTGCTTTTTTTTTTTTTTATGATGAATCTAATGAATTAGAAAACAATGATAATGATGATTGTGATGAATAAATAGATTGTAATAATGAGTCTATAATATAAAAAGAGTCTCTTCCTGTTTCCTCTATAACTAAAAAAGACCTAAATGGGCTCAATATCTTCTTCAAAATTCTAATCCTGATAACCTTAGTAAGATGACTAGAAGTCATCATACCTATCATGCCTTAATGACTATGTATGAGTCGGAACCCCAATCTTTCAAAGAAACATCTCACGACAAAAGATGGGTAAAAGCTATGAAAGTTGAATATTTTTCTTAATTAAAAATTAGACTTGGGATCTTGTCCCTCTCGAAAAAATATTATTGTTGGCTCTAGATGGCTTTACAAAATCAAATATAAGGCCGATGACAATATTGATAAGTTCAAAGCCAGGTTAGTAGCTCGTGGGTTTACTCAAAAACCCGGTATCGACTACGTAGAAACCTTTGCACCAAAAAATGAGCACAGTTAGGATTCTTATTGCCTTAGTTGCTCAATATGGTTGGGAAATCCACCATATGGATGTTAAGAATGCATTCCTAAATGGTGATTTAAAAGAAGAAATTTACATGACTCAACCTAAAGGTTTTGAGGAACCTGGAAAATAATTTTTTGTGTGTAAACTAAAAAATCTCTATATGGTTTAAAACAAGCTCCTAGAGCTTGGTATGCAAAAATAAACAATTTTTTCAAAGATATTGGTTTCACTAATTGCTCATCTAATAATGATCTTTTTGTTAAAATTGAAAATAATCAGATTATTCTTATTGTATTGTATGTTGATGATTTGTTTATTACTAACAATTCAAATAGTTTAATTTTTAAAATTAAAGCTAAATTGAAACAATACTTTGAAATGACTGATTTAAGATTATTACATCATTTTTAGGCATGACAATTTTTCAAGATAAAAATTCTATTGTTGTATCTCAATCACAATATGCTACTAACTTGCTTAAAAGATTTAATATGGTAGATTGTAAACTAGTTATTCCTATTGAAGTTGGTTGTAAACTTGATCCTAAACTGCATGTGAAAAAACTAATCCTACTCTTTACAGACAACTTGTAGGTAGTTTAATTTATCTAACAATTACTAGACCTACATTGCATATGCAGTAGGTATTGCATCTAGATTCATGCAGAACCATATCAAGATCATTGGAAGTTAGCAAAAATGATATTGAGATATATTAAAAGAAAAATTAATTTTGGTTTACATTATACTTCTTTTGATAATGCATGTTTATATGGATATTGTGATTTTGACCATGTTGGTGATGTGATAGATAGAAAAATCTACACTGGATATATGTGTTCAAGTTTGGTACAAGTGCCATTACTTGGAGCAACAAAAACGACATCTCCATCTCTTTTACTGAGGTAGAATATAAAAGTGCGATGGAAGCAACGAAAGAAGCCATGTGGCTAAAATGGTTGTGGAAGAGATTCACATGAAGTTAAAGGAAGTACTCTTCTATGTGATAGTCAGAGTTGTATTGCTCTTGCTAATAATCCAGTTCAACATCAGAGAACAAAACATATAGAGATACATATGCATTTCATCCGAGAGAAGGTGCTCTGCGGTGATATAGATCTTCAATATTGCCCGATTGAAGATCAAGTTGCAGATATATTTACGAAGCCATTATGTGTTGTGAAGTTCTGCAAGTTTTGTGCAATGCTTGGCCTTTTAGAGTTTCCATTGAGGGGAGTGTGCATGACAATGCCACCTCCTAATGACCGGCCATGTGTTTTCTCCTTCACCTCTATACTTTTTCTCCAAATTTAAAGCATTGTAAAAGAATTTTTTATGATCTTAGTAAACTTATCACTCTAAGTTTACTGTGTAGTCCAATAATGTAACATCATGTTGTAAAGGAGGTCCTTACTTTAAAAAGGCTCATAGAGATGTTGTATAAATTTTCATTAGAAAGCTGTGAGATGTAGTATCAAAAATCACTTTTAGCCCAAATCATTACTTCTGATTTATGGATTCCAAATCCTTTTGTACCAAAAGATAAGTTTAACATGATGAAGGTGTATAAATCCTTCAAATGTGATATGCTAGCCTAAACCCTCACCGTGGTTTAAGGATTGTAAATCTGTTGTATAAACAGTAATGTTGGCATATAAACCCCACTTAATATTAAGAGGGAGTGTTAGAACATTAATATTAAGTGTTCTATATGATATAAACTATAGTTTATAATTAAATAAATAAGAATATATAATATTTTTATTTATTTAATATAAACTTTAGGTTTATGGTTAAATTGATTATTAAAATCAATTAATATGTGGAGGGGTGCTTCACGAGAAGTCACACCCAGTAACTCCACTTATATAGGGCTCTCGGGGCCCAGTAAATTCAATCGGGTGAATTGAATTTGATATGGAGAGGAGTGAGGTGAAGGAGTTATTATTGGAAATTTGTTTCTCACTATATGAAAATTCTATTTCTCCATGGTTTTTACCCTTCGGGGTTTTGCATGTTAAATCTCACGTCTACGTGTTATGTTTTTTTACGTATTGCATTATAGTTTGAATTGAATTATGTAATTAAACCTTATAATGTTTTATTTGGTTAATATTTGTTTAAATGCTTTGATCTCACACTACATGCCACCCTCACATAAGCCTTGTGAATTTCTTCACAGATACTTCTGTTAATTTGTTACTTTGTAATGGGAGCATTAGTAGAAAATTTAAGTAGAGGTGATTTCTTATACAAAGATTTGGTTGCTCGAAAGGAAAAGCAAAGGAGTTTACACCTTTATGTACCAATTGGATCTACATCCTTGGCTAGCAAAGTTGCATTGAAAAATGGAAAGTATACACAGTCTTAAAGGGAGTCAATGTAATGTCCCCTTCTCTAGGCTAGTTCATTTTGAAGACCTTGGGCCCATTCCACTTCCCGTGGGCTTAAAGGGAAAGAGCAAGGGAAGTATTTAACATCACGATTGTCAGTTGCTTATGCAACTTTATATTATTTTCAAGCAACTTTCTAATTATGACTTAGAAAAGTTAAATTGGTTCGAAAAAGTGCAAATACCAACTTGAAAAATAAAAAGAAACTTATATTTCTACAAGGAGGTCGGTCCTCTTTGGGGGATTATCCTTTTGATTTTGGCGCCACCTTTAGCTATATAAAGGGGTCGCTTGGCTTGGAAAAGGGACACTTATTTTGAAATTCATTTTCTTCGAGTTGGAGCATGAAATTTCTCTCTTGCAATCGAGGACGAAAACCCTCTTTGCACTTTCCATTTCTTCATTTATGATCTTGTACGAAGATCATACTTGAGCTACACTCAAATTTTCTTTGGAAACTCGCCATTTCCAGCTTATTGTAAACCCTCTCCTAGGGTAGCGACTTGCATAGTGGATGATTTTGGTGATATCTAGTGCACAACACTTCATTCTTTGTTGATATTTGGATTGTTCATAATTTTTGAGGTTGGTTGCATTTAACAGATTGAATTTTGGGCCTTGGAATCTCAACTTCCGGCCATTTTTGTAAGTGGATTCACTGCTGTTGCAAATTTAATTAAATATACTCCAACTGGGGTTTAAAACTCATTTCTTGGCTTGTACTTGTTCTAAAATATTTATAAAAGTTTCCTACATGCTTTGGATGGTGTAAAAGTGATATTGGTGGTGAATTATTGCAATTTTCCTCTTGTTGTCATAAGATTACAGACTGTTGTATCTTGCTGTCCAAAAATTCAGTTGGTTGTTATAAATTTCAGTTTGCTTTGATTTGGGTTTGTGCCATTTCCCTTCTTTTTCAGTTTCAGCCCGGAAAGGGACATTACAGTCAACTATGCAATGAATCTTGTGTAACGTAGTTACAATGTAAAAGCTCTATGAGGACAGGACAAGGTGAGCACCAATCTCAGCAATAAGATGATTATGATGCATAAATTCTTTTGACTTCATGTTCACATTGACAACATCTTGTTCCTTGAACTTTACAAGAGAAATTATATATTCCATTCCCTTGGTGAGATTATCTATTTATGTGATTTCAATGCATGAACCTCGGCCGAACATACGATGATTTGTGATATGGCTGAGGATAAACTCTGCCTTTGCTTGCTCAATGTAGAGACACCTTTATTTAGTTGAGTGAAATGGTATGGTAATTACATTCAAAAGACTGGATTAAATGAAACATTGCATTGCCTGTTCTGTTTGGAGTGAGCAACTTAGTCAAACAATAGATGTTCACTTTCATCATTACTTTAGTTTTAGATCAATTTTAAAATTACTTATCGAGTTGATTGCTTTTGAACTGTCATTATAATTTAGTGTCGTCCAATACTGTGAGCTTCAAGGAGTCTATCATGATTTTAGTTTGGCAGATCAATTTCAAATGTGTTTATCCAGTTGATTGTTTTTTTATACTGTCTGTGTCTGTGTCTGTGTATGTGTGCATATGCATATGTACAAGAGAGAGAGAATATTCTATGGAATGTAATGGATGTTCCTATTGTAGGTTGTTATAACTTTAAAAATTTATAGTAATCTCTCTTTATTTGATTGGTGAAAGATTATAGCTTTTAATTTAACCTGTTATACTGCAGCCGGAGTGTTCAGCTGTAATGGATGCTCTCGAGAGGTGTGCCTGTCTTCCTAAAATTGCAACCATGCTAGTGAAGAGTCTTCACCGTATCCTACAACTTGCAGTGGAATCAACTGTTACTTCTTTCAAGCATTTAGACGCAGCTACCCGATTTTCAAATGTGATGTGTAGACAGATGCAGGGCTTTACATCTTCTATAAACAAGAAGCTCTTTGAGTGCACACAAGATGAGATTGGAACTTGTGATGTCTCTTGTCACGAAGTTTGGAGTCGATGTATGGATGCTATCTTTGCTCTATTTGCAGAGTATTTCTCTATATCAGAGGATGCAAAATTTTTAGCTTTATACAATCCTGTGACTGTGGATAATTTATTTAACTTGTTATGGGAAGAATATTCAAGAAAATTTGCACTGGGTCTTATTATGGACTTAATAAAGGTATGATGTGGTTTCGATAATGTTTTCAGAAGGGTTTCATTGGTTATTGCATGTTTAAAACTCCTAATAGTCACTTCACTGCCTTATTATAACTTTTAACGGCTCACAGTTACGTCCCTTATCTGAAAACGATCAAGAGGCAAAGTTAGGATTATGTTTCAAGTATTTTGAAACATTTCCTCGTATAAAAGAATCAGATTGGAATGTTGGAAAAACTATTTCTGCAGGCTTGCTTGCAGGGGTGCGTGATATAATACAAACAAATCCAACAGTAAGTATCTTTTTCCGACAGTATCTTTTTTAAAGCTCTATTATCCTTATTCTTTTCTTAACTTCTCATAACTTAATATTTCCTTGATTTGAGTAAATCGTTTTGGAAAATGCTAATTCTTTTTAAATGGGTATTTATCTGAATGGGATAACATACAATTTTCATGTAAACCAGTATTATCAGGATTTATTTCGTGATGGCGAATGCTTTCTGCACATTGTTACATTGCTGAATGGGAACTGTGTAAATGGACTTGGAGAACAACTATGTTTGGATGTTCTTCAAACTCTGCTATCCCTTCTTGCTGGAAATGATGCCTCCAAGGTATTTATCCGTGTCTATATTTTGGGTTCATAATATGTTGCAGCATTGAAGTCTGAATTCAGTTAGTAGTTTGCAAATTAAGTTAGTTATAGTTAATACCTACTAGTGGTGAAATCTGTAGAGTTCTCTGCAAATTTTATACTTTGCAGTACCGAAGTCTGAATTCAATTAGTAATCTGTAAATTGAATCAATTAGAGTAAATGGTTACCAGTGGTGAAATTGGTAGAGTTCTCTTCAAATATTTCTTATCTTGTTTTCTTAACTTTTTTATCATTAAAAAATAACCATGATTAACTAAACATATCTATTGGTGCAGTTTTTCAAATCTCTTTAAGTTGTAAAATGTGTTCTTTTATATCTCTGTAGTACTCATAACTCTACATAAGACTAAATATTGGATCACAAACACCACTTATAAGAGACAACTTGATGTTCTCTGTTTTTCCTAGGCACGCTTACCTGTCTGGCCATTGTTGGAGCTCCTATTATATTAATTAGTCACACGGATATGATGTTTTCATATGAAATTGTTTTAAACAAAACATAAGTTTTTGTAACATTGGGTTAGTTATGGTGGGCACATTGAGTTTGTGATCTCTTGTATTCATTTGTTGTCTGAGAGAATTAATAATGTTAGAACATTATTTGGAGGTTCTTTCGTAGTGCACCCAGCATACTTTGTCCCTTATGTTAATGATTCATTTCTGCATATTCTAAAATTGAAACCTACAAGGCCTTCAATCTATAAACACACGCAAATAGGAAAATCACAATTTAACAATAAATAATGTGCATACATAGATCTCTTGGAGGTCTATTTTCATAGTTGAGGCAAACTAAAACACCCAGCTAGGATTTTGGTGACATAAGGGGTAAAATTAAACCCTGATATCTGATAAAATGATTGTAGATAAGGACGGGTGATTTGTTGGCAGTTTGGGAGCAGGCACAGTCGATAGTAGACTTGAATTCACATAGAGATGGTTAATTGTTTGCCAATTTGATTGTTTCAGTTTCACTGTTTGATAGTTTGTCAGGTTTTTATGGTCCTGCTGTTCCATAGTTGAGACAATCTCGGATAGTATTCCAATTTACTGGAGAGTGACTGTTACTCAAGACATCAGTAGAGATATAGACATTATCAGTTGCAATGAATGCCACACAAAGTTTTAGCACTAGCAATAATCCTGAAATGCCCACAATTCAGAAGCTAAAACCAGAATTTATTTTTTAACACTTAGGTATCACTTACTACAACACAACAATTCCTGAAATGGTTACTAAAAATGAACCTACTCATGGAATGATTTAACTTTTACTTGGGACAAGAGAGAACAGAAAGACATGACACCAAACGTAAAGATGACAGTTACTACCAAGCCTACCCATAAGACTTGCAAAGGAAAGTGAAATATCCCTTGTGGGATACCACTTAAATAACACAAAATATTGAAAATTTGCAGCCAAATAAAATACTGATTTTTGCAGATTTTTACCAGTTAGGGCAGCGAACTGAAGAAAATTAATAACTCCCAAAATATCCACTCAAATCACTTGAAAATTTAAAGAGAGCTTGCTAATATTATAAAGAACATAAGAAAATTGTTTTTGGAATTTTTTAGATAATAAAATGCTGCCAGAAAATTACAGCGTGCCCTAGACAGCTGGAAAACTTCTAAAATTCGTAACTCTCCAAATACAAGTGCAAAAATTATGAGACTTTGGAAATAACATTTACAAATATAGGAGATGATATTTCAACCTTCATATCTGAAAATGGCCAACTGGAAACCCTCCAAATAAAGGCTGCAATATTCCAAACAAGTCGCCTAGCTTGGAAAAGGGTTGGAAATTGATGAAGATGCCTTCAAAGTGATGCTAAGCCCTGCCCAAATGGCTGCTGTAAATCTGATCTGAAAACCCTCTGATTATCTTCCCCAAATGCCCCCAAAACCCTCAAAACCCTTCCTCTGAAACCTCTGAAAATATCTCTCGTAAAAAGCCACGAAAACAACTCTAAAATGAAAAGTTAGGGTAGATCTCTTACTACCAAAGAATGCCTTGCTTGCTAGGGATGGATCTCTCACCACCGAAGCTAGGGTTCTGTGGAATTTCACTCCACAAGCTGTAGATATGCAAACAATGACAGTTGGACGTGAAGGAAAATAATTATGTATGCAAAAGTTCTTTTCCATTTTCCCCAACTCCTTATATAACTTCTCCAAGGCAAAAGAGCCCCAATAAACCCTAGTCGCATTTTTCCCTTGGAAGGGCCAATAAAATAAAAGTAACTTAAGTACTTTTCCCTTTTAAGTCGCCATGGTCCAAAAGTAACCCCCCAACGCAAAATTAGAACATTAGTACCATGTGGCCCCTTCCTAACGACAAAACATAACATCTAGTCCCTCCAAAACACCTTTTTGCTTATGTCAATGAAGAATTATAACAAAATGGACTAGATATTCATACCCAATAGCTCCCAGCGTCCAAAGCCCCTTGGGTATGACCAAGGCTTGGACTCGAATTGGCCCTTAGGCCTTAGGCGTAGGAAAGGGGACATTACAATCCTCCCTTCCCGAGAAATGCTTGACCCCAAGCATTATCCTGTCATGTTGCAGAAGTTGAATACCACAAAGTAAGTTTCTCCACCTCACCCTGTCGTCAACCAAAGATTGGTGTAATCCGAAGTAACCAAGAAACCCCATGTAGTCATCATGTCCTCCATATTGTATCGAGAGCAATGTTGTCCGTGAAGTAGAATGATACCCAAACCGACTCTCCACCGGTACCCACATCGGGATTGCCAATCTGTCCAATCCTGCCACTCTAATGCCATTATCTTGGGACTCGTCACCCTCTCTCCGATCAACTCTTGGGTACTAAAGTCCACTCAATCTCTTACAGAATCCCCTGGATCAACCTGTGAAATAACCTGTATCCGCACAAAGCGTGCTTATCTCTCCCACATGACCCACATTAGTGTGAGAGTACAACTCCTCATAATGTATCTCAATGTGTCTCGTGGGGGAAAAATCCCAAGATTCCAGTACATGGTCAATCGGCAATGTGAACTCTACATACACTGCGTAAAAACATCTCCTAACCGTTATAGTGAAACCAACTTATGGGATTCCAATCCTAATACGGAAGTAAACAAGTTAGAGTTGATAGATAATAGACTCTTGGCTCTTAAGCAATTAAGATACGATGATTCCAAACTAAATTTATAACTTAAACAAGGTTCTTTTCTAGTGGCTAGGGTTTTGTCTTATGAAACTTGTGTGAATGACTCCCACACTAGAGGCCTATTCCATGTTTTGCTTAGTCAAGCGTGTTTTCAAGGTGGTTTGTGTCTCCGAAGGGATAGTTTTCCAAAGTCGGTTTTCACTAATCAACAACAAGCATTTACTATGCTACTTTTAAAAAAGTGAAATTCTATCATTAATCATTCATGCAACTCAAACATATTAAAATAACGACACAAAATCAAACTTGATGGAAATGAAAGCCCAATGACATTGATAGCGGGAGGAAGAGGAGATGGTCAAGGCGAAAGTGTATTACTTGCCCAAACGTTGCTTGCTCATGTCCAACAATCCACACAACTCACTTGACATTAATAATGGAGTTTAGTGTTTCGCAAGGCATTGTCATGCCCCATCCGTTCACCGCACTACTTCAAAGGTTGAGATTGTTTTTGTAAGTAATTTGTGCTTACAAACCAATCATTGCATTCCATGAGACCGCAACTCTTTTAGCCATTTTGTCAAACAATTTTCATGCTTTGCATTTGATTCGCATCATGCATACATGTCAGCCATGTTATTTGCAATTATAACTAGTCGAAAATCCGCTTTCCATCCCGCATTGATGGATTTCTATACCATGCTCGAGGGCTCTCATTAAGGCATAGGCTGGGATTATACGAGAAAAGGCTGTGGGAAAGCTTTATTCCTACTAATGTATTTTGTATCACTTCCAAAGCAATTTCAACAACACATTTTGTACAAATATTGCAACTGGGGTCCGCGTGACCATGCAACCACATTTCTTTGAAGAATTTTATCCAAGATTGCGTGCTTTGTGTGTACTTCCACGTTTTACATACTCATCATGCACACATGTCGTGCATACTTTCCTTACGGCCCTCCATAAAGATTTAAAGGAAAGATATAACATCATTCTAATGCATATTTATCAAATAAGTAACATGTCATAAATGCCCCCAAATGGATACATGATGGATGTTGGCAGCGTTGTGGTGCTTGGCTTTACACTTGTCTATTGCACTTTCTTAGAAGTTTACAAGGCCTTCTCAATAGGTTCGTTTTTCACATACCCAACAATCATCGAATTACTCGTGAGACCACATGCCTGCACATGGGTTTTGCCCAACCAATGCCATCCCCTGCCAATCTTGATGTCAATCTCACAACATTTGTAGAGAGGGAAAGTTGAAGGACGTGATAAAGACTTTGATTAATGCATTTCTCTGATGCGTTTTATGAAATAATCCATACGCCTTTAGAATGCTTCCATATACCACATACCTATCTACCAAAGCATTTACGCAACTACACATTTGAAAATCCCCTTTTTGTTATGCTTTGATGGATTGCCATAGTTTGTTTTAAATCTCCTATATGGCATGGGCTAGGAGGATTGGAGTAAAGGTTGTGGAGTCTGGCTGTATAACTGCTGATTGCATTTGCTTGTAAATTTGAAACCCCTTTCAACAACTCACATTGTGTATACCCTTTGGCCATTGCCTTTCATGAGACCACGTATCCTTGAGGTATTTTGTTGATCAGTTTGCATGCCTGGTGCGGGCTCCCACACTTTGCATACATATCGACCAAGCACCTTGCAACTATATTAAAAAAAATAGCTTCCCTTTACACTTTGATGGGTCTCCACACCCTGCACTCTCCTACAACACTCCACCATCCCTGACAACACTTTTGCATATGCCACCGCCCCTCCATTTGAAACTCCACCTACTCACCTACCCACCATTCCTCTTCCACCAACCCCATTAATTTCTCCACCCGTCACTCTGTGAACACAACCAAAAACAAATTCATTTGTTTTATTTTTTATTTAATTTTATTTATTCAATTATAATTTATACATATTACTTTGTGAATCCAATAATTTACTTGGTAGTTGACACTTGCACCTCGGTCAAATAACCAATAAGTGCAAGCCTACACTAAACAACCGACTAGGATTCTAAACAAGGCACTAACAAATTCAACTTGTCATGGCCTCAATCTAGTGGAGGTTTAAGTTTTTCTCGGCATACACAACCCCTCCTAAGGATTTTGAACTCGGAGCGATTAACTCATAATGCAAGCCCACGCCCCACCGACCATGTGCGAGGAAGTAGGGCACTACAAATCCTTTAGTAGTATAAGCATTTAAAGATACAATTATACACATTCCTTTGAAGCTTGTTCTGAGCAGGGTGGCGGAGTAAATCAAGATTCTATTACATTCATAAGTCATATACTTGTGATGTGGAAATACTAATACTACATTATCAATTGTATTAAAACAAACAAAAAATTAATAAACATTGGAGAAGGTAGTTATGGTGGGAACAACTAACCAACTACACACGTCTTTCTGTTTAGGGATCTCTTGTACTCATTTGTAATACAAAATGTCATGTGGTGGTGCACTTGCTTAGCTACTTTCCACACAAAGTGTGGGCCTTTCACAATGAATTTATCCCTGTCACGGCTGCTCCTATTCCTCCTCTCCCTTTGATCCACACTCTTTGCCGTACCCTCCCGTTTGTCTTCCCCGCTTCTATCCATTTTTATTCTCAAATTTTCCCCTTCATTCCCGTGATTTTCGTGAATCCGAGTCCGAGTATCATCCGTTTATCCTCATTCACTCCTGCACATTTTCCCTCCTAGAAATTATTTGAGAATAAATTGAATTTGTCTACTCATAATTGAAAAACTTGATTGCAAATTACAATTATTGTTGATTTCTTGTAAAAGATTTTGCTATTTTGTTATTGCATTAGGAAGCATTATAGAAACCCACGCTTAGAAATATAAAATGCTTGAATCTCATGTAAGGTTTGTAAATATAGAAAGACAAGATTTTATATATTTTTTTCCATGGTTTCTGAGGTCTCCATTGCTTGGTAAATCGCAAGTTAGGATTTTGTGGGAAGTTTTTGTAGAGAAAATAAAATGAAAACGATCCTCGACAAAGGAAAATGTGCAGGATGTCCATAATACCCCATGATTCTACATTGGATCCGAATCGTTAATTCTTCTCCATGCCATCGATTCTTTGGTCATATGAGAAGCTGAAATCTCTCGACTCTGGTGCATTTGAGTTTTGTGGCCTTTTTGGTGTGTTTCTCTTTGTTTTGGATGTGTAGAGTTTCTTGGAATTAAATTCATCTAAAAAGGAAGAATAGAAAATAGAAAAATTGGAAGAAACCTTGAAGTTTCCCCTCTTCCAATTGGTTCATTGCCCAGTGATTACAGACACTTCCAGAATCTGTTATGAAATAGTTTGTTAGTACTCATGTTGGTGGGTGGACAAATATATATTTTTGAGTTAATATTTATGCAAGTTTATGGCATAGGTAACTATATAAGTTTTATTTGTGAGAATCATATTGTATACTGGATTGTTAATTCAACTCAAGTAGAGATGGGTAGGGAGAATAATAGATTGAGAGATACTGTAGGTGTGAGCAAAAATAATTGGTGAGTTTTTGTAGGGGTGAGGGAGATTGGAGGGATGAGGTTGTTTCTTATATTATGAGAAATACAAATCCTATTTAAATGTAACTTCTCTCGTTAATAAAATAATGTAGAAGAGTGTTTTATTTTGTGTCTTAAACTCTGTACCAAAACTTACATTCAGCATCAAAGTAGGTGATTCTTATGAGAGCCGAGGAGAGACAAGAGGCCTGTGAGATAAGCATGAGATCTTCAAAATTATTTGGGGCAGCTTCAATGTAATTATTGGTTGCCCTTGTACATGATTCATCAGTTTTGAAAAGCTATAAATTAGCTTGTAGAGTTTGTTTGTGTGTGAGAAAAGAAGTAGGATATTTAGAGAAGAAATACGAGTAAATAAATAATTATAGTTTAGAGTGGTGTTGAATTAGCAGGCAATGCAAGTGCAGCAACCAACAAGAAGATTTAGAAATCGTGCGAGAAAAATCTTAGCTGATACCACAAGTAAAAAAATAGATGTATTGGATTGACGTCTCATTTTTTTGTTGGGAAGCTAAGGAAGAGATGAACAATTTCTCTTTTACATTATCTATAGATTATGCTTGTGGATATGGAGAAACTTCTGTGCGAAAGACGTGTTTGTTTTGTGGAACGAAAATCCACATCTGGGGAATGAAAGATGATTTGGAGCACTATTCTATATGTTTATTGGCAAAATCAAACTAAAAATCTCGCTGAAAGGAGCATCTGACTATTCCAAGGAGGAAAGAAACCAGAAAAAAATCATCCGAAGTGCAAAGCCATCACCTGTGGAAGCGCTCCAGCAAGTTACAAAGTTAAAGAAAAAATCCCAGACACGTCTTTTTGATTGGTAGATTTTGCTTATGCATCTTTTAACAAAGTTTGAAAATCTCCATGCAAATTTTGCATAACTACAAAACTGGGAAGTGGTTTTTAGTGAAAACTTGCCACAGTGTAAAATGGTATTGTAATTAATCTGGCAAAAAGATATTGCATGAAATATTATGGTTTTTATGAAACAATTGTCTTTCTATAAAATATCAGCTAAAATGGCCTATTTTGTGCATAGGTTCATTGTCGGTTGTAGCCAACACGTATACAAGTAGTATTTACTTGTGGGGGGGATGTTTATGGAAAAACAAACTTAACATTGAAACCATTGAGATTCAAGATCAAATTTCTGAAGAAATCGCACGTCATTGGATGATGGAGTTATTGAAGGTTGGAGGTCAATCGGTGAACTCTCATCAACCACTAATGATGGGGGCTGCATCATGTAGTAGTGGAAAACCTTTACAATGCCAAATCAACTATTGTCGAGATTGGTAAGTAGTGGCAAAGTTGATCCCAATTATGCCTTTTGTGATTAGAGTGGCAATGATCTGCAACAAAGGTGGCTACAAAAGTGTCAATGAAGACCTAATCCTCAATATTTCTATTTTTTAATATTTTGAATTTTTTGTGGTGTGCAAAGATTATTTCCTGCTATGATGCCATTTTTGAGGGACTTGTATTCTTAAGAAGACCTCTTTTTGAGGGAAGGGAAAGAATTGAGGTGAACTCAACATGGGCGCTTCCTAGATAGTTCGAGAGATTGTACATTTGGGAGTTTGGGAGGTGGAATCCGAGAACTCAGAATTCAACTTAGGAGCTACACCTTTACGAGGGTCATGCGACAACTTGATGGAGTTGTTCTGGTTCAAAATTTGTTTTCAAAGAGAAGCTTCAAGAGTGTGATTCTATTCGCGCATGTTTGCACTAAGGGCGGGGAATGTTAGGAAATTGTTTGTTAGTGCTCACATTTGTATACTAGTGGGTGAGCAAATACAATTGGTTATGAGTTAGTATTTATATGAGTTTATGATGTAGGTAATTACTTTTGAGTTAGTATTTATGTGATTTTATGATGTAGGTAACTATATAAGTATTATATGTGAGAATAATAATATAATATTGTGAGTTGTTAATACAACTCGTGTAGAGATGTGTAGGAGAGAATAAAAGATTGAGAGTATTCTATGCGTGAGTGAATAGAATTGGTTGAGTGTTTGTAGGAATGAGAGAGATTGGAGGGATAAGGTTGTTTCCTATATTATAGGATGGCAAAAGGCTATTTAAATGTTGTCGGGCCAGGAATTGAATTGCAAGAGAAAGACCGACATAATGAAATGGATGGGAAATTAGACAAGGAGAAAGTATTCAAACAAGCTCTCATGTATTCAATAAAGCTCTTCATGTAGGCAATAAAGCTCATGTAGATGCACATATGCATACAAGTACAAATAACCACAAATAGAGAAACTTCAATTCATTTGCTAGATGACCATTTAACTTTCTTTGTGTGGGTATTATTTATAATGAATTACAACCACTAATATTAAAGTGTTTAATATTAGACTTAGTATTAGGATATTGTTTCTAACACCCCTTGTAAGACTAAGTCTAATGTGTTTGTCCTTTGGAAATTTCACTAGGCGAGATGATGCTAAAAATAAACCATGTGCCATAGAGAGTGAATATTGGAGAACCCAAGTTGATTGCGCCCATGAGTAGTCCAAGTATGCTACAACTACACTGAATTTTTGGAAAACGAGATAATCGAGCTGATTGTGCCCATGAGTAACCCAAAAGTGTGTTGAAGCATGCACTAAAAGGCCCAACTCTCTGTGAAGTTGAAAATGTGAATTGGTTATGTACACTTTGGATGACTTAGGTTGATGACACCCGTAACTCAAAAATGTGCCACTGCACTATATGGCCTAACTTTTGTCAAGCTGAAAATGTGAACTAATTATTGTCCACACATCTCTCAAAGTGAAGGCACATGTCGACACATCAAAAAGGCTCTTGTGGCAAAAAAATTGCGTCTAAATTGGGTGAACTAATTCCGTGTATAGTAATCTGAATGAAGTGTAATCTCTGATGCATGAGATGCTAGTTTGACTCTTGATGTTCCCTCCTATAAGATGCGAGTGGAGAGCTGCTACATGAGCTCCCCTAGAATGGGAACAACACATCATCTTGTAATGAAAATCCACAACTCAATGACGTCCTCTCGAGTTTTCATCATGAGTCTTAATTAAGGCGCCCTTTCAGGTTTTCAACTTTATGGGAAGAGTTTGTAAGCCGCTCTTTCAGGTTTTCAACTTACAACTCAAGTGCAAAATTATAATAATGTAATTTGTACTGAACTGCATATCCTGCGGTCTTAGTGTGATCATCATCAATTTAGACAAAGCTTTTAAGTGATTGGCTCGACTAAAATACATCCCAAGAACCACTTCTAGTTAATGCTCAAGGAGAAAATACCCAAAACCTCAAATGTTCTTGGATTATAGACAACTGATGATCTAGGAGAATGACAAGGCAGGACTACAAGAGGTGCAGATATGCATCGATGTGTTGCCTTAATCCATAATTGGAGGAAGAAAGAAGATGGCACTTTGCAAAGCATCTTGAAGAAAGAAACTTTTGAATAGACGAGAAACAACTGTTCATAATTTAAAGATAACTAAATATGGAAAAACTACATATTTATTTCATAGGAGAAGCTTATATTAATGTTTGATAAATGTATGCTTTAACCTTAACACGTTGATTCATACAAGTTTTATTAAGCTTTATCTTCATAATAAAGCCATTGTAAAATCTAAGGGCAGGGGAAAATACACAAAATATCTACCACATAAAAGGGAGAACAATATACAAATATGCAATTTGTAGTGATATTCTTTTCCGCAATCAAAGCTAAGAATGCAAGAAGATTCTAGATAATTAAAAAGAAGCTTCAGGACAGCAGATCAATTCAGGAAAGTCACAAATTTATTTTTATATCACTCTAATGAAAATTCAAGAAAGTAACACTTATACAAAATGTCTAGATTTCCTTTTGACTCCCAAGCTACATAAAATAAGGAATTGGAGAAAATTAAAAGATAGTGTCAAAGATTGAATGTTTGGACAGCAAAATGGTTGACTTTGGTAGGATAAAGTCAACCCATAAAATCAATATCTTAACATTCCTTGCTTCAAGAAAAAATGTTGAGCATACAAATAGATTTTATTGATAATCTATGAAGTGTCGTACTGACTTTTGGAAAAATATGGTTGTCACCCACAATAATGATCGAGTCTTATGAAAGAAGGAATATCTCCTTGATCCCAACATATTTTTAAGAAGTTAAATCCATATCCTCTTCGTTATAGACAACCGCCAAGTTAAGTGTGGTAGACGTTATAATGGGGCAGAAAGAAAGAAAGAAATTATATTAATCTTCACAAGTGACCAAAGTAGGTCAATGAGACTCAACTAGTATATCCAATTATCAGATTACACACCAAGAACTAACTAGAGTATAATAATATATCTACTCGGGTGAGCCCTAAAAAGAAGCCATACACTTTCTTGAAGATATTAATGTGAATTACGGATGATACAAATATTAGAAATGTTACAAATATTACAACCGACCATGCGAAAGATACTCTTGTCCCACAAATGTTGATCAATCATAGAAATCGAATGGAGTTTGGTTGCTGCTGGCCTGGGTTTACATTAGAGTGAGATTGTGTTCTAGGATGACTGACAATGTCATAAATCACCAAGAAGAAGCTAATAAAAGCCCCTATAATGTTGATGGGCGAGTGCTCTAAGCTATCTCGACCATGATTGGGCTATCTTTTGAGGAGCACATCTCATCTCTCACAAAATCTCGTAGCACCCAGGGCCGACAATCCCATAAAGCACATATGAAAACGGTTATGTGTGTTTTTCTAGGTTGCCTATATTGTGGTTGAGGTGGGGTTGTTGAATTTCTAGACCGAAGAACAACAAATCCTCCATGAATATCACGAGAAAAGGAAGGAGCCCCTGTAGTAGTTGGTCTAGGAGGGAGACATGGTTACACTAATCTATCAACATCCACATTAGTAAATGTAGTTCCCAATGGATGCTTAGTGTCCGCAATAACTAAGTAGGAGAAAAGGAGAAGGTGATCTCTAGTAGTCTAGGAGAATGTTGCAGTGTTTGATGCCTAAGAGTGGTAGCTTCTCAAAGCTATAAAGCCAAACACCTTTGGTCTAGAAAATGAAAAATGTATCAAGTGATCTTCCAAATTCTTTGTATAGGCAATATTATATCCCTTGAATATGGTAGTACATATGACATTTAAAAATAGTGTTTCTTAGTTTCCATCTCTTGGAGAGAACAAAGGTGAAAAACCCTATCACCCCTACGGATATGGTGATCTATCTCTATAGAGAGATGGTGAGAGCAACCCTTAACTAACCAATAGGAACATGAGGCTATGGGTGCAATTACGTTGGCCATTGTTAGGATGGATGGTGATACCATTAATAATCTACAAGAATTGCTCAACATAACAGACTGTCTTTGACATAGATGTTGGAAAGGGGACATCGAAGTAGCCTGAATATATGGGCAACAAATCCTATCATCCCTATGTTTATGGTTTTCTATCTCAATCCATGTTTGGTTAGAACAACGTTAAACTAACCAAAAGGGATCCCGAGGCCAAGGGTCCATTAAATTGGATATTGTCAAGATGGACAATGATACCATCAATAATCTAATAAAAATGCTCAACATAAAAGGCCAACTTTGGACAGAGGTTGGAGAGGGGGACCCAAGTGACTTGGATGTATTGGCGATAAATCTCCTCCCTAACAGCTCTTTTAATCATTCTCTTTGCATGGAGGAGGCAATAAGGGACATCCGAAGAGTGTCAAAAGGGAGGATGCATGTCAATATAGATGCCAATGGTTTGGAGAAGCAAACAAATCTATGAGTACCAACATTGGTGTTGTCCAGGTAAATCCAATGAAGCAACCTACTTAGACAAAAAAGTGCTAAATATGGATATCTTTCTTGACCTAATGTAAAAGCACCCATGGATCTTAGCCTATGGAGACGGAATACGATCGTGATGATGCTCTCATGGTGAAGCGGCTGATCCGTAAAGTCGGCTTGTATAGTGCTTCAAGGGATGACCCGTTTAGAAATATAATGCTAAGATACTGGCGAGCATGAAGGACTGCAAAAGCACTCTCTCAGAAATAAAGCTATCAGCTACATGTCTAGAGAACTCTGTTTGGGTATTCAGAAAATCAAAGGCAAGCCTCAATGAAATATTGAGTTCTGAAATATCACCATGTGCTTCAAGGGCACCCAGTTCAGTGCTGTAATATTGGCATGTGCTAAGCAAAATCTAGATCTATCTTTATTATTATTCGTCACGAGTCGTATGCAATCACAACATGATTTAGATGAATACATCTATAGTGTCTTGCTCTTTCGTACTCTTATATGTTGCTTCTCCTTTGTTAGTAACTTCCAATGTATTAACTACATTTGTAACCCTTTTGTGTCAAAGGTCATGCTGTTTTGGAACTGATGTAAGTGTATTCAAGAAACAGTGATTGGCACTTCTGGTAGGTACAGGTGTAGCTGTTACAACTATTTGAAACATGACAATATTATTACCAGATACTCAGACTTTAGTCAAGTTCGCATGAATCTGAGCAACTAAAATGCCGCAGTCAACAAGTTAGCGATGATTGGTGATTTATATTACTGAACCCATTATGGGGAAGGAAAATGGAATGTCATCTATTGGACAATCTATTAGATTGGCTGCGTCTCTTGTGGTTGCTGATAAATATTTAAAAACTGCAAAAGTCATTCAAAGTAAAGTAAGAAAAAAGTGCTTTCATGTACAGATGAAGGCTTTAGTTTTTATTTAACTTGCATGAGGCAATGATGGGAGCATTTGAATTTCTGTAATGTCTTCCATCTGTGTTACCAAATGCTTGTTCTAGCATATAATTTTGTTTTGTGTGTAGGTTGCATTCAGATCACTTGTTGACTCAGGTTACAAGACATTAGAGAGATTGCTTTTAGACTGTTTTGAGGGACTGCCAAGTCTGGATTTGTTGAATGCTCTTTTGGACTTGCTTTTTGATGGGAGTTTCGACATTCAAGCTAACATGGCAATACAGGTAAGATCACCTACCTTCACTACTGAATAAAATTATTGGTTCCTGTTAGACTTGGTATGTTAACTGCTGGAAAAGTCATTGTAAAACAAACGGGTCAACTGTATGGAATGCTGATTCATTAAAGAGTTTCTATGTCATTGTGTGTATTTATTAATTTACTCTTCAGATTCTCAATCTTGTGATTCTGATGTATGCTTTATTTGCAGAATGAGGACGTGATCATTCTGTTCTATAACATACTTAGACAGGTTAATACATTCCTTTATTTTGGTGTAGACGTTATCATTATCACAACATGCACTGTCTATGTAGTTAATTATGGGTCTTGACTTATTTGTTTGTATTTCAATGTGTCAGTGCAATGAGCGAATGCAGTTGTATGGGCTTGATACCTTCCTTTGTTTACTAGAGGAGTCAACTGCGAATCGTACTTCTTGTGTTAGAGCAGGCTTGCTTAGTTTGCTCTTGGATTGGTTTGGCATGGAGGAAAATAGCATACTAATTTCAAAGATTGGACAGCTCATACAAGTGATTGGCGGACATAGCATTACTGGAAAGGACATCAGGAAGGTATTTTCTCTTCTCCGGAGCACCGAGGATGGAGCTAGACCAAGGCATAGCAGTTTTCTATTGAATACTGTTCGGGGTATGTTGAAGGACGAAGGGCCGGCTGTCTTTTTGAACTCAATGGTCGTGACTCGGTATGTATGACTGAGGCTTGAAAATACAATTTTCTTCAGTAAATATCTTCCATTTGTGTGGTTAGGTTACTTTGTAGTCCAAGGAATTGCCTCAGGATCAGGCAATAATTGAGTGGTGATTCGGTCACCTTGTTTTCTCTTCACCAGAAAATGTGGCTCTCTTGATTGAAAAATTGTTAAATCCAAAGAACAGGGGAGTCCCGCTTTCAATAGTATTCATATTTTTCTACTTTTGAGATTTGGTAAAATGCGTGTGAGGTTTTTTATTTTAGTTTTCCCATTGAATGCACTCTTCCACTACATTTTCAATATTCCATTAGTGTATTTTTTATGCATACAGAATGGAGTGAGGGAAGGAAAGAAGATTAATAAATGTGCACAATCAAAGGCAACTCGCTAACCAATTACACAGATGGTTATATGCTGCCAGCTTGCTCAGCATATTCAGTCAGAGTTGGTTCCGTTTTGAAGAAGGGAAAACTGGCACCATGCTCTGGTGTGCGTATAAGAAGATCATACAATTAGACCATGGCCAAATAATTAACATCAAAGTTTAAGCTGATTTAACTGATTAGTTAAAAGGCAATTAACAATAAGAGAACTAATGATGTCTTTTACACATACTTTTATGGATTGGCTCATAATATATATGATAATGATTCACATAAAAACAATTAAGACGTATCTTTCCGCAGCTCATGAATGACTGGTACAAATTGGAATATGCAGCAAAAGCATGGAACAAATAGAATGAGCTCAAAGTTTAGCATTGGGTGATTCCATCCTCATGAGTCATAGTTACCAGTTTGTGTTTAAGCTACCTTATATGCATTGAATTTCAATATTTGTTGTTTTTGGTGGGAAAATGCTTTCTGTAAAGGTGGTAATGGTGTTTAGCCGTTATTTACTGTCTTTACTGTCAACACTTTCAGCTTTAGCTTCTCCTTCGAGGTCTTTTCATTTGCATTGCTTGTGGTAAGGTCAGTCCTTGTCTGAACATATTCCTTGGTAATTCACACAATTCCATTCTCCAGGGTTCATTGCAGGCTGCCTTAAAGTCTGAGTTAATCATCACAGTGAAAGTATCCCAACTAGACTGAGATGGGAGAATTAAAATGCCGTGTTCTCTGTTGGCATGGTTTTAAATGGAGAAAATGGCTGCTTCTGTTATTTGTGCTTGTACATGTGATATGTCGATTTGGTAACCTCACATCTCTGAGAGGATTGTAGGAGAATATGTTGTGTTATCTTTTACTCCATGTGTTCTACTTCCTGTTGTATGGATGTTGATGTACTTGTACTTCCTCTCTGGAGTTAATGATATGTCAATAGGAGGACAAAAATCTAATAATACTAAAATGGACCTTTGACAGATTAGGAATGAAAAACCAGACAGTCGCATCTATATATCGGCACTTCCATTGTATGCATGCACATGTACTTCCTCTTTGGAGTCCATGATAGGTCAATTAAAGGACAAAAAGCTGTGAATACTAAATTGTTCTCTTGTGACATTTGACAGATTAGGAATTACGAAAATAACATTACAGCATCTATATATCTGCACTGCAACAACACAATAATTACACGAAGGGGAAACTTAAACTGAGTAGAATTGTAGCCCTGTGAGCCATATTAAGACCATGCGTAGACAAAGATAATTGCACCAGTAAGTATGCTGGAATTTCGCTGTCATTCGTTGCAAATGGCATTGCTAGACTCCCTCATTAGGTTCACACTACTATCACTCTTTGTTTCTATTCATCAGGTTTTGTCTGTATCATTATTTGTTTTATGATTTATCTGCTTTTGGTCTGGATTTGGTATTGTATTAGGGTCATGATTATGGGTTCAGCATTGGAAAACATCTAGAAGAATGCAATTAAGCATACAATGTTATGTATGTTCATGCAAGGAGAAGATTGAATAAAATTAAAATATAGGTCATTGCTGCCTAAAGAATTATCAAACAGAAAGAACATATAAATATATGTTTTCAGACCAGCTATAGCATTAGAGCACCATAGATAACTGATTGATGTGAATGGGGTGGAAATATTATAAGTAGAAGGAACAAGTGAAACTGCTGATGCAACACTCCTAACCTATAATATATATTGGGAACTGACTTGTGACTAACATAATCTCTTTCTTTGTCATATAATGATTGCTAATGCTTTAATGCTTCATATTAGTTGTAGGGTCGGCCTAGATGGTTTCCGTAGCATAAGTAGGATATGTATTGGAGGTAGTAGTTAGTAGTTGATCATCATATTGTGCATTGAAACCTTATTGTCATGTTGTGGAGGTTGCCCTCTCAAAGTGGCTGTCATAGATGCTTGAATATTCTGCTCTTATTTCCATCATTTGGTATTTTATTGCTGTTATTCTACTTACCTAAGTAATTTCGTTACAAGTGGTATCAGAATTTCAATTTGGGAAAACATTTGGTTGAAAACCTGATATTGAGGATTCACCCATATCTCAAAAATAGTTGAGAAATTTCCTGCCATTTTTTACTGAAGCCGAGGATCCAAATTTCACTTTTTCTGATCCGTTTTGTGGAAATTACTGTGATTTTAGTGGTTTTCACAATTTTGCTCCACAGGCCGTATTTTTGAATGTTTTCTGATTTCTTTGCATTTTCGGAATGCTTGGACAAATTCAGTTAGGGCCTGATCTTTATGTTCTTGGATTTGAGGACATCAGCCTGAAATCATCCGGTCAAAGTTTGGTCAAAGGTGAAAATCAAATTCTGCATTGTCAAGTCTCGGTAAGACAAGGTCGCAAACTATAGGTAGTGGCAAGAATTCTTATACACTAGACAACAACTCCTAAAAAGAGGAGATAAGAGTCGAATTTGGATCAGGTAGCACTTCTAATGCGTCATCTTCTTCATTGGATGAGAAAGTGCTCAATTTGGATTGTGGTATGTACAAAAATGTCTGAATTCGAGAATTCGTGCAAAGACATGAAAGGATATATAGATAATGTGTGGAAATGTCAAAGGAGATATGGATAGTATGCTATGTTACACCAAGTTTCCGGGATGGGGACGAGAGGGGACGGGGGACGTGTTTCCAGGATGGATTCTTTTGGAGGCATTTTTAAGGGGACGGCAAGGGACGACTATTAAAAAATAAGGAAAAATTTAAAAATATAGAAAATTTTAAATATTCATATGGTAAATTGATAAAGCATTCATCACACACATAATAGAACCTTAATACATAAAATTGGAGCTGAGTTGAGATTTCACATAAGATTCAAGTTTCAATTACAATAATAATTACAATGAAATGCCCAAGGGCTGCAAGTTTCAACTACAAAATGTCCGAAACATAGAAAATGAAAATCTATTGCTGCCCCTAATCAAAATCTGCCAAAATAGTATCAAAATCAGACCCCGAGTCTGAGTCATTGGAACTATGAGGGATTGCCTCATCCAATGGAACCCCTACCAATCCCACCTGTGCCTCCTCATGAACCTATGTGGCATCTTTGGGATCGACATCCCAACGTGCAGTTGGAGTCTGATGATACTCATGAGTTTGTCAATCTTGAAGTCGCAAAGCACCATGTGAAATGTCCCTCTTCCTAGGATAATAGTAATGAAGACCTTTAACCTATTTGGTCTACTCGACGGCTAAAGGATGAACCCAAGGGTGACTTAAGTCACATTAAATTAGTATTAAAAACCTAAAAGAAAAAAAAATAAAATTATTAAAGCACTTATATTAATTTATTTGGCTTAATAGAGAAAAGCACTTATAAATAAAAGTTGTAATCTCTAGAAAGGTGTAATTTGCCTTGAAGGGCAAATATTGTGTTATAAGGGTCTAATTATATGTTGTATCCTTCCTAGGGAGAATGGCGACTTTCCTAGAGGAAGGATAATGGCAAATTAGAAAGTAAAAAGACCCATGCTAATTTTTGTATTCCCCCTATGCAAAAATGCGACTAGGCCTAGGAGGGAAACTTGCATAGAGAAAGGCATTGCAAGCTGATTGGATGTAAAAAGGGTCTCTTCTTGCTTTATAAGGAGAAGTAGACTTGAAGGTCATTCTATGATCATTCTATATTATGAAAATAGCTTGTAAGCTGAGCACTTGTTGCTGCAACTTCCGAGGATGAAAATCCACAAGAAGAAGAGTAAAGGGAAATGAAAATTCTCCTTTGAACTCGTATTTTGCTTTGGAAGACTTAAGTCAAATCTGGTTGTTGAACTATTATTTTTGGTACTGCTGGAGCGACCCAGTTTGGGACAGATTTTGGCATATTTGAAGGACATAATACTCAGTTTGTGTACCTGCTGTTCTGAGTTGATTTTCCAGGCATTTTATTCTACATTGTGGGAGCTTTTCAGGGGTCCAAATTCCCCATTATACTGCTGTAACTACAGAGTTGGATCTGCAGGTTATATTTAAATAAAATACAGCTTTGTTGGCGTCCAAACTGGTACTTTTGTTCCCATATTTCTTATAAACTGTTTCAGATCTGTTTGCATCAGTTCTCTGCATTTTTGGTTCTCCAAAATATATAAAATCAGAGTGGAATAAGAAACACGGTAAAAGGGACAGTTTGTCATAGTTAGTGCATCATCCCCAAGTCGTATTGCCCTCCTAGAAATCAGATATCTGCATATTTCAGGCTGATTTAATCTTATAAAAATCAGTACTTAGTTTTGAATGTGAAAGACTTATTTACAAGGGCTGATTTGATTGGGTTTTCCTTATAATCTTAGTCGTCATTTCTAAGGAATATTTCATATCTGCATAACAACATTTGAGAATTTAAATTCCTTCTTGTGGCTTGGTGTTGGAATTGGGCGAAATCCAAGTAAGAGTTAAGGTCTCCCATTTTGGGGATATTACACTATGCCACGACTACTAAATTCTCTCGCTCGTTGAAAGGTAAGCGTGTTCCTCTTAACTGAGTGGATGAGGCTGTATGTGGACCGATTCCTTTCTGCAATAGAGGAATTGGCAACCTATGAAAGGAGGTGATTGGCAAGAATCCTCAAGTCTGGTGCATCCTTGCCATGCCATGTCCACTATCCAATAGGCTCTACTTGTGCTAATGTAACTCTACCTGCCTTTCCCTCTCGGTCTACTAATTGTTGGACCATGGAGATTGACAAAGGATAGCCATTGTGTCCATAGTAACGTGGAAGCCTCCATAATGTACATATTTCGAAAGGCCTTCATAAGCCCTGCCTTCATGTCTTCATCATCGATGGAGGCATTATCCTAGGTCGTGTTACATACCATTTGGGATTTAGAGCATAGGTTGTGATATGAAGTGGGGTGTTCATTGTGTTTCACCGTCGTGTCACAATGGGTTTGATATGCTCCTCATAAAATCCAAAAGTAGGATCCCTGCTACAAATGACTTGTTTCATCTTCCCAAGCATGCTGTCAAATGTCTTATAAATCTCTCCAAGACTAGGAGAGTTTGTATCAACATATCTGATGACCCCCATTACAGGTGAGATGATGGAGAAAACATATATGCAAACAAGTTACAAAAAAATTTGGAAAATTTTAAGAATTTAAGACTCAAAGAGTGAATCGAATGCTATCACAAAGATGAAAAACCAAAATAATTTTCAAGTCATAAACATGGATAAAAATATTAAAAAATTAAAAATTAAAATATAAATATTAAATATATAAAATCAACAAATGCTTACCTCACTTTGTTGATCACCAATCATTGTTGAGAATTTTTGTTTCACACTTTTTCCTTTAGCAAGATTTGCCTTTGGCCATCTACCCCACTCTTAATTAACGATCATTATTTGTAGAGAGCCTTACGCACTTTGAAGCATCCTCTCGAATAAAATGAAATAGTTGGCATATCTATCCCACGGTCTTGAGGAATTCCTTCCTTGAAAAAGACCTAAATAGAGCAAGTGATGTGTGATGGTTGCAAATGAACATCTGTATGTGTCTAGCCTCTACCACCACTATCTTCACCCAATCTATCTTTCCAATGTCTTTCAATGCGTTGTTCAATACATGAACACAACATGGAGTCCAGAAAATGTGCTTGTAAGCACCCTCAACCATTAAGCCAACTAACTTACATACGTGAGCTGAATCAGTCACCACTTGTACAACATTAGAGGGCCCAATCTCCTCTATGGCATCCTTCAAAATTTGAAATTGGAAGGTTGCATCCTTCCTCTTCCTTGTACAATCTATAGCTTTAAGAATATAAGAGTCAATAAGACATGTGACAATGATATTGTTGAGTGGCCGACGTCTATTATTGGTCCACCCATCCATGAGAATAGAGCAGCCCATCCGTATCCAAGTTTGCCTCGTTTCCTCCATGATAATATTCTTTATCAAGGAGGGTGGTCCGTAGTTTATGTTCTCTAGGAGGGACATACAATAATTACATCTTTGAACATTTGTTTGAAGTAAGGGGAACATGACACATGAAATGGTATTGCATTGGGCAAAGAAGAATTTGTCGATAAAAGAGTCAACTACTTCCCGTGATTGCAAATCAAACATCCCAACAACAGTAGTAGCCTTTCTCTTTCCCTTGGTAGAATCCTCTTCCCTTTGACTTTCAACATCCACGGATTGGGTAGAATATTGTGAACATGCATAGTCTCCATGGCATCCCGTTTATTCTTGCCTCATCCTCCATGTGCAACCTAGTCACTTGGGCCTTCTCAATATTGTTATTTTTCACAACCTTTTACTACCCTAGCTAGCTATGCCGAAAAGATGACAATAAATCCTTGTGTGGCTGCCCCTAAAATATTTGTTGCAAATATGACACAACCACACTCTACTCCCCTCGAGTTTTATTTTTCTTTGTCAATGGTTGTTGCCATGTGAAAGAGGCTTTTAGGCTTGAATGGGCACTTTCTATAGATTTTGAGGTGATTCAAATGGATTATTTGAACCCATAGTTGCTACAACACTCTCACTCCTTGAAGAAACCCTATTTCTACCTCTATGTTGCATTTGAATCTCTTCACCCTCACTACCCTTACTGCTGCTCACTATTTTATATTGAAAATGCAACACCCAACTACAATCGCAAGTGCAAACAAAAATAAAACCTCCCAAGTCTTTGAAGTTTGAAACCTTGAAAGAAGAACAAAAACAAATGAAAAATAATTTGTGTAAATTTGCAAAATGAACAAAGGATGTGAAAAATACCTCAAATGGTGTAGAATACTTTGCTCTCTTGCCTTATTCTCACTACGGTTCTCTTTTCTTCTCTTTGTTGTTTTCTTTCTTTCTTCTTCTTCACAAATGGGAAATGAAAAAAGTGAGCTTTTTTTTTTTTTTAGTTATAAGCGAGGTTGTTTTAGGTTTAGGTTAGTTAGGAATGAATGTGGGGATCCTTATGTGCTCCCACATTCCTTTTTTATTAACTTCGAGTTTTAAAATAAAAGAATGCTTTTGGGACATAGGGATGCCCTAATGTCCCGGTATAGTTGAGGTTCTTGTAGAAGTTCCCAGCCGTACACGAGGATGTCCGGGTGGCCATTGCCATCCCCTACCGCCTCCTAACCTTTGGCATCCCGGGGCGTCCCCTATTTTTTTGTGAATTGGGGATAGGAAGGGGATGGTTCATACCCATTGCGCATCCTCAAACGCCCCCTTTTGGGGACAAGCCTAAATATGCCCGAGACGACACATCGCATTTGATAGTTGCCTAATCAAAGTGATTAATTTGGTAAAGCCCATATATGAGAAGGAAATGATGGTTTTTCTACACATTGTCAACCAATGGAGACCATATTTGATGGGTAGATACTTTAAGGTGAAGACAAATCATGATAGTCTGAAGTACTTGGAACAAAGGTTGTCATCTGAAGAACAACAAAATTGGGTTGGAATGTATTGGCATATGCATTCTTTAGGAAAAGGATGAATCCATTGAGGCACTATAGAAAATGATACAAATGTAGGTTTTGATTTAGAAATGTTAAAAGATGCTGCAATATTGAATAAATTTGTGTGGAAAGGGATCCCCTATGGTGTTAAGATAGGTTGTACTCATGCAAACATTCATCCCTAAAGCAAAATGTTCTTGCAGAGTTACCGACATCTCCAAAGAGGGGGCATTTTGGATTCTTAAAGACTTAGCAAAGGATTAAGAAAGATTTCTTTGGGGAAGGACTCAAGGGGGAAGTCTTGTTATATGTGGCGAGAATGTATGGTATGTCAACAAAACATGGGTGAAACAATTAAGATGCTAGGTCTTCTGCAATCCCTATCTTTTCCAAGCCAAAGGTGGGAGGTTGCTTTTATTTATTTCATTATAGGGTTACCCACATCGGAAATGAAAAATGTTATTATCATGGTTGTTGAAAGGCTCACCAAATATGATCAATTTTGTGCCTTACCGCATCCATTTATAGCAAGCACAATAGCATCAACTTTTATGGACAGTTCGGAAGTTACATGGTACCCCTAGGATCATAGTAAGTGATTCTGATCCTATCTTTACCAATAATTTTTGGATTGACTTATTTTCATGTTTGGGAGCTCAATTAGTGCATAGCTCATCATATTATCCTCAAACATATGGGAAAACAAAGGTGGTCAACAAATGCCTAGAAGGTTATTTTCATTGCTTTGCTTTGGATAAACAAGAAAGATGGATTTAGTGGTTATCGTTAGTGAAATGGTGGTATAACACTTCCATGCATTATCAAAAGTGTCTTCATTTGTTGCACTATAGGGTGCCACCGACTTTCCATCACCTCTTCCTTAAGGGTACAACCAAATGCTCGAGCTATGGAAGATCACATTCAACACTAATATGATTTATTAGCTAGTATCAAGAGAACTTGGCAATGACAAAATCACATCAAGCAACAAGCTGATTTGCACTTTGAGTGAAACGAGTTTTGAAGTTGGTGATTGCGTTTGTGTGGTTTTATGTTGTTGTAAGTGTGAACATGCGAACCGGTTTAGGGATATTACACAACTAGTTTTTGTTTTTTCCATTCACGCTGATAAATTCTGTTTGGGAGTTGTTTGCTTAGTTGTCCTTTACATCTAGATCGCACGGAAACGCCCTAGACCCCCTCGTACTAGGCTAGGTACGTTTTGGGTATGGAGTACGGGTGCGACGCCTTGGAGTACGCCGTGGGTACATACCCACGAGTCCTGGATACATCTAGGTACGGAAATCCGTGCACGAGGCGTAATTAGGGCTTGTGGGTGCACGCCTACAGAGTACCCACAATTTTTTCTTTTTTTAAGTGCGAAAAAAAAAATTAAAAGAGTACCCAGAGTACCCAGAGAGTACCCACAATTTTTTCCTTTTTTTAAGTGCAAAAAAATAAATAAAACATGAGGGCTTTGATTGGAATTGAACTTTGGAAAGTTCGTGTGAGATTCAATATTGCCAATAGGCTCTGAAGGGTTGAGAGAGATGAAAAGGACTTCATTTGGTTGACGTACTATTTGGGGGCTTTCTTGTTACTCCTCATGTGTCCTTTATTCTTCAGTCAATTTGGAAGGCATGGGAACAAGTGAAGCACTTGGTGGTTGGGCAGCCTATCTTCTCTTCATTTGACATTAGGTGCCAAGCCTACAAATCGATTTCGTTGAATCAAAAATATAATGACAAGATCCTTGCCTTGACAAGAGGCTGTTCTGCCCTCCCTTGGTTTGAGAAAGGAATTAAATTATTTCATGACTTTAAATATTTTTTAATGTCCAATGATACGTCTAACTCAAGCTTAAGGCATTAATAATGAATTATCAAATCTATAATACAGTCTATGTTATTAACTATTATGTTTTGAACACTATGAATCAATACAAACTCAAGTCTCAATTCTCAAAGTATTGGAAATTTGTTTTCATGTTCTATGAATGATTTTAAGTTGTATGAGTATTAAATTTCAATAAGTATGCAAATGTTTCTTTAAATTTATAATTTTATATGCATATATATATAAAACGTACCCAAAAGTGTACCATACCCGAGGTTTTTAAAAATTTGCCGTTTCAGCGTACTGAACCCGTACCCGTATCCGTGCAGTCTAGCTCTACATCTATTTTTGTGCGAGTTATTTGCACTTAAGTACACATTTGGGAAGCAGTTGTTAAGGACTTGTTTTCTCCTTGATTTGTGGAAATATCATTATCTCTCAACATAGGCTGTCCCACATATTTCTAAGGTGATGCTAATAATGTTTTCAGCCTATCTATTTACCTTTTCTCGGATGTGGGAATATGGGGTTTTTATGAATAATCAAGTTTTGGTTGCAGCGTGTGTGCAATTGCTGGTTATTATTCGATTTCTCAGTTTATTTATGTCTGATCTTCCGCTTTGTTCTCAGCACAATCCTATCAATTGCTCCCATATGGTATCAAAGCACCTGGATCTCTCATGTGTTCACGTTCTTGTTTGCTGTTGGTACATGTTTTGAGTTGCAACAGAAGCGGAATTGGCATTTTGCTCAGACTCAATTTGAGGGTTATTGTTCTTTCAGATCTGTTTGGAGTTGTATTTTTCTGATCAAAATGTCTAGGAGTGTGGCCTCCTCTTCTGTTCCTGCAAACATAATGGATATCCGTTTGTTCGAACCATTAAATTCGACAAACTATCATGCATGGAATCCAAAAATGGAGTAGTTTCTCAAATCCCTGGGTCTCTAGTTTGTTTTCCAAGATTTTGTACCAGTGTGGCCTCCTCTTCTGTTCTTGCAAGCATAATGGATATCCGTTTGATCTAACCATTAAATTCGACAAACTATCATGCATGGAATCCAAATATGGAGTAGTTTCTCAAATCCTCGTGTCTCTACTGTGTTTTCTAGGATTTTGTACCAGTGTTTACTAGTGAAAAGATAAGTACAATTATGCCTACAAGCAAGACGAGGCTCTAGGTCTTATTTCAGTACATGTTTCAGACACTCTAGTTCCACATTTCTGCTGCCAAATTTCCAAAAGAGGTATGGGAGAAATTTGAAAGTTTATTTGGCAAGATAAATGAGTTTAAAATATTGCAACTGGAAATGGAATTGACATCTTGTTCATTGTCAAATTTTCCCTCCATTGAAGAATTTCTGACAAAATTTAAAGAACTTAGGAGTTAGTTAAAAGTTGGTGCTCATGATAAAAAGGATGAAGATTGTATTTTTGATTTTGTCAAAACTACAAGGACCCTTTTTGTATTTACATCTACTTTTTTTTTTTCCACAATGGATGCCCTAGGAAATTAGTTTCGGATGCCATCATTTGAGTTCTTTTGTGATAGGCTATCTTGTAAACAAACAAAATTAATCTCACTTGATGCCTTACCAAACTCTAATCAAGCATTGATTGCAAATTCTTCTAAGGGTAAATGGAAACCTAAGCAAAAACCTGGATCTAAACTTACAAAATCTCCAAAATCTTCTCCTGCCACCACTAAATCTCCTAAAAATAGTGATCCTCCTAAACCTTTCAGTCCTGGTAAAGGAAAAAAGTCTTTCAAAAAGGTGTATGATGCATGTTCGTATTGTAGCAAGACAAATCACCCAAAGTCTAGATGTTTTGTGAGAATAGAAGCATTGGAAAAGACTTTGAAACAACACAAGCTTTTTGTTCCACCTCCGTCATCTTCTTCCAACATTGGTAAAGGGAAAGCTCTATCTACTCGAGCCTTCTCTCCATTGAAAGATACGTGGATTTTGATTTTGATGCCACACATTATCTAACTCATTCTGGAGATTTGTTGAGTTCAGTTTCTGCTTGTAGCACTTCATAGATTATGATGGGAAACTCTTCTTTTGTTGATGTTTTGGGAGATGACATTGTTAATATGCCAAATGGTCTCATACAAGATGTTCTTTATGTTCCCAAAATTTCTTCAAATTTGTTGTCTATTTATCAAATTTGTCATTTTGATGATGGGAAAATTGTTGAATTCTCACCACATGGTGTTGTAATTAGGGAATTGAATGATCCTAATGATATTGTAGCTATAGGAGTGGTGGATCCTTCTTCAAGATTGTATCTTTGACAAATTTGAGACTTCTATAGGATCTTCACTTATTGCTCACTCTGATTTTGTGAGTAAACTATGGCATGAGAGGTTTGGTCACCTCAACTATAGATATCTGCAGCAGCTTTCATCACAGAACATGGTAACTGGTCTTCCAAAAGTTTCTTCAAATGTGTTTGTCCAGGTTGCATGCTTGGAAAGCAACATGAAGATCCCTTTCCAAAGGGACAGGGCACACAAGCTAAGGCTCTTCTTGAGTTAGTACATAGTGACATTATGACTTTTCCTTCACGGTCATTTTCTAGTGCTAAGTATGTGCTAACATTCATTGATGATTTCACTAGAAGAACTTGGGTGTATTTCTTGAAATATAAAAGTGATGTATTTGATAATTTCAAGGCTTTCAAAGCCTTTGTTGAAAAGCAATAAGGAATGCCACTTAAAAGCTTCCACTGATAATGGGGGAGAATACATTAGTAATACATTTATCTATTTTTGTACTGAACATGGAATTTTGCATAAGTACATAGTGCCTTACACTCCTCAGCAGAATGGTGTTGCATAGCGAGAAAAAAGCGAGACACTCAAGGAGATGGCTAATTTCATGATTTAGTCTAAAACTTACCACCATGTTATGGGCAGAAGTAGTAAATTGTGCCAACTACATTCGAAGAGAATTCCTCACAAAGTAGTTCAAGGGGTCACTCCGGAGGAAGCATGGTCAGTGTGAGAAACCTAATGTATCTGATTTTTGAATTTTCGGAAGCAAAGCATGGGCCTTTGTTCTCGACAACAAGCCAAAATCTATGGAGAAAAAAAGAGCACTTGAGTTTATATTTGTTGGACATTGTGAACTCATGAAGGCATACTAGCTTCTGGATCCTATTACCCATAAGATTTTCTATCGTGAGTGATGTTTGTGTAGATGAAACCGACACTCTCTTCTCGTCTTCCTTCCCGTGTATGTGACTCGGAGGACATGTTTATTGATTTTGGCGATGATGTGGAGCCAGCTCCGCTAGCTACACCCCTACCTTTTCCCGCTCAACAAATGCAAAAGTGGCTTCAATCCACTCCGCATGATCCGCCGGTGACTCGAGTGATTTGCGTTGTAGTAGAGCTCGAACTTCGATAGTGTTGATTTTCTTCGCATTCACTCTATATGCCTTTTGGAATGGCTCTAATGAATCAAGCTATTTCATCCGATGTAGTTACTTATTTTTGAGGCTAGTGGTAAATTTGAATGGGATGAAGTCATGAAGGATGAGTATTCTTCTTTGTTGAAGAATAATACTTTGAATTTAGTGCGTCTTCCTAAGGGAAGAAAAATTGTAAAATGTAAATGGGTTGATAAGACCTAGTGTAATGTCTCTCTTTCTCGAATAAATTTATTGAAGACCTTTGGCCTTTTTGTCTACTCGACGACCAAAGGGTGAGCTCTAGGGTGACATAAGTTTTATTAATTTTACTATATTGTGCTAAAATAAAAATATAACATTATAAAAACACATAATAAATTAATAGACTTAACATTAAAAATATAATTTAGGAAAATGCATTAAAATTAAAAGCACTTAATTAAAATGTACTTCCTAAGGAAAATGCGACTAACTCAAGGGAGTTAAAAAGATTAGAAAAGTGTGCCAAATCTTTCCATTAAAAAAGTGACTTGCCCTATGGGAGTGCAACGGAGGGAAAGAAGCTCATTGGATGTGATGGAGGTCATCTTGGGTCCCATTTCCTATATAAAGAAGAAGTCGACTTGCTAGAGGGCATTCCAGATTTTTAATTGATATTTTCTCTTTGCATTGGAAGTTGTGAGCTTTTTGCAAATAAATCCAAGGACAAAAACCCTTAGGATTTATCTCTCTTGTGGACGAAAACCCCAAGAGTATTGTGAGGGATTTCTACTTAGGAAATTCCATTGTTTTTCATAGATTTTTATCATTCCAGCAGTGTGTGTTGAAGAAATAAATTGCAGCAGCTATTATTATAGTTGCCAAGTTGGAGTGACCCATCTTTTGTCTATTGTGAGCTGTTGTGGAGTCATTCTAGGTCTGAAATTATTTACTATCTATTGTACTACATTTTTTGGAATCAGAAAGAAGTAATTTCAGAATTTTTGGAAGGGTTTTTAAAGGTATTTTCAGTCAGACTTATATGCAGATTTTTAGACTGTTTTGCAGCCATTATTTGCCTCTAAAAATTCAGATTTAATGCATATTCGGGCTGCTAATAATATAGAAATCAGTTTTGATAGAAATAATATTATTTGAGTGAGGTTTGTGGAGGTTTTCCCAAAAACCCTAGTCGCCATTTTTAAAGTATAATTACAACAGTTGGTAAAGATGATTTTTGCATGATCTTTTGAGCTATTAGTGTTGGTTATGCTTTATTGTTGTTATCTAACATTGTAAGCAAGGATCCAAGCCCTAAGCCAATCGAAAAAATTAAGGATAACATAGGTGGGGATCTTTCAGTGGTATCAGAGCAATGTTCCTCCTACTTGCAGGGTTTTGATTTGATTCTATGCAACCACGAGAGATTGGTCCACATAGGTATTACACACGTAGACGAGCACGACTAGAGGTTGGTCTTGAAACAGGTGTTAGAGCTGAAACCATGGGTGATAGATAAGAAGGTCCTCATAGCCCTCCCCGGGCTGACCAAACGGATCTGGATAGAGAAATTTTTAGGACATTGGTAGCCACCGAACAACAGTTGATTCAGTCCATGGAACGTATGGGCTCTACTTTGGACAGGTTGGCAATGGATAGGCCAAGAGATAAATATGAGAGGAGAGACACATCCATATCAGTTGCCAGTAGTCACAGGAGGCACAATAGATCACCTTTGAAGATTCGTAGTGTGAGGGGATCTCCTCGCCATGACAGGAGGCACACTCATACAAATGAGAGGCGGCACACTCATACAAATGAGAGGCGACACACTCATACAAATGAGAGGAGGCCTACTCGGACCTCGAGATAGACCTATGCAGCCCGCTTTCTTGCCTAGAAATGAACCACTGGAGGTTGAAGATCCACTTGAGGAAGTGACCTTCTAGGAAAATGTTCTGGCAACTAGTGATGAGTGGAGGAATCTACCACAACATGTGAGGGATGTTTTTTCCCGTCTGCAATATTGTGCACAGAGGAGAGGTAGTTTCAGGGCCAGACAGGATAGGAGGCCTAGATCACATCAGAATAAGGAGCTGAAACAGGCTACCAACAAGGTGACTCTTTCCACCTTTGATGGGAGTGGGAAGATCAATGCTAGAGCTTGGATTCATAAGCTTGACACGTATCTTATCCTTAAGCCTATGCAGGAGCAGGAGGCTATTCAGTTTGCCACTCTACACCTTGAGGGAGTAGCATATGATTGGTGACATCATGGGTTGGTCACACAAAACCGTGATCTTTTGAGGTCTTATAGAGAGTTCAGTGAGAGATTGATTGCGAGATTTGATCGTAAGGACGTGGAGCTATATTACGGAGATTTGGCATAGCTCCGTAAGACTAGACATGTTGATACTTACAACGAATTTCAACGCATAAAGCAATGATAGTCCCGAGAGATTGCCAAGAAAAGGATAGTGATGCTATTCATAGAGGGGCTTCATGATAGGATGAGAGAATTGGTCAAGCCTCTTAAGCCTGGGGCGTTGCATGATGCCATTCGGACAACATTAGATTTGGACACATCGCCCACTTCTTATGAGCCCAATAAGAAGTTTCCCATGAGCTCCGAGACCATTTTAACTCTCTCTATTCAAGCGAGGAAGAGTGCACCCCTTCCTAAGGTGGATTAGGATGCTCGTAATGAGTTGAGTAGGAAGAAGCTTTGCTTTCATTGTAAGGATCATTGGGAGTTTGGACATCGCTGCCTTGGTAAAGGCAAGTTGCGCCTCATTGATGTGGTTTCGGATGAGGATGTTGAGCACTTACCGGATACGAGATGCAAAGGGCAATGATGGCGGTCATGATGCACATGAGGAGCAGCCCCAGATAGAGCTTGGAGAGAATGAGGCATTGTGTTCATTCAATGTTACTATTGTTTCACTTTCAGGTGTCCCTAGATACCATCCTTTTAGGCTGAAAGGAGTGATCGAGGGCAGCGGATGGTTTGCTTGATAGACAGTGGAGCTACACACAACTTCATAGATGAGGGGTTAGCTGTGAAGCGAGGATTACAGGTTGAGGACTTTGAGGGGTTTAATGTACGAGTTGCAAACGGATCTGCTATGAGTTGCACTAAGAGGATTCCTCGGCGTAGCATCCAGTTGGGATACTACACACCGACCGATGATTTCTATGTAGTAGGTCTTAGTGAGATTGATACAGTGTTGGGTATTTAGTGGCTACAGTCCCTTGGTAGGTATGTGCAAGATTTCAGGATGATGGAGTTAGAGTTTATGGCGGATGGGAAGAAGATTGTGTTTGGGGCTCTTTCGATGGTGGGCCTAGAGTTGTTTCAACACGTAGAATAGAGTCTATTGTCACACATGGAGAGGTTGCATGGGCCACTCAATGCTTCATTTCATCCAAATCTACTTTAGATAGTGGACAGCCCTTTCATGTGGATATCCAATCATTACTTGGTAAGCACGGCCTAGTTTTTGGTGACATTCCTCCGGGTAGACCACCAAACAATGGATTTGAGCATGTCATCGAGATAGAGGAGGGTACGAAGCCCGTGATTACTACGCCTTATTGCCATCCTAAGAAATTCAAGAATGAGACAGAAAAGGCCATCATAGAGCTCTTGGATATGGGGCATATCCTTCATAGTTCTAGCCCTTTTGCTTCTTCATTGTTTTGGTGAAGGACGGGACCATGAGGATGTGCATTGACTACCGTGCTCTCAACAAGAAGACTATCAAGAACAAGTATCCCATTCCTCACATAGATGAGGTGCATGGATGTAACGCTCTCTGATTTTGTATGTTATCTTGGTGAAAGTTTTTCATCTTTGTTATATAATCTTTGGAATGAAGGCAAACATGTTAAGATAAACTCTGATCTTAAAGGAATGTGTTGCTAACTTGGATTCTTGCATGCTGTGATTTATTGTATAGGACAGCAGTTATTGTACTTGCGTGTTTGCTGATGTGACGACAAATTGTCGTATACTTGCTAAACTCTCGTTGCTGATTGACAGCACACCTTGAATCAATTTCATTGATCCAAAGTATGCTGAGGGCTTCTTGTGATTTCTGTGTCGATTTACTCTTGAACCGAACCAGAGGTTGATATGAACGTCAAGGCCTGATTGCAGGTATGAGCAGCTGGCACGTAAATGCCAACGACAGGGGTTCGATTTTTGAACCCTGTACTGTCGAACTTGGGACCTCGTGAGGCAAGAAATGCCTGGACACGGGTGGCCTTGACACGTGATCCAAAGGACGGAACGTCCTGCTCTGCATTAACGTGAATGTCAGTTGGAAGGCTGGATGGAAGTTGTTTGGTGTTAGTGGTTAGTAGGAATTAAAACCCTAAACTAATCCTAAGTCCTAACATGCATCCTAAACTACTATCCTAAGTGGATTTTTAAATTACAAAAAAAGGGGAAAAATAGACCTAAGCCCTAATAACCTAAGGCTAAACTAAGACCTAGGTTGAACACTATATGCAACCTAAACTAATCCTAATCTAAAGGGCGCGCACAGACCCTTGGAGGGAAAGGATAAGGATGGAAGGAGGGTATTCATTAGCATTTAATAGAAAGTCCATACGTGGACAGCGCCAGTTTTGGCGGGGCAGGTAAGAAATGGAGGTATCTATGTGGAGATAGAGCCAAATTCGGTTTTGCATGGGAAATTTGAAATTTAGAGTTCGCCAACTCAAGTTGGCAGTGGCGTGGGAAGTTAGGAAAAGGCAGAGCCTTTAATGCATTGATTATTCTTGGTCCTCGCGACCAGCTCGCCTTGGAAAGTGTATGAGGGAATTCTGATTTTCATTTTGTCGATTCGGGCTTTTGCAAAGTTGCTCTGCATTTGGTTTTTCTGGTCTGGTTCAGTCGAACCAGCTCTTGGAATTTGACACTGTTCTTGGAGATTTTAAGGCTGTTGTTGAGCCTGAAGAAGAAAGGAGTGTTGGGAAGTTTGTGCTGCCGCTGTGGAAGGAAATAACTCGCAAACGAAGCTTTCTTCGGGTTCTGGAAAAGAGATTACAGGCATGTTAAGCCCTTCTCTTTAAAAATTCTTGCTTTGTTTAAGTGTCTCATTAAAACAACCCTGCTCTTGGGTTTGGATTGTGTGATTGTTGTCGGGTCGATTTGATTTGGATTTCGTTGATTCTTGCCTTCTTTTTTTGAAAATGTTAAGAAGCTTCGCTTCTGGTTGCTAGGCTTTGATTCGTCTTTGCACGAATCGAGTTGGAACATGAATTACTGTATTAGATGGTTGACAGTATGGTGGATTGAAATAGATAGTTTCTTTCTCTGTTCATGTTGTATGAAATAGGAACAGGCTTTGTGAGATGTTCTCCTTTCTGAGAAATCGTTTTCTTGCTGTTGTGATTGATCTGTCCTTGCATTTTAATTGAGTGGAAACACCTCCATGTTGTGCTGGTTATTGACATAATATGAAATTTCGAACTGGTTATTCTTGTAAAATAGAATGTGGAACTGTACAGGCAGTATGGGTATTTTATTGCTGTACTATTGTTTTGTTGTCACCTGAACTTGCGATATGATTGTATTGGTTGTGTGAACGGCCTGAGGTCGTTTCTATACTGAAGTTTTCATTGAAGGAAATAAGATCTTTTTGTTTACTATCTGCTGTTCGGGATTAAAAGAAATATCATTTCTTTTCGAGCTTCATGGAATGGGTATTTCACTGTTTAAGTTTTATATCATGAACTGGCAGACTGTGTGGGTTGTTTTCACTGCTATGAGAATGTTCTTTGTTATATGGTCTTTCGTGATATAATTGTATCGGCTGTGCGAGTTGCATGAGGTCGTTTCTATACTGAAATTTCTTTTACAAGAGGAAATGGATCTTCTCTCTTCTGTTGTGTTTGATTAGGATGAATACAACATTGGATTTTGTCTGAATATAGGAAGTTGCCTTGGAAAAAGAAATGATAACACGTTTTTGGCTGTTTCTTTCCTTTTCTTGCTGAAAGAAATAAAACTTTTCTTTTCCCTCTGCTGTTCCGGGATTAGAAGGAAATAGCATTTTGCATTTTAAAGGAATTGGCATTAGAGTTTTATCTGAGTATTGTGAACTCGATTAGACGGATATGCTAGTAATATAATTATTGTTGTGTTTCTTCTTTTATGTGAATTGACGAATACGAATGAGTATTCGTGGGAGCTAGAAAAGAAATAGCTTTCCTTCTGAATGTATAATGAATAAACGGTGATCTTGCTAAGAAAGTATGATGATTAGTTGTGTTTATTGATGCTGATCGGTCTTTTGAGATTGGACTGTTTTGGTGATTACGACTTAGCCTTGAATTGCTGAGCAAAGGAATACATGCCTAGAAATTTTGTCTTGCTATGTGGGGGTTGTCTTGACTGTACTAGATCCATGTATTGACACCCTGTACGGTTTACTTTGATAAAGGTAATGACATCTGATTTTGCATTCTGAAGTTCTGCATACTATTATGAACTTGGAAAATGGATTGGGTAGAATCATTTATTGGAAGGGAATTCTTCTTCTGCTGCTGTTCTGACTTGGTGAAATTCGTAGTCATGTGATTATTGGACTTGCTGTAGGTAACAACAATGAATAAAATGTTATTTTGAACGGGATACGTTCATAGGATTAGGAAATCATGTGATTAATTGACTGCATGATTGTATAACTGTTTATCTGTTTAACATACAGTGAAAGAAATATGGTTTCTTTTAGTACGGTAAATATATGGTATGCATCCTTATACTGTTTGATCTAGGATGAACATAATGTTGTACTAACCTGTTTCGGATTTTCATATGAGCCTGATTCAAATGAAATATGGATATGGATGATGAATTCTTCCCTGTTTTCATTTTAAAAGGATTATAAATGAAATTATTCTTGCTGCCGGAAAGTGAATTCCGAATGGATTTTGTAAGTTTCACTCTGAACTGTTATCTTGATTTGTCTCTCGTTTGGATTCCATTGTTAGGACAGTCATGTGGAAAGAAATAGGGACATGGATGAATGATTTGGAAAAATGATCTGTTCTTCTTTCATTCAGTTGGAAATCTATAATTCGTTGATAACGAATCTTGTAGTGCTTAGATATGAGCGACTATATGCATTGCTGTTCGCTTTCTTGTCTGTGCTTGATTGCTTGGATTCTAATATGATGCATGAACTGAAAGGAAAGTAATGGGTTTACATTTCAGTTAGTTTCATCCTTTGCATTTATTATTAATGAAAGGCGTGGAAAGGATAACAGTGTGTTATATCAGCAGTAAGCTATTTATATTTCTAACTGTGCAAATATTGTGAATTAAGACTTGTAACGGTTATGTGGAAACGGGACAGCAGTTCTTTGGCTGATTGTGATGATATTTTGATAGTTCAGTTGTTATGCTGATCTTTCTTTTGTGCCTATTTCGTGATTGATGTCTTACTGTCGTTTCATAAAAGCAGGGTTCTTTTATTGAGACAGTTAGTTGAAGCACCTCATTTTAAGGATAAGTGCTTAATATGCTCAGTTCATTGAACTGACCCGTGCAAATCATTTTGCAGATGGAATTTGATTAGAATGAAGACATGGCTGTTTTCTGATGCTTCTTGATTAGTTGAAGATGAATTGTAATTGTTGCTTTTATTCCTCTTCGAGGAATTGTGAAAAGAAGAAAGTATATTCTTCTATCTATGAGTTGTATTGATGTTTTATGTAAACCTTGTCCATTCAGTTGGATTGGTAAATGTATGGATCATGACATGAAATGATGAATACAATTACAAGTGTGATATTTTTAATAATTATATCAGTCTGATATTGATGACTAAATTGGAAATATAATGTTATTTCTTGATTTGGATTTGTTTAATTGTCCTTGGATGGATGCTAAATGGGATCTGATATCTGTTCTTACCTAAATGCAACTTTTAAGTTGAAATATGCAATTAGTTCATACTTGGGTAAAGATGAATTTTTAATTGACATTAAAAATGATTAGGAAGAATATGATTCCATAACCGACAGGTATTCAGGATTAGCTTAGGAGCTAAGGAATATCAATTAACTTTGGAGTAATCGAACTTCGCTTTCGAACTCCATTAATGATCTCGTATGCTGAATTCAGAATAAAGGATATAGGATAAGTATATCCATAACTAATGGACCTTAACTATATAACGTTAAGGAGAACAAATGAATACATTCTTGGGAATTAGACCTCGTTTAAATGACGTCTAATAAGTTAGTATTCTGAATTTAGTTACAGTTGGGAAAATCTTGGCTAAGTTTAATAGGTTAAACTTATCACGTCCGTCGGTACGGACTGCTTAATCCAATGATTAAGAAGTGAACCAAGTAGGGAAATGTAGCCCTTCGATACGAAGGAGAAGATGCATAGCAAGCTAATGGACGGATTTAGTCCCTCTTAGCTATATACAACTGTAACGGAAACGAGGATAAAGGGATCAGCATGGATGCTGAAAGTTGACTCTTAATTATTAAATCGTATCCAAATCACTTGAGCAGGATGTGTATTCTCGATGGGTGGATTCTGCAGGACATTGGCATACGCCAGCTACAGCAAGGTGTCTCCATGAAGACGGGGTCTTCATGACGACACAATGTTGCAGCTGACATATTGCAATGCCCTCCCGAATTAAAACATCAAGAATACATAGGCTGAATGTGTAGCTCTTAGCAGGGGATAGAGTATGATCTGGTATACGGAGTGACTCCGGAATACTAAAGATAACTAGACACACGGAGTCGTGGGGAAACGACACCGTATGTCTGCGTATCTTTAGTTACCAGGAGTGCCTTCCTATATTCGTTCATATTACTAGTTGGAAATTGGAAGTTTAAAACTGACCTTAAACGAAGAGGACTGGTAGGAACCAGGAAAGACCATTCTAGATAACAGGTGAAGTGAAGTGAAGGACGTATTCCGTTGATGTGTATCACATCCAGGAATATGATCATGCAAAGCATGTGAAAATCTTTGGCCAAAGTATCGCAATTGCTGGTTGCGTTGTCCTTATCACTTAATTTAAGATGCAGGATGTCAGATGAATATCAGTAACAGATATTCAGATAGGCTTCTTAAATGGATCACTTCGATAACCGGAAACGGTTATGAGAACAGGTATATATAATATACTATGCATAAACGAACATGAAGGATCGGTTGTTGCCGAGTCATGAAATGAAGGATCGTTGAAACTCCGAGCCATGAAAATGGAAGATCGGCAGTTCCTCGAGTCATTTACAGCAGCATATAGAATCATTATAAGATTGAATGACATTGAATGTGTGTTCCATATTGTAAATATGCGAACAGGGAACATTAATTTTAAAAAGAAATTGTGTGATCCAAACTGTGTTGTTTGGGCAGAGAACAATTATTAAAACTTGAACGTGTGTTTGAATTTTATAATTCATAACAGAGAACGTTATCAAAAAAATAAAATAAAATTTTTCCCTTGTTTTGGTATCTTAAAATGGGGATGTTACTGATGGAGCTATCTATTTTTTGAAGATTGATCTTCGATCAAGATACAATCAGATTTGTGTTCGTGAAGAGGATATTCACAAGACAACATTCAGATGTCACTATGGGCACTATGCGTTTTTGGTAATGCCATTCGGCCTCACTAATGCACTGCTTTACATTCCAGTCATGCATGAACCATCTCTTCAACTGACAGTTGAGGAAGTTTGTGCTAGTATTTTTCGATGACATTTTGATTTACATCAGGACATGGGAGGAGCATTTGAGGCATCTTGATGAGGTACTTAGCATCATGGAGACACAATCTCTATTTTCTAAGATGTCCAAATGCGAATTTGGACATACAAAGATTTTGTATCTTGGGCACGTCATTGGGGCCAACGAGGTCAAGGTTCATTAGGAGAAGATACAAGCTATGCAAGATTGGCCGCTACACATGAACATTTTAGACTTGCGTGGATTCCTAGGATTATGTGGTTACTACAGGAGGTTTATTAGAGGCTATGTTGAGCTTGTAGCTCCATTGACAGATCTTACACGGAAGGGGGCTTTTAGATGGACAGATGAGGCACAAGTGGTATTTGATAGGCTCAAGGTGGTTATGAGCACTTGTCTAGTTTTGGCTCTTGATTTCTCTCGGCCCTTCATATTGGAGTGTGATGCTTCTGGTTTGGGTATTGGTGCAGTTCTTATGCAAGACTGCCATCCTATTGCCTACGAGAGTAGGAAGTTGAGAGACAATGAGAGGTTGTACTCCACCTATGATAAGGAGATGCTTGCCATTATGCATGCCTTGGCGAAATTTAGACAGTATTTGGTAGGTGGGAAGTTTGTGGTGAGGACCGACCACAACAACTTGAAATATTTTTGGAACAAAAAGAGCTCAATGAAAGGCAGCAAAAGTGGGTCGGTAGGATCCAGCGTATGATTTTGACATTGAGTATGTCAAAGGTAAAAAGAATGTAGTGGCTGATGCACTTTCTAGGAAGCCACATCTTGCTGCCCTATGTTCTTTGAGCGAGATTTCAGCAGATTGGAAATCTCAACTATTAGTTGAGTATTCCAAAAATTCTTTGGCGTGTGAGATTATGGATGGTAAGATTTAGGATGAGCGATACAAGGTAATAACTGATTTGATTTATTATAAGGGCAGAATTTATCTAGTTCCTGAATCTAAGCTTAAGGGAAAGATTCTACATGCCTTCCATGATGCACCACTTGTAGGACATCTAGGGTATTTCAAGACATACAGGCAGAGTTAGAGAGAGATTCTCTTGGAAGGGTCTCAAAGAAGATGTTCTATGCCATGTTCGTGAGTGTGTGACTTGTCAACAAAACAAGTCGAGCATACTTTTCCAGCAAGTTTATTATAGCCCTTGCTAATTCCAGAGCCAGAAATGGGAAAGTATTTCGATGGATTTTATTACAGGTCTTCCCATAGTGCGGGGAACAATCACATTTATGCAGTGGTTGACATGTTGACAAAGTATGCACACTTCTTTGCCATCCCAACCAGATTTAAGGCACCACATGTGGCTGATTTGTTCTTCCGAGAAGTATTCAAATTGCATGGACTTCCGAAGAACATTGTTAGTGATCGGGATAACAGGTTTTTGAGCATCTTTTAGCATGAGCTTTTTCGACTGGTTGGTACAAAATTGATTCCGAGTACGAGTTATCACTCTTAGACAGATGGACAAACATAGATTTTGAACAAATGGATAGAGGGTTATCTTCGCAACTATGTTTCGGGGTAGCAGAAGGCATGGGTGAAACAGATGTATTTATGTGAGTATTGCTATAATACTACTTACCACATGTCTATTGGTATGACCCCCTTCCGAGCATTGTATGGGTATGATGTGGCATCATTCGTTGATTTGGCTTTTGGGGACAGTAGAGCTCCTAAGGCTTGGGAGGGTTTACAGGATAGTTAGGATATCCTTAAGGTAGTAAAGGACAATATTCAACATGCCCAAAACCAACAGAAGATGTATGTGGACCGGCACAGATTGAGAGATCATTTGAGGTGGGAGACATGGTATTTTTGTGTCTACAACCATATAGACAGAGTACTCTCAAGAAGAGTGGTGCAAAAAAACTTAAGCCTCGATTTTATGGTCCGTGATGCAGTGTTGAGGAGAGTTGGAGAGGTAGCTTATGAGCTGGAGTTACCTTACAAAGTAAGATACACAATGTTTTTCTTATGTCTTGCTTAAAGAAGGCATCGGGCGGCACATGGTATCTTCTATTGAGTTGCCACCCTTGGATGAGGAGGGGAGATTGGATCTAGTTCCTAAGGAGATCCTGGATAGGAGAGAGAGGAAATTGAGTAGTAAAGTGATTCAGAGTACCGGTTAGGTGGAGAGATTTGCCATTGGAGGATGTTATATGGGAAGGAGAGTCTATACTTTAGTATCCAGCTTTCTGATTGCTTGGGGCAAGAATCCCGGAAGGAGGATTGTAATGTCCCTCTTTCTCGAATAATTTTATTGAAGACCTTTGGCCTTTTTGTCTACCCGACGGCCAAAGGGTGAGCTCAAGGGTGACTTAAGTTTTATTAATTTTATTATATTGTGCTAAAATTAAAATATAACATTATAAAAGCACATATAATAAATTAATAAACTTAATATTAAAATAGAACTTAGGAAAGTGCATTAAAAATAAAAGCACTTAATTAAAATGTACTTCCTAAGGGAAAATGCGACTAGCTCAAGGGAGTTAAAAAGATTAGAAAAGTGTGCCAAATCTTTCCATTAAAAAAATGTGACTTGGCCTATGGAGTGCAACGGAGGGAAAGAAGCTCATTGGATGTGATGGAGGTCATCTTGGGTCCCATTTCCTATATAAAGAAGAAGTCGACCTGCTAGAGGGCATTCCAGATTTTTAATTGATATTTTCTCTTTGCATTGGAAGCTTTGAGCTTTTTGCAAATAAATCCAAGGACGAAAACCCTTAGGATTTACCTCTCTTGTGGACGAAAACCCCAAGAGCATTGTGAGGGATTTCTACTCAGGAAATTCCATTGATCTTCACAGATTTTTATCATTCCAGTAGTGTGTGTTGAAGAAATAAATTGCAGCAGCTATTATTATATTTGCCAAGTTGGAGCGACCCATCTTTTGTCTCTTTGTGAGCTGTTGTGGAGTCATTCCAGGTCTGAAATTATTTACTATCTATTGTACTGCATTTTTGGAATTAGAAAGAAGTAATTTCAAAATTTTTAGAAGGGTTTTTAAAGGTATTTTCAGTCAGACATATATGTAGATTTTTAGACTGTTTTGCAGCCATTATTTGCCTCTAAAAATTCTGATTTAATGCATATTCGGGCTGTTAATAATATAGAAATCAGTTTGATAGAAATAATATTATTTGAGTGAGGTTTTCCGGAAAACCTAGTTGCCATTTTTAAAGTAGAATTGCAGCTGTTGGTAAAGATGATTTTTGCATGATTCTTTGAGCTATTAGTGTTGGTTATGCTTTATTGTTTTTATCTAATGTTGTAAGAAAGGATCCAAGTCCTAAGCCAATTAGAAAAAAATTAAGAATAACATAGGTGGGTATCTTTCACCAACTATGCTGCTGACGGTTCTGTTGAAAAGTACAAGGCTCGCCTTGTCCTAAGGGATTTTCACAAGTTGAAGAAGTAGATTACTCTGAGACTTTTGCTCCTGTGGAGAAAATGGATTTCATATGTCTTGTTCTTTCACTTGCTACATCTCACATGTGACCAGTGTATCAAATGGATGTTAAGAGTGCCTTCCTGTTTGGTGATCTCCAAAAGGAGATTTATATGGAGCAACCTTCAGGTTTTGTGCAGGATAATTCTTTGGTTTGCAAGCTTCATTTGTATCTCTATGTTCTTGAATAAGCTCCACGAGCTTGATATGGGAAAATAGATGTGTTTTTTGTTGAATGTTGGCTTTCATCGTTGTGAGATTGACCATAATGTGTATGTATTGAAGCATGGTTATGTGTAAGATTTGTTGATTTTGGTTTTGTACGTTGATGATCTAATCCTCATTGGCAGTTCAGATTTTCTGATTCAGAACATTTAACAAATGTTGAAAGCAAATTTTTATATAAGAAATTTGGGTTAGTTGCAGTATTTCCTTGGTCTCCAAGTTCATCAATCTTCCAAGGGTATTTCTATTGGGCAACAAAAATATGCTACAGATCTGCTTCAAAAGTTTCACATGGCCACTTGTAAGCTTTCAACTACTCTATATCAGTGAAGTATTGAATTCATTGTTGACCGTAAAACTAAGTTGGTTGATCCTAGTTTGTTTAAATAGTTGGTCGGCAATTTATTATATTTGACATGAACTCATCCCGATATAACATTTGCTTTTAACCTTGTGTCTAGGTTTTCACATGACCCTCATTAGAGTCATTGGAAACTAGCTAGGCCTATTTTACGCTATATTCGTGGGACTGAGTTATGGCATTCATTATACTCCATAGTGTTCTACTATTGAGGGATTCCCAGATTCAGATTCATATTGAATTCTAAGGTACCTTGATTTAGGTCCATTTGCTTGGGCTTATAAGAAACAAACAAGTGTTGCTCTATCTTCTACTGAGGCAGAATACAAAAGTGCAGTAAAGGCTGGTCAGGAAGCTCTTTGGCTTCGACAGATACTTGATGAATTTGGCTTCTCACAGGACTCTCCTACTCTGATCTGGTGTGATAATTAGAGTGCCATTGAAATTGCCAAAAATCCTATTGAGCATCAAAGGACCAAACACATTGAGATTCACATGCATTTTATTCGCAAGCTGATTCAGGATGGTGTTGTTCATCTGGAGTTTGTTTCCACTACAGTTCAAATTGCTGATATTTTTTCAAAACCTCTTCCCATTCCTCGTTTTCTTCAATTACGATAATTTTTGGGAGTCAAAGAAGTTGTACTTGAGGGGATCTAATATAAGTCCTTCCTTCTTTTTTGCTATATTGCGTACTTTATTTGGCATAGTCGCGGGACCCTCGCTTGCTTTTCACTACCATGCATTCACTAAAGGGAGGATGTTGTTATAAGTGTGAACACACAAACTAGTTTAGGGATATTACCCAACTAGTTTTTGTATTTTCAGTTCACACAAATAAGCTCCATTTGGGATTTGTTTGCTTAGTTGTCCTTTCCATCTATTTTTGTGTTAGTTGTTAACACTCACGTACACATTTGGGAAGGAGTTGCTAAGAACTATTTTTCTCCTTGATTTGTGGAGATATCCTTATCTCCCAACATAGGCTGTCCCACCTATTTCTAAGGTGAGGATAATAATATTTTTAGCCTATTTATTTTCATGTTCTCGGATGTGGGAATATGTGGGTTTTTTCTGAATAATCTAGTTTTGGTTGCTTTTTGTGTGCAATTGCTGGTTATTATTCGATTTCTGAGTTTATTTGTGTGTAGTCTTCCACTTTGTTCTTTGCATGATCCTGTTGGTTGCTCGCATACAAGCAAATGTCCTTGAAACAAAAGAGGATAACAAACTAACTCTTCATTATTATGGTTCTTATCAAGTCTTGTATAAAATAGTGTAGCATAAAAGTTGGAGTTACCTCAATTTGCAAGAACACAACAAGTATTTCAGGTCTCCTGCTTGAAGGTCACTAGACAATGAGTATCAACCTAGACAAAGTTGCTAGAGCTAGATGAAGAAGGTAGAGTTATTCTTAAACCTGTAGAGATCCTTCAAACACACTCTAAGAAACTTTGAACCAGAGTGATTTAGGAGTACTTGATCAAATGGAAGAATTTGACTAGCAAGGATGTAACATGGGAAGATGAAGCTTTTCTTCGAGGTATTTGTTGAATAGTTATATTGAATGGTTGGATTATATAGTTGGAAGTGCCTTTAAGCGATTAACCGAATGTAACCACTCGATGAATAAATATATCTCTGCTTATGCCCATTATGGACAATGCCTTCAACACACATGCTTGTTTTCTTCTTTATTTATTTGATACTATTTGCTGACTTTTGTATCGGAGCCTTTGGTTCATAGTTCGAGGAAGCCTATCAAAAGGCACAAACCGGAAGTTCGAGGAGGCCTTAACAGGGTACAAACTTGAAGATTTTTTTCCTTATTTGTTGTGTTTGAAGGGAGTTATTTGGTGGTCGTCTAGTAGAATTCATGGACGAATTGAAGAAAGGTATGATTGCGTAGGGCTTCGTGTAGGGTATTTTACCATTTTACCATAGTTACCTAAGAATCCGAGAGGGCGGGACAAAGTGTTTCCGAGATGGCAATTTTTTTCAAATTTTGAGGATGACAAGGGTATGGCTGATAAAAACTATATATAATTTATTACTTTTACAAATATAACATGAATAATTCAATAAGCTAAGACTTAAAACTGATAGTTTGAAGATAGAAACCATTAATGATTAATCCAATTATTCTTCACATAAGCCAAGCCCCAAAATGTTATATATTCAATGTTCATATTTCAAATTTCAATGTTGCATATTTTGAGTCATTGGCATAATATGATAATAGTGTAATGCAAGACAAGACTAGCTTGTGAATGCAAAAAAAACAAACAAGTTTTTCTCCTCTTCTAATCTTCTCAAATAAAACCACAGATAGAGCAATGGATTGAAAGGAGGAGAGAAATTATACCCGCACTTACGTCAAGTTGCAAAAACTCCTCTTTTGATGTGTTGGATTTTCTCTTGATTGATTGTTGGTTGCTTGGATGTTGGTGGAGACATACGGGCATCACCTCCCCTTGATTGCCTTTGATTGCTTGATGAAGGATGGAGGATTGGATATTGCGGATGGGATTGGTTGGGAACAATAGTTTAGGGGTGATTGGTTGATTGAAGATTGAAGATCGGATATTTGTTGGTTAAGTAGTTGGATGGTTTTTAGGAGGTTAGGATCAACATGGGATGGTTGGTTTGGATGGTGGGGAGAGGGTTGGTTAAGGTAGGATGTTAGGTTTGAGATTTGTTTGTTAATGTGTTGGATAGTGTGTGGGACTTCATGGTCAAACCGAGATGGTTAACTTTGAGGGGGGGGATGATGGGATAACTTGGTTGATGGATTTAGAAAAGAGGTAGGGGTTTGGATGTTGGTTTAGAGAGGATGGGGATTGAGGATCAAAGGCCATGGTTAGATAGGATGTGTGGGGGATTAGTTTTGGATTAGGATTGTGGATTAAGGATGGTGATGGGATTAGGATAGGGATTGCGTGATTAAGGATAGTTAATTATGATAATGTTTGATTAATTAAAATTTTAAGGTGATGGGATGGCTAAGGGTGTTAACACAAACAACAAACATGCAACACACACCCTAACTAGTCAAGTGGGATTACAATCAAGCTATAGCCCGCTTTCAATACCACACACCGACGATGGTGCCACAATTGGCTCTCCACCTATGTGTCAATGTGGGGTCGGCTAGTGAGTGATCTTGGGAGTGCGGCCTCCTTGCACTATAGCTCAATATGCGGCCAAGAGGTTGCCTAGTCTAGGATGCACGAGCTCACTAGGGCGTCCCCGATATACCTTGCGGTATGTGGGGACCAATTCCGTGTTGCAAGGATGTTGTCTGAGGCCTGGGTATTGGGACGTGGAAGCCCCTCACTTCACGCCGCTGTAAAAAGAAACAAGCGCTTAGCCAATAACGATAGTTGTCCAAGAATTTGTATACCCCGCCGGAACACTCAGTGCGCTACGTGCGTGGAGATGAAACCCACGATCACAAGACCCCTAGGACTATGATTAGTGCGTGGATATCACTTCCACGTCACGTTACCCCTACAAAAGAAAAATGGGAAAGCTAGTCGCGTTTGATCCTCAAGATTGTCCTAGGACGCGAGAGGACAACATACACGGTTTTGCCTTTGAGATGAATAAGCAACAAAGGAAAACACACAAAAATGATGATATGCCGAGATAATTAGATGCAAGATGATAAAATGAACGATAAAGATTAGTAGTTTGATGATTGGGTCTTTAATTGGAGGCCCTACAAAACAAGGGTTAGTAATTTGATTTTTAAACCCAATTTCTTGGACTAAACTAGCTTCAAAACAAAAGGATTAGTAGTTTTCAATCTTATAATCACAAAAGAGGTTAGATAAATATCAAAATGGATGGAATATCCCCTTGTTGCTGCAATAAACCTGTAAAAATAGAATGTTAGACTTGCAAAATCAGCAAAAACACTTGCAAACAAGATTAGATCATTAGTTGTGGGCAAAAGTTCGATTTTGCAAAGGCGTTGATTGACAGGTATAGGCGCCAAAGTATGACAAAGGCTCCAAAGTACAACAAAGGCACCACTTTAGGACATAGGTGCCATTTTGTGTGCAAAGCGCGCCTTGATGTATGACAAAAGAGCAAAACAAGCAAAAAAACAACGTTTTGAGCTTAAAAGTATCACAAAGGTGCTAAAACTTCTGAAAGGTGCCAATACAGGTCATAGGTGCCACTTTATGAACATAGGCACCATTGCAGTAAACACAAGCGCCATTTTGTGTGCAAAAGATGAAAACATGGTCAAAAATAGTAAAAAACCGAGTTTGAAGGCTAGAACATAGGCGTTGATGTATCTGCGAAGGCACCAAAGTAGGATATAGGCGCTGGTTCAGGTCAAAGGCATCGGTTTATGTGCATAGACATCATTACGGCTGCATAGGCGCCATACACAGACAAAGGTGTTGTTCCGTCTTAGAAACAAAATTTGAGCCCAAAAAATTGCAAATTTTAAGGGGTAAATGACGATGAAACTTCTTGAAAATTTGATAGCCTGTGCAAGTGATCAAACAAGATTAGAAATGATGAAAAATGGGGGTAAGCCCCATGGTGGGCGCCAAAATGTAATGCAAGAAAAGACTATCATGCGAATGTAAGAAAAACAAACAAGTTGTTCTCCTAATCTAATATTCTCAAACAAAACCTCAGATAGAGCAATGGTTGAAAGGGGAAATAAATTATACACGCACTCATACTGAGTTGCAAAGCTCCTCCTTTGATGTGTTGGATTTTCTCTTGATTGATTGTTGGTTGCTTCAGATGTTGGTGGAGGCACACGAGCATCACATCCCCTTGATTGCCTTTGATTGCTTGATGAAGGATTGGAATGAAGGAATGGATTGATTGATTAGATAAGAGGATAAAATGGATGAGTGATGAAAAAAATTGGCAAAGCTTTGTTATGGATTTGTGACTTCTTCCAACTAGCTCTCATGGAGGAGGAGAGCTCAATTTATACCCGAGGTGTGGAGGATTCAATGGCTAGGATGAAGCCATGTTGGATTTGGATCAAGGGATGAAGGGTGGAGAATGCATGTGAGGATTAGAGGATTCTAGAGTGGAAGAATCTAGAATTTGAATTTAAAATTCATGGAGGGAAGAAGATTCCATTGAATTAAAAATTCAATGGAAGGAGAGATTTTGAGAGGCTTCTAGAAATAGAATCCTCTAGATTTAGAGGTGGGGGGATGTGATTAAGATTATAATTAGATTAGGTTAATAAATGATGATTAGGGGTGAGGTTACATGAAAAAGCTAGATGTAGGGATATGTAGGGTAGGTGGGTATAGGAATATTAAATTCCTGGAAAATGTGAATAAGGATTAAAATAGGATAATAGGATATAATAAGGAATTAAAGTGATTAATAATAAAATGAGATATTAGATGAATGATAAAAGGAGAAATGTGATAAAAGGGATTAATAATATTAATCTTGCGATTAATTATTAGATGGATGATGGACTATTTCATGGGGATAGATTAATCGTCATTAATAATGTCGACATTTTAGATGTTTACAAATAGTAATACATGTAAGATTATCATAGAATTTAGAAATTACTATTAGAACAAAGAATCCGAGATACATTGATACTTCATACTAGATAGAGATACAATGAATCAATGATACATCAACGATATCAATATGACAATGAAAATTAAAAACAACTACAAGTCTTCAATAATCAACATGAGAAGAGTACAACTACATATGTTATTAAATATTATGTCATAGGCTCATAGTCATAACTCAAAAGTATATATATGATATTACATAACCAATGACCATTTAGAATAAATAAAACAATAAAATTTTGGCTTAAACTTTAAGTTTTTCTTAATGTTTAAAAGAGGCAAAATGCGGGGGCATCGTGACTTCCCGGGCGTCACAATGTCCCCCAAATCTTAAAGCACCCGAGATGTCTTTGGTGCATCCCCAACTGAGGATGCCCTCGGGATGTCTCCTCTTTTTTTGGTTTTTTCGGGATGTGGGGAAACGTCCGGTCCACTGGGCGTTCGGATCTGAGAGGGGGTGTGCGTCTCCACGTAACACTTGCATTTTAGTGTCTAATAACCAGTTTCAAGGACATTTGTTGACATTCGTTTCAATGATCGTGAAGGGCATTTGCTGACAATCATTTCTAATAGTCGGGAGGATAGAGGGCATTTATTGCATGTTTTGTATAGTTGTGGAAGGACAGTTATTCTTTGTTTCATGTTGTTTCACAAGTCGCGAATTCCGATAAGCATTTATTGCTTATTTTGTGTTGATTTAACAATTCACGAATTCTAGTAATGAAGTTTGTTTTAACATTTCCAAATTCCAAAATAATAACATTATGATAGAAGTTGCCAGTGCAAGAACTTGCTTTTGCTGATTCTTCCTAGGGCATTTATTATCTATTATACTAGTCGCGAATAGGATACATAGGCTGTTTCATGATATTATGTTGTTCGTTACATTTGTAACGCATTTAAATAATAAACTCATTCCATTGTTTGAGCGGGCAATACATTATTTATTATTTCCGTTGTTTTGGAGTAATAAATAGAGAATATTTCTAACCTCATTTTGTTGGACACGCAAAAGTTTATGTGCACAAATTTCAATGTATGGCACCACAAAATTCTAACACTTGTAGAATTTCGTGATTTAGATAAAATAATCACGGCAAAGAAGGTAGACTTGCTAGAAACTTCAGATTATGACAAATATCATAAGGAGGCTCTATTACTTTTAAAATTATCCATATCAGATGATTTGATACTCGAGGTTTGGAATGCCATTATGGCTAGTGTGCTGTGGATAGTTTGAAGTATAAATATTAGACATCGAAGAAGAGTCAGGTGTTATACCATAAGAATATAATTTTTTCGATGAAGTTACTGAGAAGGTGGATCGTTGTCTCGAGCACTGCTTTGTAGATGTAAGACCCCGAGACTAGTTGTCATTTATAAACAAAAAGGTGGACGATGATGATATGGTGGCTTTGGTTCTAAACAACCTACCTTCTTCATATGAGTCTTTTGTGGAGGCCCTCCATCTGATGGTTGAAAGTCAATCTCTCATGTTGACAAGGTGAGTTCCTACTTGTTGCAAAGGGAGGGAGACAAAGATATGGACAATCGAGAGTGCTTTTTCCGCTCAATCCAAAGGGAAGTGGAAATGACAGGCTGCCAGTACATCTACTTCCTCTCTTAAATTTCAAGTGAAGTGTTACTATTGTCACAAATTTGGTCATGTGAAGAAAGATTCTTGCAAGCAACAAAATGCCTTGAAGAAGAATATTCCCTCATGGCATCTCGCTCGGATGACAACCCTACTTGGTGTTGGTTCTTTGATTCTGGAGCATCTCGGCACTTCGTGTGTCAAAAATATTGGTATGTCAACTTTCATGCTGTAGAGAAGGGATTGGGGATGTCCGTATTTAGTTAAATGATAAAACCAAACTCATGGTTAAAAATGTTAGATATGTTCCTAACATGATTTTTATTTTGTTGTCTATAAGTCAGCTAATTGAAAATCCTAATATTGCTGTCAATTTCTCTAAAAAACAATGTATTGTGTTTGATATAAAACAAAATAAAGTTGTTGCCTTGGGTGTTGGGCATGAAGGTTTGTACAAGTTGGTTGATCCTGCCATGGTCAACCTACATGCCTTAGTTGTAGAAGGCAATACCAACATTTTGTGGCATGAGAGATATGGTCATCTCAACCTTCAATATCTTGCCAAACTAAGTAGAGAAAACATGGTACTTGGTTTGCCTAGTATCCAGGAGAAGCAGGATATGTGTGCAGGATGTTTTGCAGGGAAGCAAAAGAGGAAGCCTTTTCCTACTGAAGGTGCTTGGTGTGCGAAGGGGCTCCTGGATCTTGTTCATGCAGATCTCTGTGAACCATTGTGGAAGTCTCCTGTCATTCTTGGTGCACGTTATTTTCTATTGCTGGTGGATGATTATTCCAGAAAAATGTGGAACCACTTCAAAAAGAAGTTTGATTGTTTTTCTTCTTTCACAAAGTTCAAGGCATTGGTGGAGAACCAGGCTAGCCAACGGATCAAAACTTTGAGATCCGATAATGGGGGTAAGTTCACTTCTAAGCATTTCAAGGATTACAACGAAAAATAATGAATCCATCATGAATTCATAGCCTATATACCCCACAACAGAATGGGGTGGTAGAGAGGTGGAATAGAACAATCATGGAGAGGACATGATGCATAGCAAAGGGATGCCATATAGCTCACTGGGAGAAGTCAGTAAACAAGACTACATATATTCTTAATTGGAGTCCATGCAAAGCTTTGTTGGACATCACTCCTAACGAAGTCTGGTCCAAAATCAAACCTGAGGTATCATCATTTTGGAGACTTTTTCTTCTCTGTGAAAATTGTCACTTTTCGCTTACTTCTTTCCTTTGCTGCCCAGTTTGGTTGGAAAGTATTTCAAATGGATGTCAAGAGTGCTTTCTTGAACAGGGGATTTGGAGGAAGAGGTGTATATGAGAACTTGAAAGCTTTTAGGTATGCGGTCATGAACATTTGGTGTGTGTTAGGAAATCTATGTTAGTGCTCCATTACTGTAAATAATAATTACACGAGTAATTATTATTATTATGTAAGTGTAATAGTTAGTTTATAAGTTAATAAAACAACTTGTATTGTTATTTGTTAGTAAGTGAGTCGGGTTTTTAAAACCACTCACGTAATCTTGGTTTGAGGACAAATTGGTTTCCTCTTTTTAGGGAATCAACTCTCTATATATTTGTAAGTTTGTCATGATGAATAAATGAACAAAGCAGAAGATTATTGTGTGTAGAATCTTAAGTTTGCTCTTGATGTCGTTTAAAGTCGTGTTGAGTTGTTTGGTGATGACAAAGCGTTAAAAATTCTAGTCAAATTCGCGTCGTCAAAATTGTTGAGTTATTGTTATTTTCAAAATTATGTATTTGTCATCATTCATGATGTCTTGTCAAAAGGTCGAAAAATGCCTCACGAGACGCATTTTGGCAAAATCCGATGTTTGTAATCAAGCTTCGTGATCAAATCCAATTGAGTTAGTTGTAGACTAACCGGAGGCAGGAGACAGGAGACATCGTAGGTTGGAGGTCGATCAATAACCTCTCGTCAATCGCCAACGACGGGGCCGCATAGATGGTTTGGTGACATTTTTCGAGTTTGTTTGCTATTCGTTGCATGTGGTGTGCTTGATTGCGGTGTTCTTGTTGTTCTATTTAGTTTACTAATTAAGTGGAAATCTCAAATTGAGGGGGAACATGATACCAATGGTACATTTCCATTGTGACAACTTTTCCTGTGTGTATGAGCAACATAATTTCCTATATTATTCCCTGTGGTGAGATGTTGATGAGAGTTGATGAGAGTATTGCACATCATGATGTGGTTGTTGGTAACCCACTTACAAAACCATCATTTGTGGTTTGTGGTAAACCACTTGTAAAACCACCACTTTTGGTTGTTGGTAAACCATTTGCAAAACCATCATCTTTTGGTTTGTGGTAATCCACTTGTAAAACCACCACTTTTGGTTTTTGGTTAACCATTTGTAAAACCATCACTAGGTTTTGATTGTCTTGTGAAAATCACCAGATCATGAGTAGGTGCAGATACAAGACAAGTTTTCCCCATGTTCACACTAAGGGGGAATGTTAGGAAATCTATGTTAGTGCTCCATTATTGTAAATAATAATTACATGAGTAATTATTATTATGTAAATGTAATAGTTAGTTTATGAGTTAATAAAACAACTCATATTGTTATTTGGTAGTAATATTGGTTTGAGGACAAATTGGTTTCCTATTTTTAGGGAATCATCTCCCTATATATTTGTAAGTTTTTCATGATGAATAAATGAACAGAGCAGAAGATTATTGTGTGTAGAATCTTAAGTTTGCTCTTTAGTGTGCAAGGTTATTATGTCCTTGTATGGACTTAAGTAGGCTCCTCGAGCTTGGTATATTAAGATAGATCAACATCTTCGAGATTCGGGATTCAAACGAAGTCTTTCGATTCGAATCTCTATGTCAAAAGCGATGGTGATGACATTGTGCTTCTTATTGTTTATGTTGATGACCTTGCCATCACAAGCAGTGGAATTACTGCGATTCACAAGGTAAAATCAGATTTATGTGTTGCTTTTGACATGACTGATTTAGGCCTCCTTCACTATTGTCTTGGTGTAGAATTCTTAACACGATCAATTGCTTTTTTTTTTTCTCAAGTTAAGTATGTCATGAATCTTTGACAAAAAATTAAGATGTCTGAGTGTAATTCTTCTTCTACACCTATGGAGGTTGGGCTGAAACTTTCATTTCATGACGATTCACCACCAGTCGATGAATCTCTCTATAGACAGTTGGTGGGTAGCTTGATATACCTAACAACCACAAGACCAAGCCTATGTTTTGTTGTCAGCTATCTTTCTCGGTTCTTGTCTAAACCAAAATTCATTCACCGGGGAACAACGAAACGGTTTCTAAGATATGTCAAAGGAACTCTTGACTTTGACATTCTGTATCATAGAGTTGCAGTTTTAAAATTGATTGGCTATACAGACTTTGATTGGGGAGAATTAGTGGATACTTAAAGATCCACCAATAGATACATCTTCTCTTTTGGTTCAAGAGTTGTTTCTTGGAAAAGTAAGCTTCAACCCATTGTAGCTATCTCTTGCACCAAAACATAATACAAGACAACTGCTAGTGCTAGTTGCGACGCGATATGGCTTCATCGGATTTCGATTGATTTTCATCTTCCTCAAACTACTGCGACGACTCTTTCACTGTTTTGTGATAATCAAGGTGTTTTAAAAATGGTAAAGTGTAATGTCCCTTTCTAGGGCTAAAACTAAAAATAAGGGTTTGGACACAACCCCAAATGAATCAAATCTGAACATACACCATCAACCAATAAACATTAGTCTAAAAATAAGTGAAAACACATTTTAACCCTATTCAAGCAATCAATAATCAATCCTTTAGGGAAGTGAACTGTATAGGCTCATCAAATCATGATCTGACAACCACGCAACAACTGAAAATGCTTCTAAAAAATTATTTCAAGCACGACAACATTTTTTGCATCCAAATTACATCAAAATAATAGAGAAAATAAGAGATTACACCCAATTGCAATCAATTTTATGACAACACTAGGAAACTACAAACAAAGGGCTAAAAATAGCTCATAAAGCTCTCCAAAAATTACTAAATTGTAGATTCTAGCCTTATAAAATATGAAGAACAATAATATCTACTCAAATTGTCCAAAAGTGCCCTAGATGATATCAAACCCTTCACCCAAGCAAGTTCTTAGGGTTAGAAGGAAGAAATAAATATGAAATCCTCCTTAAAGCTCACATGTGACGTCCGTATGAAGTCACCAATGCACAAATGAGGGTTTCCATCCCCAAGTGTGATCCTATTGAAGGGTTTCGTCCTTAATAAGTGACCAAGGAAGGGGTTTTGTCCTTTAATGGCAAGAAGAAGAGAAGCTATAGTAGCTCCAACTCCAAGTAAATGTAAAAATAGATCATAGATGATAATGTCCTCCATTTGAACCTCCTTAAGTACCCCTTCTTGGCGCCAAGGGTGAATTAGAAGCCCAATCTTCATGGCCGACCTCTTAATGAAGGGGGAAATGCACTTTTTAATCTTCACTTCACTTAAGAAAACTCGACCTCATAAAAGAATATTTCTTTATCTCCCTTGTAGCTCTCAAGAAGACTGACCTTAATGAAGGTGAAGATAGAAGTTCCTTTTTTGTTTTGCCATTCACCTAATCGAATCACTCCAAGCCATAATTAGTAATTAAATAAATAAGGAAATTACTTTACAATTATGGCAATGTTCACCTCCCTTGCTTTCCTTCCTTGAAGCCCACGAGAAGGTGGAATGGGCCCAAGGCCTTAATAGTGACTAGCGTGGAAAAGGGGACATTACAATCCTCCCCAAATTTGCTTGTCTTTAAGCAAATGCACGTACCGGATCCCAAATGCATCACTAAAAATTCTATCCGCCAATTGTCTTTTTGCAAGGAAACCCTCGGGTTGGGAAGATCAAGCTCGATACCACTTTAATGTCGCTTTTGTGGGCTAAAAATGAAAATAAGGGTTTGGCCACAACCTCAAATGAATCAAATCTGAAAATACACCATCAACCAACAAACATCAATCTGAAAATGACCTGGAGACACACTTTAAGTCTATTTGAGCAATCAATTATCATTGTTTAGGGCAAAGAACTGTATAGGCACCTCAAATCATTATACAACCATGCAATAACAATTAAAAATGCTTCTAAATAATTATTTCAAGCATGACAATATTTATCCATCCAAATTACATCAAAATAATAGAGAAAATAAGAGATTACACCCAGCTGCAATTAATTTTATGACAGCAGCAGGGCAGCCACAAACAAGGGCTAAAAATAGCTCATAAACCTCTCCAAAAATCACCAAATTGTAGATTCCAGCCTTATAAAATATGAAGAACACTAATGTCAACTCAAATTGTCTAAAAATGCCCTAGATGATATCAAACGCTTCACCCAAGCAAGTCACCTAGGGTTAGAAGGGAAGAAATAAATATGAAATCCTTCTTAAAGCTCACTTTTGACCTTCGTATGAAGCCACCAATGCATAAATGAGGCTATCCATCCCCAAGTGTGATCGTATTGAAGGGTTCCGTCCTCAATAGGTGACCAAGGAAGGGTTTTCATCCTTCAATGGCAAGAAGAGAAGCTACACTAGCTCCAACTCCAAATAAATCTGAAAATAGATGATAGATGATAATGTGCTCCCTTCAAACCTCCTTAAGTACCCCTTCTTGGCGCCAAGGGTGAATTAGAAGCCCAATCTTCATGGCCGACCTCTTAATAAAGGGGAAAACGCACTTTTTAATCTTCACTTCACTTCAGAAAACCGACCTCATAAAAGAATATTTCTTTCTCCCTTCTAGCTCTCAAGAAGACCATCCTTAATGAAGGTGAAGATAAAAGTTTGTTTTTTCATTTTTCCATTCACCTAATCGAATCACTTCAAGCCATAACTTGTAATTAAATAAATAAGGAAATTAATTTACAATTATGACAATGTTCACCTCCTTTGCTTTTGCTTCCTTGAAGCCCACAGAAGGTGGAATGGGGCCAAGGCCTTAATAGTGACTAGAGTGGAAAAGGAGACGTTACATAAAGAACCATGTATATCATGCTCGCACCAAGCATATTGAAATCCATCATCACTATATTTGATAGTTGGTTGATTCGGGTGATGTCTCTCTTCATTTCTGTCCTTCTAAGGAACAACTTGCTGATATAATGACTAAACCCCTTGGTCCTTTATTATTTGTAAAGTTTCAAGACAAGCTTGGTGTTGTTTCCGGTTAGTCATTAAGAGGAGGTGTTGAATATTTATACTGAATGGTTTGGTTATGCAGTTGTAATTACCTCTAACTGATCAATTGAATGTAAACTGAATGTAACCACCCTCATGAATAAATATATCTTTGCTACGTCCAATATGGACAATGGCTTCAACACACATACCAGTTCTTTATTTATTTGATATTATCTGATAATAGTATCTAGAGTTGGGCAATGTTGAAGACAATATTGGTTTAACGCAAAGAGGCATGGTACACCCTTAACCTATAACATGTATCAAGATATGTGTGGCCGACTTGTGGCCAACATAATCTCTTTGTTTGTTACATAATCATTTCAAATGTTTCATATTGGTATTAGGGTCCACCTAGGTGCTTTACATATGATAAGTAGAGTATATATAGGAGGTGGTAGTTAGTAGTTGATTGTCATATTGTGGATTTGAGTCTTATTGTTAGGTTGTGGATGTAGCCCCCTCGAAGTGGCCAAAGCACATATATTTGAATATTTTTCTCTTATTTATATCGTTTGGTGTTCTACTATTGTTATTCTACTCATTTATTTATCTAATTTCATTACAATCTACAAGAATGGGACTAAGTATAGAGTGTTAAGTATGTTCATGCATAGAGTAGATTGAATAAAAAAATCTAGGACATTGCTAGTTCTTGTCAAAGGAATTGTTAAATAGAAAGAACATACAAGTATATGCTTTTAGATCAACAATAACATGAGAGCATTGTAGAGGACTGATTGTCATAATATGAAATTATGGTTTATGACCTAATTTTAATATACTGTACAATGAATATAAATCAGAACTAAGATGAACAATCCTAACAATCCTAAAATATGCTACTCTTGCATTTGCCAATATATTTTCCAACGATAACTCAATATTGTTAGAGTTTCAAGGTTAGAGAGAGGAACCTTAATTTTGCAATTAGATTGTGTGACAAAGTGCTCATAATGTGCACAAAAACAGATTTGGTTATTGTACAGTTGCTCATAAAATATCTTGACTTGGAACTAGGTGCAAGATGGGTTCATGTGTTCATCATTACCTTTGTGGCCGAACCTGTCCCTAGGGCTATGATCTTGTCCTCTGTAGTTACACACGCAATCTGAGTGCTATGATTTGATTTGCGTTTCTCTAGAGGTCTTATTTTTGGGTTTATTTCTGTGCAATGACTGTTGTGCTGTGATATGGCTTCTCCTTGCTTGAAATCCTAGCCTTTGTGCTTTAGACCTTAAAAGGGGTTCACGGGGTTTGGGTTGTATTGCCTCACCACACCCCATTGATGTGATGAGCATTGTGTTGCCTACCACTGGTCCACTACTCTAAAGAGGATCAAGCCCATTTAGTTCACCAACTTATGATGCGACACATGTGATATAGAATAATAGTAATGATGGAGCCCTTGAACCGGCCCTGACACTTGGCAACATGCACTTGATACTAAAGTTTTGGCTCATCGTTATTTAGGAAACAATATAGGTGACTTCAAAATTTTAGTAGCTTGCTGTTATAATGGTGCTATAAGGAATACAATACTGCATTCCTTGTGCTTGACCTTCTTTGAGTGAGTGAATGTAGGATTCTTTGAGTGAGTATGATTCTTGCTCAATCGACCCAAAAGTACTACCTAGGTTGACTAAGCTAATTTACTCTCTTGAAAAGATGGCTGTTAGAAGTGCAAGATATAGGTTTGTGGCACAACCTGTCCTGGACAATTGTAAGTTTGTATATATGTTCTGTAGTAATTGGAGTGATTCTTGAGGAACTGAGTTGGAGAATAGCTGTCATCTAGTAGGAGTTGGATGTGAGATAGAGCAAGAAGGTGCCTTACATTGGTCATTAATATAGAAATGGAATAAATGTCAGAATAAGAGCCAAATACCATATTACCAAGTTCTTGGACCAGATTTCAGGGCTACAATTGGGATGATTGGGGTGGAAATAATGTAAATAGAAGGAACAAGTGAAACTGCTCCAAGTTCAAAATTACAACTGAAAGAAGGCAGTAGAAATGCAAGCTAAGAATGCAAATATTCTGAATTCCGCATAATGCAAGGAAAAAGAAAATTGGATTTCACAGTTTCATGAGTGTCTTACACAAAATGGAGATAGAGAAAAAGGAGGTCAAGAAAGGTTTTGGTCTTTCTCCTGTCACGTGATTAGTTACAAGTACAACATTGTTTTTGGATATAACTCACTCAGTCTAACATCCATATGGTATAGAGAATGTTCTAACAAAGTCTAAGTTTTTGTGATAGATTTGTCCACAATTCTAGGCTAGAGTCGAACAAAATATAACTAAAAACCACATAATGTATATGCTATACATTCTTTTGATTCAAAGGGAGATTCTTGGGACTAGTTATGGTCACTTTATGTTTTAATTTTAATTTTTATGGTGGGCCTCCTTTTAAGGCCAATCTTAAAAAGTATTACCCCCTCCCCCGCCTTAAAACAAACCGCATTCACATTAATGATAAATCAAAGAGTACAAATTCCGCTGTGCCAGGCCTGAAAACTAATAGACCAGACCTGGGCATTACAAACAAAAGAAAACATCATGGAAATCCTCATGCTAAGAAATCAAAAGTAAGAATTTGTTGGATATCCTTCTGTATCTTATCTGACCACCATAATGGCGGATAGCCATAGCAGATAAGGTTGTGATTATCAAGAGCCCAATTAGCCAAGCCATCCGCTACTTTGTTTCCTTCTCTGGGTATGTGGATATATTGCACTTCTTGAAAGTGAGCCTGCAAAGTTTTTATTTTCCACAGTTCACGATCAATTTTCCAATTTGAGCTTTGACCATCTCCTGAATGTGATAGCAAATTTACAATCACCTGAGAATCTGATTCAATTTGCAGTCTTTGCCAACCACTTCTCAGAGCCTCCTGCATTCCTTTGTATACAGCTTTGATCTCCGCTACATTATTCGTAGTATAACCCGGTTTTTCAGCAAATAAAAAGGTCACCATGCTGTCCACTGTACGACCAATACCTCCCATAGCTGCCAAACCTGGATTTCCATATCCTAGTGGGGGAGGTGCCCATCTTTCTCATTTTCTATCTTTGTTCAGGCTGTGGAAAACTGCATTGTGGACTGTCTGGGTTGAACAGAAAGCTGATGGCATATAGGCTCCCATTCTGGGGTGAGGGTTGAAGGTAAAGAAATCTTGTGCTTAATATTTTCAGCAACGTTAAGCTTGGTTCTCTCCCACACATAGTAGATATCTCTACTAGCCTGCTGAAATATTCAGTTTCTTTCTTTCCAGATATTCCAAAGAAGAAGAAAAATGCTAACATATAAAGCTGGACGTAGGTTCTGACCTTTGGGAAGATGTCTTTGCCAATCTCTAAAGAGCTTTTCAAGAGTCCCAAGGGTGGTCCAAGGAATTTTGAATAATTTAGCCAATAGCTGCCATAAGGGAATCACCTTTGGGTATTCGAGGAACAAGTGAGATAGATTTTCCTCATGGTCCAAACATAAGATACATCTAAAAGGCTCATTAAACTTTTCATAAGACGATCTGCAGTCAAGAATCTGTTATGCACGAGCAACCAGAAAAAAACTCACTTTGGGCCATATAGCTGGCTGCCATATCTTTGTGAAGATGTCCTTGAGGGGATGAGCATTACCCCTTTTCAAAGCTTCTGCTTATCATTATATTTTTTTATGTATTCTCTTTGCATTCTTATTCACATTAGGGACCCTTTTTCTCTCCAGCCTCTCTCCATCACCTTTATTTTATTTGCCAATGGGTCTCCCTTTCACATGGTTATTTGAAATGTATGACTTTATGTATTCTGAAACACTTAGGGTTTACCTGCTTTGGATTCACCTCCTAGTTAGAGTATTCTGTGTACATTTAGCATTTAGCATGTAACATTTTCTTCTTGAAGCATTGGATCTCATTTTTGACTCCCACTTGCTATCATAACTAGTTGTACTTTCGATTCTCATTGACCTATTTTGCTCATTCGTGGACATTAGTACAATTTCTTTTTGTAGGTCATATTTTAATTTTGATGGCGGGCCTCCTTTTAAGGCCAATGTCAAAATTAAGTATGTTAAATGCTTACCCCTTTTCAAAGCTTCTGCTTATCATTATATTTTATATGTATCTCTTTGCATTCTGATTCACATAAGGGGCCCTTCTGCTCTCCAGCCTCAGTCTCCATCACCTTTATTTTATTTGCCAATGGGTCTGTCTTTCACATGGTTATTTGAAATGTATGACTTTATGTATCCTGAAACACTTAGGGTTTACCTGCATCGAATTCACCTCCTAGTTAGAATATTCTGTGTACATTTAGCATTTACCATTTAGCATTTTCTTCTTGAAGCATTGGTTCATTTTTTATTCCCACTTGCTGTCATAACTAGCTGTACTTTTGATTATCATTGACCTATTTTGCTCATTCGTGGACATTAGTACATTTCTTCCTTTGTTTTGTAGGTGCTATTTGTAAGTTGCCATTCCTGAACATAAAACTGAATATATTTATGTAATCATTAGGTTGGTGCATTTTCTGTGAATACATTTAATATCAATCAAAAGCTAAATGAATTTGCCATTGCTGAATTTTTTTAACTTGGAGGAATTGCGATAACGACACCTTTGCAATGGCCTTGCAACAAAGGTTTCACATTTTCATGCTGGGCTCGGGTAGAGAGCTTTCCTGGAAATAAAGAAGCAATGGGTTTATTCAGCTTCCTCACTGAAAGTGGAAAAGGATGCACGGCTCTGCTTGGTGAGGAGAAACTCACAATAGAGGTGATTTTTTTTCCAGTTTGTGTGAATTAGTTTTGCAAACATCTGATGATGCACGTTAGTAGTAGGTAATATAAATTGCTTTTGGGCTTTCTCTGTCAAAAATACAACAATACACACAAAATTTTATAATCATTATCTTGGTGTTTTTATAATGAACTTGGGATCGATTATTGTTCATCAATTAATGATATGCAGTGTTCTTTTTCATGCTGAAATGTTTACAATACATAAATTGCAATCTTCTTTGCTTAATGCTTAAATTGGCAGAATTTTCAGATCTATTTTTAGGCACCAAAGTTCTGATATGGTGTTTATGTATAGAAACAACCTTAGCCGGTCGTAAGATGTTCAAAACTATATCAGAATCTTTCATACAATAAATATTAAGATGCAGCTTGATCATCTAATTCACAATTTTATGTAAATCCTGGCCACATTATGTGTTATGTCGATCATAAGCTTGGTATCCCCCTGTTTCGATGGTGCCTTCCATTGACTGTTGTAGAATAATTAAGGGCATCTTTCCACAGAAGATAGAATTATTTATCCATTTAGTCTTCGTGCCCCTTGAAGAGAATTGCATGCTATGTTAGTAGAAGCAAAGAAAGGAATCTGTAAAGGATCCATGGGACTCGCTGTGTTCACATTATGTTTTGCTTTTTAATTTTAATGATGGGCCTGCCGCTGTTTCAAGCCAACGTCAAAATTATGTGTGTGCAAAGCTTAACCCATTTCAAAGATTGTGCTTTTATCATTATTTTTGATATGTGTTCTCTCTTTGCACTTCGATACAAGTTATGGTCAATTTTTTCCCCAGACTTGATTCCTATCAGATTTATTTTATTTGGCAATGGGTCTTGCGTTCACATAGCTATTTGTAATATTTTCAATATACGACTTTGTATTTCTTGAGATGTTTAGGGTTTCCCTGCTTTGGTTTCATCCCCAAGTTAGAATTTTCCATTGTTGGTCGTCTAGCGTTTATCTTGTAGCATTCTTTTTTCCTTGGTGCGTGGAGCTGATTTTGTCTCCCACATGCTATTTTAACTAGCCGTGCTTTAGTCGTATTGACCCTCTCATTGATCGATTTTGGTCATTTGTGTACAATAACACAAATTTTCATTTTTTTTTTGTTCCCTAGGTCCTTCTGTAAGTTGCCATTTTTTCCAACCTATTTTTAATCGCAGGAGCACCAAAGATCTGATATGGAACCATTTATGTATAGAAACTACTTTATATCAGACTCCTTCAAAAGAAATAGTAAGATGCAATGCAACATAAACACTCAATTCAGAAGTTGATTTAAAACCTGTCCAAATCACCTGTTATGTCCGTCATAGAATTGATATCCCTCTAGTTTGGAGGTTCCTTTCATTGATTGTTGGATAATAACTTAGGGCATCTTTTATTAGAATGATAGAATATTGTAAAAATATATCTTTTCAGTTTTCTAGTCCCTTGAAGAGAATTGCATGTTATTGCAGTAGAAGTAGAGAGAGAAATTGATGGGTCCTCAATAAGTCAATATAAAGACATATTTATTCAATAATCGAGGGATACTCATACAATGTAGTGAATTTGTTTGTAATCCTATCCTTCCTCAACAAACTGTATTTCCCTTATCCTATTCTAGGTACATGAAAAACACTTCATCTATAGATTAACCCCTAACAACCACTAAAAAAATAGGTTTTAGAAATCAACCTATCTACCAAACTAACTATGTGTAATAGTTCCTAACATTTCCCCCTGAATTATATATAGTTCAAATACCAGGAGATAATCAATTTCATATGTGAACTGGAACACACTTGCAGTTCAATATACTTACAAACAGTAGTGTGAATGACCTCACTTCACTTACAAACAATTGGTGATTGATGAAATACACATTGTTCATACACTTCCTCCTGTGTGAGCAAGGATACACTTATCAATCCACATCATGACAAACAACACTGTATCGAATAGTGGGACTGGACCACACTATGTTATCCTTTGGTGGGACTAGGTCATACTAAACAGTCTAGTCTTTGGTAAGAACTGGATCTCACAATGCCCATCTTGAGGTGAGACCAGGCCTCACCTATCTGACTCCTATGGTTGGACTGGGCCTCACCGAAGAGTTATAAAACAATAGTAGTGGGATCAGGTCCTCACTACGATTTCTCGTGTGCAGCAGAGATCAATATTCATAATCTTCTTCATTGGTGACCACCGTCTTCAGATTTGTAGCTTTGGATTGCCATTGAAGCAATAATCAATCTTTGAGCTAGTAGCAAAAACTCAAGATTAGTGATTTTCCTCCATCCTATGATTTTCCAACCTCCTATGACTTGGCCCAATTAGCTAGGCCCATCCCGATGGGCACATGTGGACCACAAATCGTTGCATGAAGCACTTCAATATTTTCCACTATGTTTAGGTCCTCCATAGGAAGACAGGTCCCCCCCCATGAGCAAAAAAATTTGAATGTGTGTCGGGTACTACGGACAATACACCCATATACAAAAATTATCTTTAGGTTCAAAAAGGCATTGCTTGGTGTAAATTTTTACGGAAGAACAACTATATCTTACAAATTGTAAGATATGAAGAAAAATCCTGTTGCTAGATAGTTTACAAAATGGTTTTACATATCTTGGCAAAGTATTATCAAAAACCGCCTCCCGGTTTAAAAGTTACTGATAAATGAGGTAATCCAGGGTAGATCAAGGAAAATAATAATTTTTCTAAAGTTCAAGAACTTAAAGTTCTAAATCTAAATAAACTGTAATTAAGAAAACGTAACTCTAAGTTCACATAAATTTAAAACTATATACACTAAAATACTAAACTGGGTGCTTGATAATAAAGCTTTATTACATCTTGCACGCCATACCTATGATGAATGGGTTGTTCTCTATCTCTTTTTAATATTTTTATATGGCTACTTCTTGGGCAATCGTTTACGATCAATGTTTTAAAAACCAGTCAAACCGGAACCGGAACCGGCCGGTTTGACCGGTTTGAACAAAAAAATTGAATCGCCTCGAGCGGAATACCGCTAGCCGCTTTTAGCCCAAACCGGCCAAACCGGCCGGTTCCGTACGGAACCGGCCGGTTCATTCTTCTCTTTCCTCATCGCGGCGCTGAATCGCGTTTTTAATTTTTTTAATTTTTTATTGCTTCTAAAGTGACTAAACCCTAATTTAGTGTGATAAATACACCCCCCCCCCCCCTCTATCACTTCACACCTCTCTCATTGAGCATTTGTGAGCAAAAGCATTTGTGAGCATAAGATTGAAGAATTTATTTTTTGTAGTGAGCTTGGAAGTTGGAGGCTTGGAGTTTGTTTGGCATTGCTTGTGGGCTCTTTGTGGTGATATTGGCAGCCATTTGTGAGCACCTCACCTCTATTTGTGAGCACCTCTCTTATTTGCAAGGATTTGGAGGATTGGGGCAGCCTTGAATAGTGTTCATTTGGAGTTGTTTGGTATCAAGTGTGGGCTCTTTGTGGTGGCATTTACATCTACATTTGGAGTGTGGGCTCTTTGTGGTGCTATATACAAGCTTGGAGCATTTCCTCACCTCATTTGTGTGCACATTGAAAGGTATGTTACATTTTAAACTTGCCCCTTATTTGTAAATTTTATTAAAAAAGAAATAGGAAATTTATTTATTTTTTATTTGCATTTTCAGATTTGTTTGCATTTGCAATGGCCCCCAAATCAAAAGACCCTACATGGGCCCATGCAGACGTAATTGATGACCAAGTTTTTTGTAAATATTGTAAGAAACACATCAAGGGGGGATTCATAGGTTGAAACAACACTTGGCTGGTCAAAGAGGCCAAGTTACCCCATGTGAGGCACCTGGTATTGATGACATTAGGTTGGAAATGAAAAACATGCTTGAAAAACATAGAGAAGAGAAGGCTAGGCAAAAAGAGATGGAAGCTGAAATAGGGAGAAGGAGGGAACATGCCTTGAGTGTTGAAGGATCTTGCTCTGACCCTTCTGTGACTATTAGAGACCCCTTTCAGTATATGCCTCCCCCATCCACTCATAGTCGAGAAAATCGGCCTCAAAAAAGAAAGAACATTCAAAGCTTTTTTCCATCTTCCACACACTTGCTTCTTCGCTAGTGCCTCCATGCCAACACAAAATCAGCCTACCTTGGATAACCATTGGAAGAAGCAATCTGAAGAAGCGACTTTTGAGTACATTGCTTTAGATGGTGGTATGATGCGAGATATCCTTTTCAATGCTTTGCTGCTCACCTTATTACCAGCCGATGTTTGATTCTATTGTTGTTGCTTTGGTAAGGGCTTCAAAGGCCCTAGTATGCATGACTTGAGAGGATCACTTTTGAAGAAAGAAGTTGCATCCATAGATGAATATTTGAAAGGTTGCAAAGCTTCATGGGCCAAAACAGGATGCACTATCATGTCAGATGGGTGGAGTGATGGCAAGAACCGCACAATAATAAATTTTCTTGCCTCTTGTCCACAAGGTACCATGTTTTTGAAATCAGTAGATGCATCTGATAGGGTAAAAGATGCAAATTTATTGTTTGAGCTTTTGGATGAGATTGTTTTAGAGGTGGGGGTAGAAAATGTTGTACAAATCATAACAGATAATGCATCTAATTATGTTCTTGCTGGTAAGATGTTAGAGGCTAAACACAAAACAATATTTTGGACTCCATGTGCTGCACATTGCATAGACCTCATGCTTGAGGATATAGGGAAAAAAGATTGGATCAAGAACAACGTAGAGCATGGCAAGAGCATCACCAAATACATCTATAATCACTCATGGGTATTGAACCTAATGAGGAAGAACACTGAGGGCAGAGAACTTGTTAGGCCAGCCATCACGAGATTTGCAACGAACTTTCTCACGTTGCAATCTCTTATTTCCCAACAACAGAACTTGAAAAGGATGTTTTTAAGTGATGAATGGAATGCATCAAAGTGGAGCCGGAAACAGGGGATGGGAAAGACACGAAGAAACTTTTTGATAATTTATTTTGGAAAAGAAAAGGAGAGATTGTGAAAGTTGTTGAGCCTCTTGTTAAGGTGTTGCGGTTGGTGGATGGGGAAAAATTAGCCATGGGCTATATTTATGAGGCTATGGATCAAGCAAAGGAGCAGATAAGGGCAGCATACAAAGACAGGGTAACTAAGTATGGGCCTATATGGGAGATCATAGATAATAGATGGAACAATCAACTCCATCGCCCTATACATGCAGCTGGGTATTTCTTGAACCCAAAATATCATTACAGAGCTCAGCTTGGAGAAGATCAAACAGGAGAAGTAAAAGATGGTTTGTACGAGTGCCTAGAGCGCATGGTCCCTGATGAGATGCAACAACTTGAGGTTCACCGACGGATCACTTCTTGGTGAGCCACAGTGTACCTTTGGAAAAAACCTTGTAAAGATTACGAGGATGTGGACCAACCAGGTAAGAAATTCTAAGTTTTTTGAAGTTCATTTGATTAAAATTTTTAATGAATAATCATGAATTTTTAGCATAAGACAATATTTTTCTAATTTGTTGAATTACGCTTTAACCTTTAAGTTATAAGTTTATGTTTTACTTTTAATTTTTAACTGTGTTTTTAACTTTTTGTTGTCATTGTTTACTAATTAAACATTTACATTTTTTATCGCAGCACATTGGTGGGATTCATTTGGTAGTCAGTGTCCTCAATTGCAAAAGTTTGCAATTAGGATCCTGAGCCAAACTTGCAGTGCTTCGGGGTGCGAGCGCAACTGGTCTGTCTTTGAGCGGATTCACACGAAGAAGAGAAACCGTTTGGAACAACAACGGTTGAATGATCTTGTCTTCGTGCAGTACAACCTTCGGTTAAGGCGTAACCAGTTGTTGAACCGAAGACCTGATACTGATCCCATTGTCTTGGATGATATAGATCCAACTTCAGAATGGGTAGAGGAGAGTCAGCCAGCAGAGTTTGATCCCGATGACTTGGGGTGGATGGGTTTGGATCAAGAATCTGATGAGCCATTAGCAGCACCGCCGCCATCGTCACGAGACACAGCAGGCACTAGTCGCACTCGTGCTACTCCCCAACCCCGTGCAGCTCCAGTTGTTGCAGATGTACCTGAGGATTTGGATGAGTCCGAGTCAGAGCCAAAGGCCGGTGATCATATTGATGAGGATGACCTTGAGGATCCCAGTTCCAGCAGCGGTGCAGAGTTTGATCATGATGATTGATCATTGATGTCATCTAGTTTATTCTAGAGTTTTGTAACTTGTAGTATTTGTAATGTATCAATGATCATATCATGTTGTTTTTTTGGAGTCTTGAACTATGGAGATTGATCATTGGAGACCATTTAGAGCCTCATGTCTATGTATTTTGTTTCGGAATCTCATCTATGATATATGTATTGTGTATTGGACTTGGAGTTCGTGCCATTTTGCTATAAACACCTTTCTTGCATATATATAAGAGAAAACTTTGCTTGTTGGAATTATCGTTTTAACATTTCAAATATATTATTTTCATTAAAAATATAAAATTTTATGTATTTTTTAGTAAACCGTATTAAGTTTGTTGGAATTATTGGTTTTGATGCAACTGTGATTTGAATTGGCTCACTCTTTCAATTTGCAATTTAATATTGTATTTTGCAATGTTCATGTCCTGCAGTTTGCTGCTGTTTCACTCTCCATATTATTTTCATTACAATGAAATGCTGATTCCAGTTTTAAAATCTTTGACAACCTTTGCCAAATATTAATTACACTTTTTAGTCTTTTCAGCGCAAAATATAAAATTTTATGTAAGTAAACGGTTCATTTTCTCGGCCGGTTCCGATGTATTTGTGATGGGCTGTGATTTGAATTGGCTTGCTTTAATATTGTATTTTGCTTTCTTTTTCAAGCTGCAGCTTTCGTTTATGTTCATGTCCTGCAGTTTGCTGCTGTTTCACTCTCCACATTCACCTTCCCTTTACACCTGTAGGCTCATAGCTACTAGTGCCCCCTTCTTCTGTAGTATGAATACAATGAAATGCTGATTCCAGTTTTAAAATCTTTGACAACCTTTGCCAAATATTAATACACTTTTTAGTCTTTTCAGCGCACTTTATATTTGTGGCTGTTTCTATACTCGAAGAAACATGTTTTGCCTTGCATGCTGTTTTCTTTGTTGCATAGTGATCTATGGCTGCACATATGCTCTTTACTCCTCCCACACTTCTGATCAGAGCTACTGCACATGGCTTTTATTGACATCCATGTTATCAAATGCCCTTTCACTTTATTCATGCTTTTATCATTCAAAGCTCACATCCAGTGCTTTCAAAAATACCTTTTCACATCCTTTATTGTACGGTGCCCCTCTTCCTCTCACTCGATTCGCTGATCTATGCTGCAATTATTATTGGTTTCTATGCACACACATACAGATACACATACATATACATATGTGTGTGTGTGTGTGTGTGTGTGTGCGCGCGTGTGTGCGTGTGCATGCGTGCGTGCGTGTGTGCGTGCGTGTGTCTTTGTGTGTGTGTGTGTGTGTGTGTGTGTGTACACCCCCATTTTGCTCTATTTGTTGTTGCTATGGCACTTTTCTACTCGCAGGTACTTTTCCATCAACTTTGTGCTCCAATAATTATAGCTTATCATGAAAAACCTATTGCATTTTAATTTGAGGCTCTCTCTCATAGGCTCTATGTTCTCAGTGGATTAGATCTCGCCCGCTTTGATTCCGATGACGGGTTTTCAATATGCCCGTATCAAGATATCTTTGTTCAATAATCAAGAGGTGATAATACAATGCATTGGGTTCATTTGTGATGCTATTCTTCCTCAACAAACCCTGTTAACTCTCCACTATCACTCTGCCTATTTTGCATACATGAAAAACACTCCTATTATAGATTAACCCCAAACAACCTCTAAAAAATAATATGTTTAATAAATTAAACCTATCAACCAGACTAAATATGTGTAATAATTCCTAACAAACATTCCCAAAGGATGAGTATTCTTTTGCATCTTGGCGTGTACGTTGATAACGGATGGCATAAGAAATAATTTGGTAAGAGAGACGAAAAGTGTAGCTCTTTTTGCATGCCTTAATATGGGATTGTAGGCCAGGTCTTTGAATCACAATTGCAGGATAAATAGAAAGACCGCATAAAACTTGTTTTGGAGCAAGCAAAGGTTTGAAATGTGAGGAGAAAAATACTAGAGATTTCTTTAGAAGTGCCACCATATGTTATACAGATTATGTGAGAATTAACTGTGATATAATGAAAGTTGCAAGGATGTGCTATACAATTTAATATTTCTAGGGTATGTACGAGGTTTAGGGGAGTATAACAGGGCATCCATATCACAAAAAGCTATATGAATTTGTCAATATGTGGTTTTGTTTGATTCAAACGGTGATTGAAATCTTGCTAATAAATTAACACTCGAAATAACTTTTTAAACCCATTCATCTGTTTATCAATACATATATACTTGTTCTCTTAACAAGAAGGAATCAAGTAATATCTTATCCCTCAACTTACTCTCTTCTTAATCTCCTTAAATCTCTCAACAATACCTATACACGAGAGTTGTTCAAACAACTCTCCAAATATATAATAACTACTCACACTTACGGTATTATAATCTATAACATATATATTCGCTGACATATGTGAGCACTAACTCAATGAGTTCCATCATTCCCCTCCTTAGTGCGAACATGGGAGAAGAGTAACATATCTTGCGAATGTTGCTCCCTGAAAACATTGCTTAGACTAGGTATAACTCCATCAAGCTGTCTCATAACCCTCGTAAAGGTGTAGCTTTCGCCCCAAAATTTGTGGGACAATTCCAGAATACCTTTCTCGAAGCTCCTGAATTCCGAACATTCTCAATTCCTAGAGCTCCCTAGCTGACTGGACAACAATCCATTTCGAGTTTACCTCAAACTCTTCTCCTGCCCCCCAAGAGTTTGATTCTCTAGAATTTTCCTCTTTCCCCAATGTTGCAGCAGAGGTTTATTCAGCACATTAACAACACACTATTTAAAATAGGAACATTGTGATCATGACAGAACACAACAAAAAGACACACTGAAAATATGGCACTACAACACAAAGCGAGCCTGTTGCTAGTGGCTGACAAGAAGGTCATTGTTCGACCTCCTTCGTCCGTTCCTCCATCCTCCAAAACCTTGCTGCTCACTCAGAGGAATAGGACTTGAAGCTTATCTGCATGTTGTTTGAAGTAGAAAAGCCCCCTCAATTTTGACATGCACATTGGATGTCGGGTTTGCCAGAAAATGCATCTGTTCACAAATAACATAATTTAAAAAAAAATTGTACACTTTTTACCATGACTCTGGATATTAAATAGAGATGCTACTTTATTTAAACTATTTGGACTCTAAACACTGTAGAACGATTCTTGATTTTTGACTACAAAAATAAGACGACATTCAAAGGACTCTACTGACCATTGATGAGAATATTTAGTCTTTATCTTGTACTATAGTCCATTAGCAAGCAAATGACTTGACTCAAACTTTTCATTTAAATTAAAAGAGTGTCTAAAATGTAATATATATATAAATAAAATCACTTTTTAGAAAAGGAATAACTACTGGAAATCTTATTTCGACACATTTGTTCACTGACGGGCTTGACAGTCTGATGAAAGACAAGGAGACAAATGACAAGGACAAAATCGCATGCATAAAATCCGCCAATCTAAGCTTGTACTGGCGTGAAATGTTGACGTGGAAGGATGCTTTCATACAAGATCTGAACTGGATGCATGAACAATGTAGGATGCTGTCAAAGTCTGCAAATGAGCATCCATACATATCTGCGCATGTACATGAGGATGATTACCAGGCAGCGCACATGGCGTAGGTAGAAGATAATGCAAATTTGCAAGGTGAAGCTGTCATAACATGCATGGCAAGATTTCAATAGATCTCAGAATATTTGTTGAGTTGATTCTCTATCAACGTTAGTACACAACTGGTGTAGATGTATGGGTTGATTAGTCGTTAACTGCAGAGAATACAACTAAGGCAATTATAATCATATGCATGATGAGTCAGATCTGATGGTGAATGTACTGACAGATTTTCCTGAATCACGATGATGATACGGAAATCAACAGCCAATAGAATCGCAGGAGCCATCAGAGAGAAGCATATAATATATAAGTGAGGATCTGTAGATTTGTTCAAAGGCCAAGGAGATATATACAATCCAAATTTCAACATCTGGAGATCAGGATGTGCACAGACAGATATGTGCATCCGTAATATAAAAATAATGCACAGATCAATGAATGACAAGCGCACAGGTATCACATATCTTAAACACTACAAAATAACTTCCAACAAGCCTTAAAGACTTGCAATACAGAGTGCACCAGAGCCATGCAATGAATAACTCTGAGAAGTTATACATATACAAATAATCACAAATAAACCAGCATAAAGGGCATAATGTTAACCATGACACGGGACAATGTAGAATGACAATCGCCCCTGCAACCACACTACCCTTTCATCAGGTGACAACGATTATTTTGCTCTGATACCAAATCAAATCTTGGTATTAGATTAACACATGAAATGACTCTTTTCAATCCATTCATCCATTTATCAATACATATATATTTGTCCTCTTAACAAGAAGGAATCAAGAAATATCTTATGATTCTTATCCCTCAACTTACTTTCTTCGTAATCTCCTAAAATCTCTCAACGATACCTATACACGAGAGTTGTTCAAACTCTCCAAATATATAATAACTATTCACACTTGTGGCATTATCATCTATAAGAAATATATTTTCTCACACTTGTGAGCACTAACTTAATGAATTTCTAACAGTGGTTGTTCTGAAGTAGAGAATATCTTAAAACAATTATATTTACATGCTGATATGCTTGACTGTATTATTTAACAGCAAATTGCAAGATAGAAATCATTAATGTTTGCAGTGTTTTTACTAAGGTGGTCAGAAAGTTTAAGAAGTCCAGTATACAAGGCATGCAGAAAGTCTTATAGCTGATTGTACATTTTGAGTCCCATTGACCTATTTTGGTTATTCATGGACGTTGATACAATTTCTTTTTTCCTTTCAATCTTTCTTAAAACATGTAGACATAATATGACTTCTTAAATTTCATGAATTGTGCCTTTTGCTTATTTTCAATATCCTTTATTCTTTCTGATGGCACTGAAACAAACTGCACTTTAAAGACATTTTTCATTTTCTGGTGCAACGTCATTCATTCACTTATAAATTACGTCTGTAATGATCAAACAAAATATTTCTAGCAGCAGTTGACATATGTTACTAATTATCACTAAACCATGTTTGTTTTAGTTAAGGATTTGGATCCATTGTGGATTCTATCATAATCGTCTGGAAGATTGTGTTCTAACTTCTAGGTTAACTCAAGAGTCACTTTCATTAATAAATTTAAAATAGTTCCTGATATCAGTGCTATATAAGAAACTTCATCAACTATTTAATAACTGGCACTAGCTGACCATTGGCAGACTGTGACCGTGAAAAGACAAGCTGTTTCTGTGCATAGCAAGTTGTCTCCCAAAAGGTGGTATTTCCTTTGCATAACTCATAGTACTGGCAGGGCATTCTCTGGAGGGCATACTATAAGGTACTATGTGGATGCGGCTCTTGTTGGAAGTGAAAAGTCAGGTTTGTGTTCTACTTTTTCAGTTGAATTTTATTTGGCTCATTAATGGTAACCCTTGTTTTTGGCAGGTATGTTTATGGTGTTCGCATTCTAAAAGAAGCTTATATATTTATTTATAATTATTAGATTCTGTTTTCAGATATGCAAAAGTAACAGAACAATTGACACAATGCACAATTGGAGCTAGTGCGCCTTTTGTTTCAGTCAGTAAAAATGATAATGAAGTTATTGACCGCAAACTCTCCTTTCCCTTCTGCGGACAGCTAGGCCCAGTTTATTTGTTTGACGAAGTGCTTTCTTCTAACCAAATAATGGGTATTTTTTCCTCGGTCCAACGTATATGTACTCATTCCTTGATGCTGAAGTTGGACATGTTCAAGAAAATATTTCAACATATGGCATCCTTGATGCAAAAGAGGGCTTGCACCAAAAATGATTTTGGGTTCAATGCACAGGTAAAATGTTTTTGGTATTTCTGAATGATTTGACGTTGAAGAATGCAACTTTATGAGTGATAATATATTAATCCAATTGTATTTTTGCTGACGCAGGCAAGTTCCAGTAGAAATTTGTTTGATATATCACCATTGTTTGACCAATCAAAAGATCAACGTTCTTATGAAGCAACTATCATGGCAGGGACCTGGTTATGTTATCGTCACATTCTAAGAGACATACTTGATTGTGTTGGTGGTGTTTTGGTTTTCTTCCCTCTTCTTACTCAACTGGACCAACCAATCACACGGTCATCTGCCCATAGTAGATTTGTGTTAGGTGACCATGTTGCAGCTGAAGTTATTGAGCTTATATGTTCTGTATTAGATGGGAATCTTGCAAATCAACAGTTTATCTGTGATATATCTGGCTTTGCTATACTTGGATTCTTGCTTCAGTCAGTTTCTCCTCAGCAACTCACTAATAATGTTGTTTCAGCGTTGGGCAATCTTTTGATTGTCATTGGAAAATCTGGTAGGATATTTTGTGTAATGTAAATTTCTCTAGAACTTCTTCAATTGTGTCATTCAGTTCATGCAGTTGAAGCCCTATGGGAGTCTCATTTGATTCCAAGTTAATCAACAAAATTTGGTGATAAACAGATTCAAATTCTTCTCAGATGCTTGTGAAGGATGCACTCCTGAGAATATACCTGAATCCTCATATATGGATATACACACGATTTCTTGTTCAGAGGGAATTGTACATGTTTCTTCTAAATTATTTTGAGGTGAACTTTAGAATGCTAGGAGATCTTTTTGGACTCCCAAAGATTCTAGACATCATATGCCAGTTTTATTGGGACACGCCTAAAAGTCACCGAGCTTTTGGAAACAAACCGCTTTTGCATCCTATAACAAGAGAGATCATAGGAAAACGACCCATACCAGAAGAAATCAGTAAAATACGTCTTTTGCTGCTGAGCCTGACTGAAATGGTGTTGAGGTATGAAAAAATATGGGCCTTAATTTTTCTGTTAGTGATGATGATCTTCTTATCAGTTCCGAAGAGTGTTAGCAGTCTGATAGCTTAACACGGTTCTTTGAATTCTCCTCCTTGAAGCAGCAGAAAAAGTAGAAAAGAAGCATGTGATGTTAACATTTAGAAAATTTGGTTTTATTAGCCCATCTTCTTTCACGGTGATTGCTTATAGGAATGGGATATTTGCAGGCACCATGTTTCAAGATCCGATGTAAAATCTCTTGCTGCTTTCTTGGATAAAAGTGAGGACCCAAAGTGCATTGAGGATGTCTTGCATATGGTGCTTCGACTTCTTTCTCATAAACTCTTTCTTTCAACATTTTTGGAGCATATCCGTGGTCTTGGTGGTTGTCAAATTTTTCTAAATCTTCTGAACCGGTAAGGATTTGGTACAATCATCCCTGTGCTGCCCATCTGATTTTATGCATTTTAAAGACATTTATCCACATAGTGTCTCCAAACCAAAGAGAGCCATGACCTATAGGCAATGGATGACTTGTTTTGTAAAGATATTCAGTAAGGGTTAAACACAGTCAAGTGGATTACAGAAAATAGTCAAACATAGAAATTAAGAGAAAACTTGAAATATTTGCATGATAGTTGTTGTATCTTGATCCACCGCCATGTTACTGAAAATGCACTTGCTGCTGATTTCTGTCTGTTTTTGTATGGACATGTTTTTGCTTATGTTTCTGTATGAAAATGATCATGTGGCAATTACCAGGTGCTTCTGGTCCGTGATCTTGCAAAACAACAGTTCTGTTTAAAGTTTTGGGAGCTGAAGAAAAGTTATAAAAATTGCTCTATATAATTATATTTTTTAATTTTTTTGTCTATTATTTTTTTATTTTAAACAGTATATATGTTTATGTGTATGACAGTGTACCATTTCAACTGTTCCTAAAATATTGAGAACTAATGTTGTTTTGGTCATTTCCGTGTTTTTCGTTTTATTAACCTAGTTGTTTTGGTGAAAAGAGTAACTCACAATAAGATTTCTTTTCAAAGATGATAGGAAGCTCTTCCTATAAAAGTAACTATTTGAGTCCTTAATCTAAAGAGACAATACACAGAGAACCAAGAACTTTTATGCCTTGGCATAACTTGGTTTATGACTCATTTCATTGCTATGAGAACCAAATGTGGACCCAAAAAAATTTGAAAAAAAATCTTGTCATTAACGAGGTATCAAGAAAAATTAATGATTTTAAGATTGGTAAAAGGTGATGGGGGATTTGCAAAGGGAAACACCAAGATACCGATTCTCCTAGGTATGCAAAAGGAGTACTACCTAGGTTGGGTGTAGTGTCCCCTTTTCTAAATTAAAAATAATTAATAATACTTTAAGTTGGGCCAGCCATTTCTTATTTTGGGACAACTTCATATTATTATTATTAAAATAAAAATACTTTTAAAAAATGAGAGGTCGTCCCACTTTAGGAGGGAAAAACAAATATTAAAAAAGAAATAAAGAGGCCTACATGGAGCGCTCCACAAAAAAAGAAAAGTAAAGGCTATAAAAGCAAATGATGGGGGCTCATTTGTGGACATCATCTTATGAATTATATACTTCTCTTTTGGAAATTGGAGCATTGAGCTCTCATTTTCACCCTTTTGAGGACGATTACCCTCATTGGATCCTATTGGGGATGAAAACCCTCAATAGTCACAACACTTGGGGACGGAAATCCTTATTTGTTGCATTGGTGACTTCATCCGGGAGTCACATTGGAGCTTCAAAATTCAGAATTTCAGAACGACAAGGGTTTCTATTAGTGCTAGGGCACACATTCCATCTAGGGCACGCTTTTGGGGACTGCCACATTCATTTCTAGCTTGATCTTTTGATTTGGAGATTTTGAGATCACTTTTCAGTGGGTTTTCATGGTTGGAAAATTATGATTTCACTTTCATTGGATAGCTGGTCTCTTCAAGATCATTTTGAGCATTGGTTTGTGTTGAAACTTCAAGTATTAACGAAGTTATGAATTTTAGAAGCTTCAGCTTTATTTGCACTTGAAATAAATTTATAAAATACAAATTGCTCCAGATTTCATCTTTCTGGATTTATTGAGTATTTGGGACATTTCTATGTTAATTTCCAGCCCATATTGCATGAGAATGGATGCCATTAAATGCTGCTACAGTTCGTTGCATTAGGAAGACTTGTTTATTTACTTTCAGCTGTTTTTAATTATGTGTGATGCCCTAAAAGTGTAATTTCCTGTTTGCTGCTAGGGTTTCTAATATTGTTGGATGTGCTGTTATAAAATCAGATTATTTTGAGCTGGGGTTTGTGTAAATTCCTTGTTGGTGCGGTTCAGCCCAACAAAGGGACATTACATTGGTGTTTATGTCTGGTTCTTCATGGCTCTGCCTAGATTCGCCTGAATTCTTCCATATGGTTGAAGCAAAAAATGGAAAAAAAACATTTTGGCCTTGGGTTTTTCATGAGTTTTGCCTGGATTCGCCTGGGTTCTTCTGCAGGAGAACTGGGGTGAATCTGGGCAGATCCCAAGGCAAAAATGTCTATTTATTTATACCTTTTCCCTTTTTTCTCAAAAATAAACATAAAGTAACAATAAAATATAATAAAAACCACTTTTCCTACCCAAAATGTTAAGTGAAACACAAAAATAAGATTTTCCTTTTTATTAGGTTAGAATTTCTATATGCATTTTATGTGGTTAGTGTCACTAATTTTGTATATATTTGACTAGAATTTTTAGATTTTTTTATTTTTCATATATTTTTTTAATGGCCATACCCAAGCTGTATCCAAGGAAAAAGAGAAAATGCCAGTATTCGAATCTGAATCCAAACCGGTCCCAAATCGATATTTAGGAAAAATGGCAAAAGGGCAGGGATGGTTAGATAGAGGAAGATAAAAGGAGGAAGTAGGAGGCAATAAGTGACTCAAATAGAATAGTGATGGAAGGCCCTAGGAATACTATAAGAATGCTGAACCGAAACAACAACAGATGGGAATTATGAAAAACAAGAGAGGGATTAATAATAAATGAGAGGCTTCAACAAAGAAATGGGGAAAGCAAGGAAAAGTAGGAAGCAAAAGATTATGATTTTTTTCCAAGGATTCAGAATAGGCAAAGAAACCCTTATATTGGTGATTAGGGACAAATTGATAGAACCAAAGATAAGGTTTCTAATTAGAAAATTCCTATTTATAAAATTCATATGTTATTGGCCTACTATGGAAGAATTGTGCTTATGGATAGGGATAAAATGGGGACAAACGTGTAAAAATGAGTTTCATATCAAAGGGTTTATTTTTAGCCATGTTTTAGAAGTTTGAAGGATAGAGATAGGGATTTCTAGGGAGGGCCTTGGTTTATGAAGAATGTGGGATTTTGTTTATGGCCATGGAGTCCAAAATTTAATCCTGGTTAGGAGATTCTGAAAATATATGATGCAAGAGTTTTCTAGGGATACCAGCATTCTTGCGTCTTAAAAGTGGTGTCAAGGACAATGGTTTTTCCATTCTACTGTTGAAGTGATTCATCAGGATCTCTATAAAGCTTTAGAACTCCAAAAACTCCATGGAATCAAAGAGACATGAGTTTCAGTCAGCAAACATGGTTAAAAATGAATATCCGTTGTTTGGTGAGAAAACTGTTGGCTATTGCAGGGACGATTACAAAACTGATGGTCTACATCATGCAATAGTCGCAAAATGTTGACCGACAATTGCTAAATGTCAATTGGTGGTTATGAAACAGCCACTAGACATTAAGCAGCGGTTTCACCTACATCAGTTGCATAGTGAAAGTAATGGTTTGACATGTTTGGTTTCTCATGTTGGGCATTTCAAGAACTTTTGGTACTTTGAAGAGACGATTCCATAATGTATAAGGCTGGGGTTCTTTTTGAGGAAAGAAGTTTGTGAGATCAGAGAGGTTGTGGAAGACTGGGTTCTTTCTTAGAGATTTAGCACTTTGCAATAGGAACAATAAGGTTCTGTACCTTGCGATGAGGACCACACCTAAGGTATGTGAGAGCAACTTTGTAATGGGTTCTTCAGCCCATTTTGTAAATCAATAAGATTTGAAGGCAGGAGTGAGATTTTAGCCTAGAAACTAAAATTAGCTGTTTGTAGAGATACCTGAGTTATATTCATTTGTTGTTTAGTTTCTCATAAAGATAGATGAATGTTGATGTTGTTGTACATTCTCAAGCTTTGAAAGGTCACTTTAGTATTGTAATAATATGATGTATGTGATATCAGTTGAATTAGTTCTTCTACTAGAATGATTTGGGTCTACGCTGCAGAGACAAGGTTGCCATTTATTTGATCCCCTATCCTTGACAGCATCAAATGGCATCAAAGCTGGTTGCAAATATGGGAAAATGAAGAGCCAAAGAATGAAGAAGCTGCATGTAATGAGAAGTGTTGTGAGGAAGGTAAAGATTGAATGCCAAATGTGAGGTACTCTGCACACGAGATAAAAGAGGAATTTGTTTTCCATCGTGTGCAGATGGGTAGAGAACTAAAAGTTGAAGAATAGAGAGAGGGAGGGAGGGAGGGAGGGGGACAACAAAATATTTAAAGATATTGAGGCAAGGAGAAAAAAATGACAGGGTGGACTTACCACCGTCCAACATGTAGGATTAGAGCATGGGAAAATATAGTCAAGGTGAAGCCCATAAAGTATGAAAGTGAACAGACACAAGATGAGGACAGAAGAGATTGCAGCAGTAGAGGATTCTCTTCAAGTTTACATAAAGGTAACAGAGAGTGGGAAAATGATAGTCCAGTCAAGGGATTTCCTCAAGAGGACATAAAAGTGGGAATTCATTTGGAGAAGTAGTTAGAGTTGGGAGGAAGGACTCTTGCAAAGGTAGATGAAGTGCAAATGTGGATTTTGGCTCAAAATATGGTAGACAACAGTGTTTCTAATATTGTTACTAGTGTAACGTTGATGTAAGCACTAAAGGATTGATGCATTTATAGGAATTTCGGGGATTTGTAGGAAGAATACCTTATCCATAGGAAAGCAATAGTTAGAGTCTAGATTGATATGTATTCATTCTTCATCTTGAGAGATGTGTAGTGGGTGAGAAGAAAAGATCTTTTAGGAGGTCACCCACATTATCCATCAAAGGAACGGCTAGTGGATGGTGGATTGCTTCTCCATCTAAGAGATGAGCCATCTAAGAGATGGGTAGAGAATGAAGTTGTAGAAGGCCAAGTTGAGAAATTTTTAGTACAGGTTGATCAATAGAGAACTTGGACAACAAGCAAAGACAAACAATGTCATCCATTTGACACATTGTTAAGTGAAGATACTCCTTCGCACCCCATCCTTTAGTCGCTGTGAATGTTAGTGGCATTTTGGGGATGAGTGACCGAAGGTAAATGTCCCCACCATGTCTCAAAAATGCAATAAAAGGGGGAAGTCCCCAAAACTTTCCACATTTTATGCAGGCTATAGGGATGCCGTGATGCCCTAATGCCCTACAAGTTGCACGCTTTCCAAATGCAAGAAAAGTTAAGTTTTGAAGACCCAAAAAATATGAATGAATCATAATAACAAAATATAACGAATTTTAACCCTAAAAGTGAACTTAACACTTAAAAAGCCCTTTAACTACCATTTTCAATCACACTTGAGAAAGAGCAAGAAGGAAAAAAGGAGAAAGAGGAGGGAAGTAGAGGAGCAGGGAAGAAGGTTTTTAGCATGGCTGCAAGAGGGATTTTGGTTTTCAGAGAGGCTGCAAAAGGGTTTTCGGTGTTTAGAAATGCTGCAAGAGGGATATACTTCTCACATTATATATGTAATATGTATGAACATTGATCCCCATTTGGCATTTTTAAAAAGACTTCGATTTCATGTGCAATTTATTTTTAATTTTTATTTGTTTTTCTTTTGCAAACTTACAAAGCCATTTGGCCCTTGGGCCTTAGCTGTTTTTTATTCTTGCCATTCTTTCGTTTTTGTTTTAAAATGCAAAAATGGTTATGGCAACTTTGAAATGCCTATAAATTTGTTGTTTTTTATTTTAATTTTTTCTTATTTTTTCTATGATTTTTTTATAAGGTGTATGAAGTATAAACATTAAAATTTCAAATATTTATTTTGATGTTTTTTTGCTTATTAATTTATTTTGTTGTTTTTGTTATCAGTCCCAATGAGTTTTGATATTGTGATTATGAAATGGATTTGCACATGAATGAAATGTGTTGTAGACCTTGTGGGAGGGCCAAGGAGAAAGTGAAGTGGAAACAAAAACTAGAAGTTCATTTGTAAATGCTGAAAAGTTTAATTGCTCCTTCAAAACAATTTTCTCAAATAATTGATTCCCCCAAAACAAGGACGAGAAGGGGATGAAACTGTAGAAGTGTATTATTTGTGCATTGAATTGGTTGTGCAACATCACTAGGGTGAATGAACACGCCTTGCATATGCCAAGGACAAAGGTTGGGATTTGTACAAAAATCACACTTGATGAGATGGAAAAGTTTATTAGATTGTTTAATGTTGATATCACGGACAACATTCCAACAATTGTTGGTATTAATATCTCTAATAGTTGTCATAGACTTTCAAGGAGTCTTTTGACCCCTTTCTATGATGCTCCAATACTTTCAAGTGTTGGGGTGATTGGAGGGAAATGCTGGGAAAGTGCAAGATTTTTGCCTCCAATCTAGTTATAGACATGTATGATATGAAGGCTAAGGAGGAGGTTGATGATGCCATTGAAAAATTATTCTTTTCCGTTTGCAGCCCATTTCATGTTGCTCACTCTCCTTATTATAGGAGGCTATGGCTAATGTATCCAAAGATGGTCTAGGGTGTTTGCTCCCTTGAGACATGAAATTGAGGAACTACAATCATCGATAGGAGCCATTCCAAGGTGAATTCATTGATGGAGGAGATGAAGTCAACACGAGTCTTTCATGGATGGAGCCATTGGCATTGATGCATTGGCATATATTAGCCACTCATCAATGTAAATGCTTTCGGTAAGGATGGTCCTTACTTCATGGGGTCCGTCAAATATTCAGGAAAATGCAAAAGATACAGATTTCCAGTTTCAAATTTTGAGAAAAGTTATTAAGGAGGTTGGTCCTTCTAATGACGCATAGGTAGTCACCGATGTAATCTATTTATAGGGTAACAAGTAAGCTAGTTGAGGTACTTACAAACATATGTTTTGGACCCCTTGTTGCGTGAATGCCATGAATAGTGAAATGAAGAACAATGGAAAAATGGTTGTAAAAAGATAGTGGGTGATGTTAGGGAGATACAAGTGTTCACGTCAACCACCACCACACATTGGTGACATTATTCCGCACCTTTTCGAGGAAGGAATTCCTCAAGCCAATTGACACCTTGCATCTTACTTCAATTTCTTGGATAGGAGGCTTTGTAATGGGTTTTATCCTATTTTGTAAATCAATAAATTTTGCGAGATAATATAAAATGAGGGATATTTTAGCCTAGAAGCTGAAGACCGCTGTTAGTAAGGATACTCGAGTCATATTCCTTTGATCTTTGGTTGCTCATGAAGACGAAGATGAATATTGAGATTGTTGTTGTACATTTCCAAGCTTAGAAAGGTGTTTATATCATCATAATAATTTGATGTAAGTGATCTTAATTGAATCAGTTCTGCAACTAGATTGATCAGGGTCCAAGCGTAAAGGACAAGGTAGCCATTTACTTAGTCCCTATCCTTGAATGCATGAAAATCACCTATGTAGGCAAGTTTATTTGGATTACCATCAAAATTATAGAATGACTCGATTTTTTAAAACAGTGGAAGTCTTATTAGAGAGTTTGCTAGCATAGATAATGTCATTAATAAAAAATTCCAAGCCATCTATGTACAAATTTGTGTGTAAATAGATCTCTCCAAACCATTTTTGACAACAATTGAAATTTTCACATTCTTGGGAAAATGGTACCATGAACTAGATTGCAAATGTTTATCCGTAAGGTGCCATCTTTGTGATGAAATATGGAATTTGGAAAGGATTTGTAGATATATGAGAAAATGGAACATCTAGTAGTAAAAAGCAAGATAGATCATGTTCCGGAGTGGTAATCAGCGATCTTAAGCAAAGGGAAGCCTCCACAAGGGATATCTAGAAGAAAATTGGAAAAAATGGGTTTCAAGGAAACAAGGATGGCAAAGAGACTAATGGATGGAGATCATGAATTAATAGGTTCCTAAACAATTGTGAAGGGTAAATAAAAAATTATGGAAGGATTCATGATTTTTTTGGCGAAAGGAGGATATTTTTAAAAATAATAGAAAGGTGTTGAATAAACACCTCAACTAGTACTGAAGGAAAAGGTGACCTTACGGTAGAGGAATGTGTAAATGATAGTGTTATGAAGAAAATTACAAAGAATTGCAAAGGGACAAGAGATGAAGTTAATGAGATCTACGGTATCAAACAATTGAAGAAAGGAAACACTAGCATCAAGAAGATCCAAATATCCTAGGAATAGGCCTCATAGCAAAAGGAAATGAAGATGAGATGTAGAATGAAGAGGAAGTTTTTCTATTGGAGTTAAGAGATAAAAGAAAATCAAAATGAAGAGAAGCGAAAATGTAGAGGTGGTTTTGAAACCCAATTTCTAGAAAAGTGAAAAAAGTGATAAGGAACCACATGTTTTAGGTAATAGAGAAGAGTCTTGAACAATCAAAACTAAAATCAAAGAAAGAGTTGGTCGAAAAGAGATGGATCTAAAAAGCTATATACTAGATAAAGTTTGAGTTCATGTTCAACGATAAAAAGTTCTCGCAAAATTTGAACTTTTTCGATAGAATTCCAAGAACCTTGTTACATAGGTTAAAACAACGTGATCTTGAGAGAAAAAATTAGGTCCAAATCACATTAAGAAAATAATCGTACCAAATTTAAGGGTAATGAAGAGAAGAGGAAGAAAAAGCAATACAAAAAAGGAATAAAAGACACAATGAGAAATCAACAAGGGAAGTATAAAAGGTTGAAGATCATAGTGGGGATGAAGTTCACCCACATCAGCCATGAAAATCATAGTTTGGAATATTGGTGTCCTCAATGCTTTTAATAAGAGTCGCTAAGGTGGACAATAGTGGAGAGAGCGGACATTATGCTTCTCCAAGAAACCAAGATTGATTTGGAAAAATTGCTTAGGGCTAAAAATTTAGTATGCAAGGAATGTGGAATAGCAATTCTTTCAACAAAAGGAAGAACAAGAATCATCAAGGATTTTCTTGGGAATGTACAAATTTAATAATCAAATTTATGTGGACCAATAAAAGATTTTAGAAGATGATAGAGAGAGAATGAAGAGAAAGTGGAAGGTACACAACTTACTTTGGGATTCATGTGTTGGTCATTTATTATGATAAAATCAGTTTCGTAGGTTGGAGGTGTTTGATTAACTGACCATTGATAGTTAATAACTTTAACCCCTTCCCTTAATGACTAAACAGAGACTACTCCGGGCTTGTCTTGAAATTTTATAGTGGGACCAAAAGGTTTAGTCATTACATTTATAGGCTGCTCTTTAGGTATTAATCTGAAATCTACAGGCCAACATTTTCTGATGTCTAGTGTAGAAGCTTTGGCGTAGACAAAAATGGAAACAAGGAAACAATAGCACAAAAATATCCAGTTGTGTAGACATAAGATATATTAGAGTGTCCACCAATTCTCTATTGAGTGATTCGTTGACCGGTGATGCATCATCATTGCGTGAAGACTTCAGCCTGACCTCCACAAATTTGAAACCAGAATCTTGAAGATGCTTATCAAATAGATTGTACTAGATTTGTTGAGCTGGCTTGATTTCTTATGGGTATCTAAAAATTTGCAATGCAAATGATCACATTTAGGTATGCAAAAATCTTCACGTAGCACCATGTAGACCTCCATGTCCGAATCTCCAAAGAGAAGCAATTAAAATGTGACCATCTTTGTAGTATTCACAAAGTGGGAGTAAAAAAAAACTCCATAGTATGAAATATATGAATCTCCGTAGCAGGAGATGTATGAATCTCCGTTTGTAGGAGAAAAAACCATCTCCTTCTCATTTATTCCCTCTTGTTGGGAAAAGTCTTTCGCAACAAGATAAGCAGACTCGACCATGATCTTCCGACCTTCAAGCCATAGCCTTTATTTGAATGGATTTTTCTATCATCTCACCATAAATGGCTTTTCCTGCTATGTCACCATAATTGGCTTTTCCCGCCATCTAATCGTGAACTCCGTTGTGTATTCTTGATAGTGGAGTCACCCTCTACAATTATTTGAATGTTATTACATCCCAGACATCATGTAATCGGGGCATTTCATTTTCGTGCATATGCAGCATTTCAACCTCCCGCACATTCTTCATATTGGATATTTCTTGCATAACTAGTGCATGTGAATTGATCGGACTAGGGTCATTAGACCTAGGAGGAATGCCATCCTTGAACACATCATGTATGGTGGAGCCCCTCTAGTGTGATCTTAAGTTGACTATAGCATAATTAACAAGCCTATACTGTCCGCCTTGCCCAATGTTTAGGGAAACTATTCGTTCTACTTTCACACTCAACAATATACATTTCTACCCTAAGAAAATTACAACAATATTGAGATTTTTTGTTAATTGACAAACATACAAGATTTTTATGCATGCTAGAACATACCTAACTTTCCTTACTAAAAGTTTTTAGCATTACTTAAGACTAAACAAATATCTCCTTCTAGGCTTTTTCTCTGTCTCTCAATCTACAACTTTGTGCCTTAAGGTCTGCAAGATTATGATGAAAACTGCGAATGTAAAATCATGGAAAAACTCAAGTAAGCTCTCGTAAAATTATGTGACAAATTCGTGACTAGAAACAACAAGAAAAATGTGTTCTGTTGTCCATGAAAACGATTATGGGCAAGTTGACCCAAACGCGAGAAATCACTTTTTTCACGTTTTGCTTTGATTTGTGTTTTTCATTCATATTCGGCATAGTCATCCATGTTTCTTTTGATCTCCTACCACCATCAAAATTACGAAATGGTACGAGTCAAAATTAGAACTCAAACTGGTATCTCCGAAAGTTTCGGGAGTGATGTTGGGGTTAAACAAGGATGCCCATCATCACCCACTTTATTTGGCCTATATATCAATGAACTGGAGGAATGGTTAAATATGTAGAGTGAAGATGGTGTTCGCATAGGAGAGTATGTTGTAAGACTTCTCCTCTATGCTGATGATCTTGTCTTGATTGCTAGGTTTGCTCAAGGCCTTCAAAAGCACTTATGTGCGCTTTAGCACCTTTGCAAAGAAATGGGGATGCAAGTCAACACTAATAAGACCAAGATTATGATCTTCTCCAATAGAAAGAAAAGAATGTGGTATGATTTCTATTTCGATGGGAACATTTTAGAGGAAGTAACCGAGTATAAATATCTTGGGCTAATATCCTGTCGAAAGCAAAAATCTTCATAGCCCAATTGAGAACTAATTCACATCATCTTCGGTGTGAAATAGGAAGATGGAAAAGACCTAAAGAGACATGGGAAGAGAGAATCTGTGTCTTTTGTGCGTCTAGTGCAGTGGAGTCGGAGAAACATTTCATGTTGGAGTGTAATGCTTATAAGGACATTAGGGCCCAGTTTGCTAGCACAGTGGCTACTGCATCCTTTCAAGATATTTTCAGCGAGAATATGGTAGAAAAAACAAGGAGTTGATTATCAAGCTCACCAACAAGAGATCTGAATGTCAGAAAGATCTTTAGCAAGATCTGTTGTCCCATAGGCTGTCTTTGGTAGCCTCGTGGACGTTAAAATTTCTTCTTCTTCTTCTTCCAAGACAATGGAATCTGTATTAGGTACCCTATTTAATAGTTGGTTATGCCTAAGCCGGAGGTTGTATTGCACGAAGACAAGATTGGTTAACCGTTGTTGTTCCGAACGCTGTCTATATAACATCATTTTAGGGTTAGGGATGGAAAAAAGTAACTTAAAAGCTAAAATTGGAAAAAATGTTTTAAGGCTAAATCTGCCCTCAACTAGTTCGAGATCGGTCTTGTCACGGAATCAGCCAATTTGACTAGTTTAGTACGGAACCGGACGGTTCAATATTGAACTCAGTATTGAATTGGTTGGTTTAAATGCATTTAAACGTCACCGTTGATTTTTCTAATGGTTTGCAAAAATTGATAAACCAACAAACCGGTCGAACATAATCGGAACGAACGATTTTGTAAACACTTTGGTATATATAGGAGGCGGGGTTAGTACTTGGATATCATATTGAGGATTATGTTCGTATTGTAAAGTGTTAGAGGTTGCCCCTCAAGTGGCTTAGTCATATGTTTCCATTATTCTGCTTTTTTCCATCATTTGGTGATCTTATGCTATTATTTTACTTATGTATCTAAGTAAATTTCATTACAAATTGTATCAAAGCTTTGGTTTGGGAAAAAGTCTTATGAGCGAAGCATTAGCGAATGGCAAACTCGGGCTTACCCAAAGGATGAAACCTTCTTCACTCATTCGGGTAAGCCTCTCACTTGTGCTCTGGAATATATGGAAGGAAAGAAATAGACGAGTGTTTCAGCAGACTAGCAGGGACATAACTTATGTTTTGGGAAAAATCAAGCTTAACATAGCTGAATCCATCAAGCACAAAATTTCTTTGCCTCAGGTCCTTCCCCACATTGAGAACATTTATGTGCCCATCTTATGCTGTCACTTGAAACTTCAACAATGTTGTTTGCTAGAGCTAAACAAAAACATCAGACACATACACAATGGAAAGCTCCACCTTATGGTTATGGTAAGTTAAATATGGACAAAGCATCCCAGGCAATCCTGACAAAGCTAGTATGGCAGAAGTTTTTTTTCAACAATAGATCATTATATTATGAAAAACACAAAATTACATATTCGGTTGTGCCAAGCCTAAAAGCTATTGGTCCAAGCTTGAGCATCATACAACAAAAAAGCAGAAGAAATAATCATGACAGAGAATCAAGATTAAGAATATATCTGATATCCTCCTGAAGCTTGTTGGACCACCATGGAGGGGGCATGCCATAACACAACAGGTCCTTGTTGTCCAGAGCCCAATTAGCTAGTCCATCAACAACTTTGTTCCTTTCACGAGGAATGTGATTGAATTGGACCTCTTGAAATTTTCCCCTTAGTTGTTTTATCTTCCACACCTCTTTGGCAATACGCCAATTGGGAGGAGAGTCCAGTTTGTTATCAGAAAGCAGGTGAATAATGATTTGGGAATCCGACTCAACTTGGATCTTATGCCATCCAATTTTCAAGGCCTCCTACATGCCTTTATAGATAGCTTTAACCTTGGCAAGATTGTTAGTAGTAGATCCAAGATTCTCAGCAGAAAGGAATTGGACCCCACATTCAACATCCCTACCAATGCCTCCCATAGCAACTTTCCCAAGATTTCCTCTGGAAGCCCCATCCGTATTCAACTTACAATATTTTGGAGGGGGAATATTCTAATGGCTATCCCTTAGAGTTTTCTTCTTATTTGGCAACCTAGGGCAAGAAACATCCTTAGGATCAATGTTAAGCTGATTACAAATATTTTCCCACTTAGGGGAAAGATCTTGAGGCAAAGATATCTTATGTTTCAGGCTTTCCGCTATGTTGATTTTGGTCTTCTCCCAAACAAAAGAGCTATCTTTACTAATTTGCATGAAAATTCTATTGTTTCTTTCCTTCCAAATATTCCAAAGGAGAAGAGAGATACCACTCCACATCACGGGGATAAGATTTTGGCCTTTAGGGAAGGATTCTTGCCAAGCTCTGAAAACCTGCTCAAGAGATTCACAATTTATCCAATGCACCTTAAATAAAGAAGCAAGAAGTTGCCACAACAGGGTAACCCAAGGACATGAGAAAAAAGATGAGTAGAAGACTCCTCATCATGAAGGCATAGAGCACATCGAAATGGGCCATACAAACCTCTCTTTAGAAGGCGATCTCCAGTTAAGACTCTTTGGTGGATGAGAAGCCAAAGAAAAAAACTGACTTTAGGCCACATACTCGGATGCCAAATGTGCTTGAAGAGAAACTGAAGAGGATGAGGATTTTTAGTGACCAAAGAGGCATATCCAATAACAACATAATAAGTACTAGAGACCTTCTTTCCCCAACCCACTTTATTAGGCTCGAGGATGATGAAAAAGGACGATCTTTCAAAATATTGTGAAGCAACAATTGCACTTGATGATCCATAGCAATTGGCTACTCCACAGGAGAATTTAGGATTTCCCAATGTCCCATGGTTGAATAGTTGGTTTACCATACTGGGCAATCTTGACCCATCCCAAATCCTGTATTTGTTCCGTTATAGGTATTAGATGGCGGAATTGATGGATGAGAGGGGCTGCCCATCCCAAGAATCAGTCTAGAAATTAGCACATTGCCCATTATTAACAATCCAAAAAAGTTGTTTCTTAATCGTATCTTCTCCCACTTTGATAAATTTCAGAGTCGAAGATCCCTTAGTAGGCAGGGTAGATATGATAATTTTCTTAGGAGGATTACTCTCAGCATACTTGGCTCTGAACATGGCTGCTCATAACTCATTAGGATAATCAAGAATTCTCCAATATAACTTGGCAGCCAATGCCTTATTTTGGTTAGGAGAAGATCTGAATCCCAAGCCTCCAGCCATCTTTAGTCGGCAAAGAATGTCCCACCTAACCAAGGACCACTTTTTGTTATCTTGAGCTCCATTCCACAAGAATTTATGGCAAATTGTATCCACCTGTTTCAAAATAGTGTCGAATGTTAAGGACCGAGGCAACATAGATAGGCATGGGTTGAAGGAACGACTTGATCGAGTCACGCTTCCTCCAAATGAAAGCCATTATGAGTCCACTTACTTAATTTAAGCTCAAACTTGTTGATTAACCACGCTGCCAGTCTCTTAGCTTTTTGGAAGCTACAGGAACCCCCAAATATTGACACAGGAGCCTTCCTTTCTGAAACGGGAAAATTTTCAAAATTTGCTCATCTTGTCTCTTAGAGCAATGAAAAAAGAAAATGTTAGAATTTCCATGATTAATAATCTGACCTGTAGCAGCTGAAAATGTGTGGAGAACTTTCTGAAACTGCTTAGCTTCCTGTTGGGTGGCCCTTCCCATCATAGTGGAATCATCAACAAATTGAAGATGAGAAAGCGGATGGTTGTTTCGCCAACTGAATACTATGGATTTTTTCTCCTCATAGGATCTACAAGCAAGTCTCCCCAAACACTCAACCAAAATGATGAACAAGAAGGGAGATAAAGGGTCTCCTTTCCTAATGCCTCTTGAAGCTCCAAAGAAACTTGAGGGAGACCCATTCACCAACACAACAAAAGAGACTGAGGAGATACAAGTCTTCACCCACTGAATCCATCTCATAGAAAACCCAAAACGAGCCAAGATTTTGCAAAGGAAGCCCCAATCCACTCTATCGTAGGCTTTGGAAAGATCCAATCTAATAAACATAGTTGGTGTTTTCTGAACTTCCATAGAATGCAAAATTTCTTGAGCTAACACAATCTCATCATGGATATGACGACCAGGACAAAACCCCTTGCTCAGGAGATATAATCTTGTGAAGAATGGGTTTAAGTCTTTCCGCTATAACCTTAGTGATGATTTTATACAGAACATTACATAAGGCTATAAGACGGAAACCGGAAACATCTTCCACCTCATTTGCTTTAGGAATCAAGGCGATGTACATCTTGTTAATCTCCTCAAGCAAATTATTAGTCATTCTAACTTCTTCAACCACCTGTAGCAAGTCTCTCTTAATAATATCCCAAAAAGTCTAAAAGAACTCAATAGGAAATCCATCCGGACTCAAGGGTTTTACCTTTCTTCATTTTGAAAACAATTCCATGAAGTTCTTCCTCCGTAACCGGTTGGGTCAAGTTTTCATTATCCTATTGCGAAATACAATTAGGAAGAACATTTAGAAGTTGTTGAGAGTCCAGATCCAGGGGTTGAGAAGTAAACAACTGCTGAAAATACTACTCAGCCACCTGTTGCATCCCAAGCATTGAGTGAACCCTTGAGCCATCACCCTTAGAAAGGGAGTGTATATAATTGTGAGCCCTTCTAGCCAAAACAGATTTATGGAAAAAAGCAGAGTTTTTATCCCCTTCCTTTAGCCACTGAATCCTAGATTTTTGTTTCCACATTATTTCCTCTCTAGTATCCCATTCTGTAATTCAGCCTTTAGAAGACATTCTTTCTTAAAAAGATCCAGAGATAACCCAGATTGTCTAAAAGCATTAATATCTTCCAATTGTGAGAGAATATTCTTTTTCTGCTCGTTAATGTCACCAAACTCGTTCCAATTCCAAGCTTTAAGTTTGAATTTAAGATAAGTGAGTCTCTTGGCAAACCTGTACATAGGATTACCAAACCTAGGATTTCCTTCTATCCACCACTGCTGAACATATCTAGCAATATCTTTATGTCGGAGCCACATCAACTGAAATCTGAAAGGGGTCTTACACGGAGCTGTTCTACCCATTTCTAGGCACACCGACCAATGATCAGAACCAGTATTATTAAGAATCATGGCCTTAGGAACAAAACCCTTTAACCACCATTCTTCAGAGACCAGAAATCGATCCAATCTTTCTAAGATGCAGTCCTGACCCTGCCTTCTATTAGACCATGTCATCATACCATTAGACGTAAGCACATCCACCAAATGATGTTTTTGAATAAATTGGGACATAACATCCGAGCTGGCGTCTAACTGGGCCTTACCTCCTTGTTTCTCTTGAATGTTCAAGATTGTATTAAAGTCCCCACCTACAATAACAAGGATTTGAGAAGAAGAATGGACAACAGAGGAAATATTATGCCACTACTCGCCTTTTATCCTCCATTGCAAGAGGGGCATAAGTATTAAACAATAAAAATTCTTGGTCCTCTGAAATAGAATAGACATGCAAGCATACAACACCTTTACTCGCATAAGAATTAAGGACGGTTATCATTCTAGGATCCCAAAGAGAGAAACAACCCCTCCTGAAGCTCCTCAGTGATCTTATTGATAAGTGATCAACTTTAGGTCAAATATTTCCAATAATCACCGACATGAGATCAATGGATGCTTTAGTCTCCTGGATGCAAAGAATCATAGGATGGTTAGACTTAATCAATCTTTTGAGTTCTTGGACTTTTGGGGGAGATCCCTTCAGCCCTCTTATATTCCAAGTAATCACTTTCATTGGGAATGGTTATGAAAAAATGGGATAAATCCCTAGCTGTTCCCAAATTGCTCATTTTCTGACCTTCTTGTTGAATCTTGGCTTGATTCGTCTTTCTGCCACTCTTCAAATTAGAGTCCATTTTAAATTTCTTATTCCTCTCCTGCTCTATGCCTAAATCTGGTTCTATTTGTTGAATCATACCAGAGTCTCTAACAATAAGTGCTTTTTCCAGCCCTTCTATCTCTTTGGATTTGTTGATTTTGTTCCTGGAATTGCTCATGAAATTTGTTCTTACGTTGATAGCTTTTCATCGGGTTGTTGTTTTCAGTCTTCTTTGGTTGAGCCTGGAAAATAACCATCTGATTTTTGTCTTTTTCTTCCTGCTGATCTCGAATTGCTTGGTGCTAGTCCATTTGTGTTTACGGAAGTTGTGATTCCATGAGATCCCCTTGACCCTTTTCCTCTTGAGCCTGTAAGCTAGCAAATCTATTCGCATTACTGGATTCAACCTGTTCTTTCCCACTTTTTTTTGTTGTCTGCTTCTTTTTTGGTGTAATAAAATCATCCTTGGACTTTTCTTCCCCTTGTTGTTCTTGTATTTTATGCTTGCATCTTATACCAGATTTGCAAAGGAATCACAAGAAATATTTTTCTTCAAACCCTTGCCCAAATCTGCAAAATACAACCTTCATACACTGTTGGAAAACACAAAAAGAACCTTGATCTTCAATGGAAAATCGTGAATGGAGAATCCTCTCAAAAGAAAGAAGAGTTTTCGTTCCTCTCTCTCTAATCTTTAAGAGGGTTTTCGTCCTCAAGAGCTAACTTCAAAGGGTTTTCGTCCTTTGGATTTTTTATGGAAAGCATGCAAGCTTACACCACAAATCTGAAAATTATCATAAACAAAAGAGATCCTTTCCCTTGCAAGTTGACTTGCTTTTATAATATCATTTGGCCTTTTAGCCACCCACAACCACCAATCAAATTTATTTCCCTGCATTTAATATTTTTCTTTACCTTTTTCTCCTCTTCACATGGGTCGCCATTTTCCTTAGGGAAAATAATAAAATAAAGTGACTTTATCATTTTATTTCTTTTTATTTTATCACTTTATCTTTTTCTTTCTTTATTTTCTTTTTTCACTTTGTCATTAATAAATTAATAAAGTGCTTATAATAATATTTTAAGATGCACTTTATGATTAATTTATTATGACAAGTTTCCCTTTTATTCCTCCCTTAGCCGTTGGGAAACAAAATGGGGGTAAGGGTCTTTGACTCATTATGTTAGAGAAAGGGACATTTTAAATTATGTGTAGGACTTGCTAAGTAAAATGGGTGGTGGAAACATTAGGTGAAAGGGAAATCGATGCTTATTGTTGAAACCATTAGAAAGGGGAAAGTTCACTGTTGATTCCAGAAAATAATCACATTGTTACACATTGTGATTTATCACCAAAAAAGAAAAAAACACCTTTTTGGAAATCGGGACAGAAACTGAGAATTTTGAAATTTCATGCCAACATATTAGAACATGAAATGCAGCTGTAGATTTAGCAACTAATTGGGGAGTGGACATTTAGAGCAAGATAGTTTATACTCATCCTTTTTCCTTCAGGTTAGTAAAGGTAATATCAGAGGGTTGAGTGAAAGCAAAAGAGAGTGGTCTTCATTTGAAATTGTTAAACTGTAATATCCCCTTCCCAATGGAAGACCTTTAGCCCATTTTGTCAACCCGACGGCCAAAGGAAAAATATAAGGGTGACTTAAGTCACAAGAAATTTTTATAAGTGTGTAAAAGAAAATAAAAGAAAAATACTAAAGCACTTATAATTATTTATTTGGCTTACTATATGTATGCACTTATAAAATAAGTTGTAACATCTAGAAAAGTGCAAAAGAGGGGTCTAATGTTGTTTGTATCATTCCTAGGAAGTATGGCAACTTACCTAGAGAATGATTATTAGCTCTTTAGGAAGTAAAAGACCCATTTCTAATTTTTATCCTCCCTATGAGGAATGTACAACTTGCCTAGACAAGGGAAGTGGAACATATGTTTAAGAATAATCACTAAATGTGATTGGAGGTTTTTGGAGGTTCCTTTTTGGGTCATTGCCTTTATAAAGGGGAGGGGCCGACTTAGAAAGATATCAGATACTCTTTTATCAAACTCAGAATTTTTATCTAAGCCTTGCGCTTGTTAAATTAATCAAGAGGACGAAAACCCTCTGAGAAAAGGAGAGGAATTTCCACCCAGGTAATTCCATCGAGCTTGCAAGGAATTTCAGTATTTTCTAGCTTATTTTGTGGAGTTTTGCATGAAGGGTTTGAAGACTTGATTGGCAGCAGCTGTATCTTCTCTGTACTAGCTGGAGCGACCCATGTTGTGGGTGTTTCTTGTGGAATAAATAACATTTCCAGGTCTGATCTGTGTACCAGCTATTTATCTGAAATTAGTGACTCAAACTAGATGATTTTCAGAATTTTTGAAGACATTAAGTGTTAATTCCAGTCCTTTAAAGAAATAGATTTTCTGGTAATTATTTCAGTCCATGTGGGTGTCTAAAAATTCAGGTTTCTCCATATTTTGAATATATAAAATACAGGGATCAGATTTGCTAAGAATCTTATTTGTTGGGCTTCTTTTGTATGAGTTTCATCCTCATGTTCTAGTCGCCATTTCTGTAGCTACTGCTGCAGTTAAGGATATGATTTCATATGGTTGCATACCCCTGTAAGGACTGATTTGGTTGTATAAAATCTGTATTTTACACTGGTTTGGAAAGCTTTCAATTCAATTACTGTTCTATGAGGGTCTTATAATCAGCCTTAATCGCATTTTTCAATGCCCAAGTGGATCTGCAGTTAGTTTATTTAATCTGTTTGATAAGGTATTGGATTATCCCAAAAATCCAATGTGGTCAGATTTGTCCTATTTGGGGACATTACATAAACTTAGGATCAAACAAAGGAAAGACTTCTTTGGATAAAACACTACGACGAGAAGAGCAGATGAAGAACACGGTTCTCATCAAATCCGAGAAGGACTAGTATCTTCATCAATTACCACTAAAGCACAAATATAGGATCTTATTATGTCCTTAGTATATTGACTTGGGCTATGAGGGCATGGCTGAACTATACTAAGAAGAAGCAAGGTATTAGTTGATGATCCTATAGACATAAAGAGAAAATGGGTATCATATTGCACGTCTCCCCCATAGTTCGGACTCTAAACTATGAAGAATTGCTGTCCCTCTATGTTGGGGCGAAAATAAAAGGTTTGAGTTGCTTTGGTGGCACACGGAAGGGGACATTGTCTCATAGATTTATCACTGTTTGTCCTAGTGACTATCAATGATAACGAGACGTTGACAGTGGACACCTTTAGTGATTGAAATAGGCTGAGAGAAGGAAGTAATCAATATGGGGACCTTGGTGTAGACACCGAAAAAATTAAAAAATGGTACCATGGCACTATTTAGTGTTAAATTATATTAATTTAGCACGCTTAGATTATATCGTTTAATTTGGTTCATATTAGGCAACTGGGCCCTCTTGCTTACTTCCACTGTGCTAATATTTCCCCCTCTTGTGCTCTATCTTATCCCATATTATTTAGAATTCCCCTCTTATCTGTATCTCACCTTATGCTTTAGACGTCTTGTATAGGGCCCATTCAATTCAAGTGCACTTGCATTCTACCACTTCCCCTCTTTTCATGTCCTAGTTGTCGGAAGTTGGCACGGGTGTCCATAAGTTTAATTTAAATTCAAATGTCACTTATAAGTAGGGAGGCATGGTAGTTCATTTACATGAAGAAATTGTAATGTCCCCTCTAAAATCTGATTGTAATCTTCAGTGGACAAGAATGAAACCCCAGTTGATATAATGCAAAAACTAAATGCAAATGCTGCATGTCTGATTTATGCGGAAAAATGCGATTTGAATAGAAAAGGAAACTACCACAATGGACACCCAGAATATATTATTTTCTGATATTTATGGAAGAGCTAATTTTATAAATATTTTTGCAATTGAAAACAGCAATAGCCGAGCCACAAATCTGATTTTTTTAGTGATGAATTACTTCAATTCTGACCTGTACTTGCAGCGATGGAAAAGAGGCATAAAACCCTTTATAAAATCTGGAAAAATATTGCAATAACTTCTGGAAATACCCCTGCAACAGCTGCTAACAAAAATATAATTTTCCAGCTCTATAATAGATGAAAATACACCCAAAACTGGGTCGCTCCAGCTGCAAAAATAATGATCTATGATTCAGATTTAAATCTGGACTTTCAACACCATAAAATAGGAAGAGTTTTCGTTCTCCCTAATGATTTCCTTGAGGGTTTTCGTCCTCAGAAAATTACAGTAGTAATACTTCAGCTCCAAGCCAAAATAGCAAAATGTAAAATGATAGAATGATCCCAATACAAGTCGACCTCCTCCAATATGAAAGAGAAGTGACCCAAAAGTTACCTCCAACACACCCAATCAGCAATTGGTGTCATTTCTATGCACTAAGCACCCAAACAACCTCCCAACCTAAGTCACATTTCTCCTAGAGGGAATACAAAAATTATAATTTTATTTTATTCTTTCTAATATCCCCATATACCCCCTAAGGCAAGTCGCCAATGTTCCTAGGATGAATAAAAAATTACATTGGCATCATTATAATACTTTATTAAGTCATATAAATTATTATAAGTGCTAGATATATATATTTTTTTTTAATTATGGCACTTTATAATAATTTAAAAATGACTTAAGTCACCCTTATAGATCCCCTTAGCCATCAGGTAGACAAAATAGGCCAAGGGTCTTCCAAGATGTTATTCCGGAAAGAGGGACATTTCAGTAGAACGAATTCATCTATTGTGTATAGGAATTTATTGAGCATTTAGTACTTGTTGCATCCATTGAATGAATGAGGCTTGGGACACTTGAATTACAATGGACTGCCTGCTGAACTGCATTATGTGCTGTTTTCGAGACTTATTCCCTAAAATGGTATGTTTGAGACTGACACTTGAATCCACACCCCATTTATTACTGTTTTGGAACGTGTTTCTGGTAGAGTGGAGTTGCAGGCTAAGGATAGGAGCATCAAGCCAAGGCGAAGACCATCCACACTAGAAAAGACTCAGTCTAACCCCTTTTCATTCATTGCTCTGGAATTGGATTAGCAATTAGGGCTGAATTTATTGGTTATATCTGATTAAATCTGAATTGCAATGTATGTGGTTAGTTGCAATGCACTATTGATATAAAACCACTTTGCATATCTGTCCTTGGACGTCTCCTGAAGTGCATGATGTTTACAAACAACTATTTCTTGAAGGTAATGAGTACCAATCAGCTTTGACATGTTCATTGAAATGGATGCATTGATATTCAAAGATACTTTTCAGAGGGTGAAAAATAAGTAGTCAAAATTTCAAAGCCATTTGAGAAAGTTGGATGGAAACTTGACACTGTTGGGTTAGAGTTTTGAGCACTTGCCTAAAAAGGTTATCACTGTGCCATATGCACATGCACATTTCTTTGGATTATCGTCTGTAAGAGGTGGCCACATCTGTTTCAAAAACCTTTACATGCAACTGGGTACAATCTTAACCATGTTTTCTTTTGTGATTGCACCATAATTATAGATTCAAAGCTCATGGAAGCACTTAGCTTGCGCATTTACAAAATGTTACTGCGCTAAACTATTCAGGATTTTATCTTATGATATGGGCTTGAGGTCCAGAGTTTTCTGTAATATTCTATTGTAGAGGTCATTCAGAGATTTCACTTTCTACCATCCATATCAAATTATTAAGTGCTCCTGTCCTGCTTTAGTATATCATAGTCTAATAGTCTTGTCTTTTATAGCAATTTAATGTTCAGACTCAGTTCTAAGCTGTGAGCATACCCAAAAACTGCATGAAAGTTTCAATCGGTACAAGATATGAAATTATAGTAGTCAGGGAAACCAGTAATATCATTCAACAGATGTAGGAAGTGTCTTTGTTGAAATTTGTGTTAATATACATGTTCTCTCGGAGGGGAGATCTATGCATTATAAACTGACGGTACCCCAATTGTTGATTAGGTAGTGAAATACTGATTTATTACAGTGCAAAGTTTGTGTCTTTTTTTTAAGCCACAAAATCATCAATCACCAAAGTTTACAAAAAAATATAATTAACTAAAAAAACTAGGAAAAATTTGAGTAAATACAAAGAAAATTAAGTTTTATCATTTACACAATGCAAGAGGTATGGTAATTTTTTTGTTTTGGTAGATAAATCTTGTGTGAGGTTATGGGACCATCTTTAACATGGTGCTGGAAATGCTTAGACTGTATTTGTAAGATTTGTAAATATGGGATGAGTCAAGCTCAAATATGTCCCATAATCATTACACCACAGCCTTGCCACATGTTCATTGGGGTTATGGGCTGCATTATTGCAATAAAGAGCATTCAAACTCAGGTCGCACTCTTACAAATGCCCACCACTACCATCAAATCATAACAGCTTGGAATAAACTCATGACTATTTTAATTTTGCTGAAATTATAATATAATCTTTGAAGCTATCAACTTTTTCTGATTCTGATATTTTCGGATCCTTACTAATTCATTGCTGATCACTTTTTTGGTAAAATTGTTATATAGATTACAAAGATTTTCTCTAGTGGCAACATTAATTTTTCCCTTACAGCGGTTAAGATTAAGTTTCTCTGTTCGTTGAGGAATAATCTGTTTTAATAACCAATGATCACTAGATGATAATGAGGAAGGTGTGAAAGATGGAGTTAAAAAAATGATGATAATGATGATGGTTATGTGAATGGGAGTGACCTTCATGGCAGAGATGAAGGTGATGCTAATGACATGGATGTAGCATCTTTCATCAAACTCCATAGCAGAAACTTGATGGCCCTTTGGCCCGTGTGCCCCAAGATCAAGAGACATGTTGGAACTAAAAAGGATATTTCGGAAATACCAATGGTCATTGTATACTCCTTATAAAAGAATCTTTGGGGGAGAAGCTTTGAAAGAGGGTTAGCGAAATGTTGTGCCCAAACTATCTCTAATGAAGAAGAGAAGAGTAATGGTATTCTTGAAAGAGGAATGGCAAGGTGCAAAAGTGGATTTGAGAAAGGTATAATGGGGAGAAAGGGTATGTACAAGAAGTCCTCCCATGCGAGCTAATAGAATTATCAAGCAACAATTGCAATGAACAATGCTTCAAGGGAAAATCTTGCAAGAGGAGGAGATAATATTTTAATTTATGCATGAAAGGAAACATATTTTTATTGTGTTTTTCTTAGTTTTCAAAAATATTCTCAAATGTTATGTCCAAAATGTTTGATTTTGAAATATCCCTTATAGGAAAGATCTCTAAAATTCTGGTTATTTCACAAAAACCTTTATACAAACATATAACAGCAATCTGATTTTTATTCAAAACCCTTACAAAAACAGCAAACTGAAATCTTCATTTATTCATCAAATACCATCAAACTGGGAATACCCACAAGGGGCAAAGCCTCTAGAAATACTCTAGGAACATGAATATGTAAGCAAATAATTTTTCCCACCAAAGTCTGAATTTATTTTATTTATTTTTGCAACTGGAAATACAACAGTAAAACAGCTGACCATGTATTGCTAGAACTGAAGGAAGAAAGGCTGAAGAGGCTGTCCTAGGACAGATTAAGATCTTAGGCAAGCTCTAACACTGAATGCTTGGCCTGAAATACCTGCAACAGTCCCCACAAGGGGTCGCCACACTCCTCTAGGGGTCGCTCAGCCCAAAAGTGGCCCAAAAATGCTGCTGTTACACTTCCCAATGCTGCTCACACTAGTAGATGGATGCCCTAGCTGGAATAGGACTGAAAATCTGCTCTTTGGTGTGTGCCCTAGCTGTTAAACCCCTGAAAACAGCCTTGAATCTGTGCCCTAGCTCCGTAAAACTGATTGTTAGCTCAAGTATGACCTCTGGATGAGATCACCAATGAGAAATTGAGGGTTTTCGTCCCCAAATTCTGAATACCAATGAGGGTTTTCGTCCTCACTAGCTGCAATGTTGAAGCACAAGCTTAACACTCAAAAATCTGAAATGATATGATCAAAAGGTGCCCACAATGACCCCCATCAACCCCCTTTTATGCATTCGCAAGGCACGAATCTCAAGAAAGAACTCCCAAAGGGGGTCGACCCATGTCTAATTGGCTGTTATCTTTCACTTTATGGCTAATCATGTCTATTTTGATGTTGACTTTGGCCTTTTAAAAAGCCACTTTCTATTTTAATGATATAATCATAAGTTGCTTTTATAAAAATAATATAAAGTCGCTTTGGCAACTTAAGTCATACCACTAAATTACTCCCCTTGCAACACCCCTTAAGCCCATGGGAAGTCAAACTTGGGCTAAGGGTCTTCTGACGAACTAGCTTTGAGAAGGGGACATTACAGATGTAGCCGTCATGAGTGTTAATGACTTCTCATGAGTGTGAGCTTTACACTTTCTTTTGTCACTTGGCAACACTCTTCTCATCAGTGTGGGCTTTACACTTTCTTTAGTCACTTGACAACACTTCCTGGTTTTTTGCCTTGCTAATCATTACAGATTTGTTTTGTTTAATGCAGACAAACAGAAGTAATCAGGCTGCAAGGTTTGCAAGTTTTGGGAAGGCTTTTGGTTGAAACACCAACTGAGAAAAAGGGTATGCGGTTATTTTCTCTTGGTGGTGGGAGTGCAAAATCTTCCACTGAGAATCAACAGAGGAGAAGTCAAAATTGGAACCTATTTTTGGTGTGATTGTAGATAGGCTCTTGACATTTCCTTTCACGGATGCTGTGCGTGCTACGCTATTTGATGTTCTTCTTGGTGGTGCTAGTCCAAAGCAGGTAGGTTGTTAAAAGCTGTCGATGACTATTTTCTTTTTAGCTATTGCAAAGAAAATAATTTGGAACCCTTGTATCCCTTCCAAGTTTATGATTATGTGAAATGATATTTTCTTCCTTTTCCTATTTAGCTTCAAGAGTAAATTAGTGATTTCTTCATTGGGAAATGAAGGTTAAGAAGCATAACCTTTCTAACTCAAATTGGATGTTCTTGATTTTATTCAGGTTTTGCAGAAAGCTTCTCATCCGTACAATCGAGAAGAGAAGAAAACATCACTCACTGGACCTTCATCCCATTTTGTTCTGCCTCAGATTTTGGGAGTTATTTTTAAATTTATTTTAAACTGTCAAGACACTGGAATAAGGGAACGTATATTGACAGATTTGCAGATGCTGCTTGAAGCAAATCAGTCGAATAACGATTCTGTGATTTCAGTAGGCATTTTCTTTATCACCCCTCCAATAAAATCGTTACTAACTCATTTGAAAAAGAGGTCATTTGATGCACATATTTTAGTTCATGATCTTTTTCATGTGTTTCTTAACAGGAGTATATATGGCAGACTTGGTTCTTGCAACTTTTGTGTGATATCAATGTAAAGGAACAAAAATTCTGGAGTCCCGTGAAGCTTATATTACACAAGCTAATGAGAAAATGTTAGTAAGGAATGTATTTTGTATTGTTCATTGTCACTGCTTATGTGTCGTAAAAGGTGGATGGCGTCATGTTGAGCAAACTGTGAATTTCCTGCACTTGTATCTAGAACAGGTAAATCTCATTTCTTCCTTTTCATCTTTGATGAGTAAAGATGGTGTATTTTTCACATTCAACAAGTGGATTTTTAGTATATATTATTTCAATTTTACAAATGCTGAAGCCGTTTTTACTGAGATTGTTTTAATTGGAATATTGGTTTGCAGGCACAACTTTCTAGAGTTACAATTATGCATGAACTGCTTGGAGACTTGGTGAAAGCACTGCTTGATGTTGCCTCCAAGGAGAGCTTATTTTCTGTGCAACCTTGTCGTGATAACACCCTATATCTTCTAATTCTGATTGATGAGCTGCTAATCAAAGACACACTAAATTCTCTACCTGTATGTTAAAGAACTTGGCATTATGGTTGTCTGTATTTCTTTCATGAAAAAAATTAGTTTGATTAATGTTAAGTGTCATTGGAACAATAGTTTTCTGGGATGTGTTTCCATTTATTCTCTTGTATTCAATTTTGAAAGTATATGTCTGACTCTTGTCTTCCACTGCATGTATAAAAATTATGATAACATTATCTGGATTTCTTTCATTAATTTCTTGGTTTAAAAGGAAAAGAAGAGAAAAGGAAACATAAATGGGTAATGAAATTGATAAATGCAGAATAATATTAAATAACATGCTTTTAGCCTAGAGTGTACTTTGCAACTTATTTGGAAAGTACAGTAAGCAGTATAGCAGTAGTATCAGAAAGATGACAACAATGAATGAAAGGTATGCATGAAATAACAGCAGGAAATAGAAGGTGAATGATATAGCTATGACAACAATGAATGAAAGGTATGCATGAAATAACAGCAGGAAATAAAAAGTGAATGATATAGCTTATTCTAGCTTCTTGATTTTCTAACTTGGAACGAGTTCGCCTATATATGAATATGCAACCTTTGATGATACTTTTTCAATATACTTACACAAAATAATAAGAATATGCTAAGCAACTTAATCAAACTTAGTGTACTTGGTGCTCAAGAAAATACAAGTGCACCCGAGTACTCTTTAAGCTTCCTATAGTATCACCTCCCCACCCGCCCAAATTAGATAAGACTATTGACCGTCTACTCTTGTAGCTGTGGAGCGAGATAGTGCTACATATGACACCACCAATGCCAATTCATTTGTACATTTGTTACTAGCTCATCTTATTCTTCATTGTGTTGATGTTCTTGTGCTCTGCAAAAGTCATTTGTAATTTTCTTCATCACTGTATATTGAGAATGCATTTTCAACTCTTTGCTCTTTCCTTTTATTGAATATTTATTAATTCTTCTAGTTGGCACTTTTCCATTTGAAAATCCACATTTCATTAATGCTTTGTTTATGCCGTTTGGCTTGTTTTCTAAAAGTTTGTCGATCGATGAACACTATCATGATTCTTAATTGACAATTTCCATTCATGGTCCTCAATCAACGATGACTAGACATGATCCTCAATTGTTGGTTCCCAATTACATTCATTGCTTGCCAATTGCTGAAGGTGTGCATCCTTCCTCAGTTTTTCAAGTATTTGATTACTTGATTATCTTGTGATCTGTCATCTATTCATAAGTGTCATTGCATGCAGTTGTGTCATTTGCTCCATAACTTGATTATGGCTATCGATGGTCGTGGGGTCACTTGTTCTATTAATTAGGTGCCTGCTGGTCGGTATGCATTTTGTTTATTGTGTAATGTCCCCTTTTTCAAACTAGCACCAATTGAAGACTTCTTGCCATTTCTCTTCCCGTGGCCAAGAAGGAATTGCACAAGGGAAGTCCTTGGGTTTCGTTTTTATTTTCTTTTATTGTTATTAATGTTTTTCTTTGGTGTTTTACTCCCTAAGGCAGGTCAGTTGGGATTATAATGCTCCCAACATGAAATTAAAAGATAAAGTAAAGCTCATTAAGAGGTTGGCAAGGTTGGGAAGTTTCCAACATGGAAATAGAAGATAAAGCAAGCTTAAGAGGTCGGTCTACACCTTATGACTCTTGGTGCCAACCAAAGGGTATAAGAGGAGTCTTAGGGGCTCATTTGCACATCACTTTTGACATATATACTTTATCTATTTGGACTCTAGGGCTGTTTGCTCTATTTCCAACTCCACTAAGGGTGAAAATCCATAGTGTGGCATCCAAGGAGGACGACAACCTTCCTTGTGGCATTTGGAGAACGAAAACTCTCCAAATTGGGTGGTGTGAAGGAGAATATTGAAGATCCTCTTGTTGGTTTTTATCTAGGGCATCAAGAAGAAGACCTACAAAGAGCTTTTGCATGATTTGGAGTCCCTCTCCTAGGGAGCGACTAGGGTTGAAGTCATTTTAAGTGCCTTCTAGGGCACGACACTCATTTATTATTTGATATTCAGACTTGGCATAATTTATAAGGCTGAAATCATTCATATTTGGTTATTGTTGGGGTTTGGAAACCTCCATTTTGATTATTTCTCTTAGCTGTACTTCTGTTCATAAATAATTTTCCAGCTGAGTAGTTGATTGATTTTCATGGTGAAATTGTTCTAAAGTATTCCTAAAAGGTCTATAAATATTGTGGATGTGTAGGGTGATATTTGGGTGAAATCTTGTGTTTTACAAGCTGCTGTTCCAAAAATCAAACCACTGTTCCGTACTGATTTAATTTTCAGTTTGCTGGTCCAAAAATCAGATTTAAATCAGATTGGGGTTTGTGCTAATTCCTTGTTTTTCAGTTTCAGCCCTAGAAAGGGACATTACAGTGGTATCAGAGCTTCGGTCTTCCCATCCTGAGGGTTTCATGCAAGAAGGCAACAAGGGTTTCATTTGCTATCAAAGGAGAGAAAATAAATCAAACCAGCCAAGAGAAGAAGAGAGTATGGCTCGCCAAGATCCACAGAAGCCAAGATCGACAAGCTCATTGAAGGGCAAGTGAGATTGGCGGACACTATGGACTTGCTAGCCCTAACCCTTTAAAGAGTTCATGAACCTAGGGTTCATAATGGAGAAGGAAGCTCATCCAGAGAAAATACTTCACAACAGCCCTTTGGATCAGCTCATGGATCAACCACTAGGCCTTCTTTCCTTCCAAGGGAAGAAACCCTTACCGAATAGGGAACAAGGTCATCTAGGAGGCAAAGCATTGCGGCAAGCTATGAGAAATACATGGAACTTCCGAGGGAGATACGGGAGGAAATTTCACTTGCTAAGTTCATTGGGGTAAGCAAAGGAAGGTCTAAGCCGGAGCCAAGACAAAATGCGCCACCAAAAGAGGTACAAAATGTGTTGGGCAAGATGTCTTTCTCTACATTTGATGGCTCCAACAAAGGGACAACCGAACATGGATGAAGATGCTAGGGTTAAACCCTAGACCACAAGAATTCGCCAAGGAGCCAAACCCAAAGGGGTTTCTCTTGAAAGAAGAAAAAAATCAGATCTGTAAGAGGGTTTTGAGGTGGAGTCCCAAGAAGACCACATTGAAGGACATGGAAAGGTGTTGCTAGATGAAGAACCAAAAGGGTTTTTGATGCAACAAAATCTCCGAAGAAAGAGGAAGAAGTCATGGAGCATGAGCCGGGAAAAAGAAAATATCAATTTGGAGAGAATTTGGTGGTTGAAGCCAATTTTTTGGCTGATATTGATGATAATCACCTTGCTGGAATTTTCCGAACAACAATCAATAAGAGGAAAATTGACGGTGTTCTTGACTTCAGCGGGAACCATGATGATGTTCCATACATGTGTCAAGAAAATATGGAAGGAGTCAAGGCGGAAAGATCTTCAGTTGTTGAAGGAGCAAAGGAAAAGGAGGGTGAGCTCCTTGTGGGCAGCCCAAGGTATGACCATGATGACCATATTTCTGATTTGTTGTTTCCTCCTATGTCGCTGCCATATTTTTGTCATCATGGGAAATACACTAAGGAGCATGCTAGAGACAACTATGGGCATGTTGTTTCTTCTATTCAAGGCCAAGATTCTTTTGGCATGGGTAGTCTTTGGAAGATCAAGGTAACTATCATTTCTTGCACTTGTATTAAAAGGAAACTTATGAGCAATCATAGAGGGTTTGTTGTGCATTCTAACCACATGGTGAAGGATCAATGTTTCTGTTAATAGAACACTCTTGGGAACTTAGTAACACACATGAAGACAAGATTGTAGGGAATGGACAAAAGAAGATACTTCCAGCTGAATACCTAAGGTGTAAAGATGGTGAGAAAACTAGATGTTATTTTCAAGATTGTATGAAACATCTTGCTATGGTTTTGTGGGACTCAAGTTACTTTCAAGATTGCCACTTTTGGATGTATGTGAAGGTGATGGATAATGCATCCACTGAAAATATAAATTCAGCTTGCTACAAGGTATGCAATAATTCAGTTTTCATGAACCAAGGTGGAGTAATAAATCATGCTATTGTTTGGGATTGGATCTCTAAAACACACCTAGCAAGAAGGCTTAATGAGACATGGATTCCATGGGAGCTTTGGGGTGTAAGTCATCTTTCTAACATGAATGAGATGAGTTTGGAAAATGTGGATCATGAACCCCAAATCATTATGGGAGCTGTTTTAGATCTTGTGGCTGTTATTTCCAGCTGGTTCCACATTACAACCACCAAGTGGATTTTGATCACAAGGAAGTGGTGCCCTTCTTCTAGTGACATTGACAAGGTAAGGGTAACTCTCACAAGATGTTTGTTGGCCACTACAATTCTGAATTTGAGTAATGAAATGCAATGCTACAACCGTGATGAGATGTTTTTCCCAATTTCATTTGTTGGGCTGTGCATATCTTCTTGGGACAGCAATAGAGGGGCAGGTTTGAAGACATTCTTTTCATTTGAAATTGTGTGTAAGAGGGTTCACTCATTGAGAACAATTAAGGCCAATGTTCCAACATATTTGGTATTGTTTGGGACGAAATTCTGGGAAAAGTATGGCTGTTATACTTACATACCAGCACTCATAAGTTCTGATCCAAACCCAAATCAACAAGGTAACAACCATCCAAAAGAGGTGAGCATAAGTATTGGTATGTGTTGTTTACATCTTATGTTGAAATACATTGATAAAGGGAAGATGACAATGCTTCCAAGCATGGATGGCATGAGGAAAGAAGAGGCCTATCTTTAAGGCACTCAATGCATAGAGGCTAACAAGGGTCTACCCTTGGGTAAGGTGCTTCATGGTGATAAATTTCGGTTGGTTCCGGGGATGCACAATATTACCTCCTTGCAGGGAACTTATCTTTGCGATCGTCTCTCCATTGGCTTTCTTTGAATATTGTGAGTCTAGCCATGTTTGACTCACAAATATTTGCTTCAACCATGACAACAAACTAAAAATACTTTGCAACGTCAAGAAGTTAGTTGTAAACTTAATGGTACCAACTCGCATGCTTTTTCCCCTTGGTGTGTTTTCTCATCAAGTTTGAGAAACTTAGGGTGATTACATTTGTTTTTGGTTATATTTCTTGTATCTTCTATAACCAATCTTACCAAATCAATTTTGCCTATATCCTCCAAAAGAAGGCCAAGGCAATGGGCTATACAGGGTCTGAAATATCCTTGTGGATATTACTTGAAATTCACAAAATATATATAAAAATAACAACAAATAAAATTTTGATTTTTCTAGAATAAAACCCAAGTATGGAAACAAACTGAAAATTATTTATATCTTGCACTAAACTTGTCCAAATCACACGAAGATTTATGGAGAGCTTGCTAACATAATAATAAAGACTAAAAAATATTTTTGGATTTTTCTCGAGTAATAAATAACTGTCAATATTTTCAGAAGCCCTAAATCAAGGGAATATTTCAAAAATTCATAACTAGCTGAAATAAATAGATAAAATCCTAATTTTTGAACAACAATATATATAGATTATATGAAATCAAACCCAATCTTAAAATATGGAAAATGTCACCTAAAACCACTAATGCCATCCGCTGCAATTTCCCAAGGGTGACGTCACCTAAGGAAAGGGGATGGAAATCCCTCAGAACTCCTCCACTAATGGCGCCAAGGTTGCCCTAAGCATTGGGAATAGTCTGAAGTGCAAATGGATGAAATATGGGAAAATGATCTCCCTCTTACACTGAAATCAGCCTCTCAAACCCTCCGAAAACTTTGCACAAACTCCGTGTAGACTCTTCTTGAAGATTTGCTTTGAATGGGCTCCAAATTAGCAAACTAGGGTGGATCTTTCACTACCGAAGAGTGCTCTGTTAGCTAGGAGCGGATCTCTCACCACTGAAGCTAGGGTTCTTGTGGGATCTTACTCCACAAGCAAAGAGAAGTGCAAACAATAGTTGCTCCAATATCAAAATATGTGTGTATGAATGAATCGCTCTTCTCCCCAAGCACCACCTTTTATAACTTTCCAATGCAACAAAGGGCCCAAAGAACCCTAATTGACCCCCTTGGGGAAAACCCACATGAACATAAAGTAACTTAAGTTACTTTTTCCCCAAAGCGCCAAAAGTGACTTAAGTGACCCCAACGAAGGAATAGAACAATAAAGTACCATGAGTCCCCCTCAACGACAAAATATAACAATTATTCCCACCAAGTTGCCCAATACTAATGTCAACGAAAAAATATAACAAAAAGTAAGGTTATACTTAGTCATCCATACCCAATAGCCTCCAACGTTGTTATCCCCACGGGTATGACCAAGGCTAAGACTAAAAATAATGGCCATTAGATCTCATGGTGAAGGAATGGGGACATTACAGTCCTCCTTTCCCAAAATTTGCTTGTCCCCAAGCAAATGCAAACTAGATGTTTGAAACCTTCTCTGACCACGAACTCGCGACCACAAACCTACACTTTTGAGCCATGGCCTCGACCCCGATTGTTGGCCTCCTTCACGAATTAAGCCCTCGAGTTTCCTACAAACCATGGCTTCCTATCTTCCATAAATCATGGCTTTTCAGCAAAACATGGTCCTCCTAAATCGTAGGTTTTCCTATAAATCGTTTCCTGCAATTTCGTGGCCTCCATAATCCGCAGCTCATGGTATCCTCTCCAATTATTCGTGGCTACCCTTTTGTGGTCCTATCGTTGGTCTCCCCGCAAATCAAGCTTTCTGCATTTCGTGGCCCCACCTTAAACCATAGCCATCCTTGCAAACCGTGGCCCTTTAGTGCCTTTGTCTTTTTGCCTACACTCAGCGTACGGTTTGGGGCTTTATTCCCATACCAACACCTCAACATTTTGACCATCTGGTGAATCCCCAGCCCACTCTCCTTAACCTTGTCTTGAAACAATCCACCCAACAATGGTTCCATCCACTTTAGTCAAAGGGTAGGTTATAACACAAGGAGGACTGAACAAGGACAATTGGAGGGGGGTCTACCCAACCTCATTGAGGAACTTCTACACCGACTGGAAATTGTTGAATCTTCTAACAGGGCTCTTCATATAGAGACGAACTCACTTCAAGGATGGAAAAAGTGGAAGCAGATAATATCTCCCTACAAAGATCACTGGCAGATACCACATCACACTCCACCCCCAACATTGTCAACGATCAATTACAAGCTGAGATTGTGGACCTCAAACATAAACCGAAGAATTCAAAACCCAACATGAAAATCTCAAACAACAAACTCTTGGGCTCAAGTGGTGAAGGGAAAGGGCACAGTTCCCCCTCCTCTGGCAGCAATTGAAGAGGTGGTGCAGGCAAACTAATAGAGAAACAAACTAGGCGGGCTAGGGAACTCAACCTCAAGGTGAGAGGGCTGCCCACACCTCCCCTTCTTCAAACCTGTTGACCATTGGGTCTCTCTTTCTCACCGAAAAATTGGAGCTCCTAGATGTGCAGCTTGACAGGGCATGGTTTGGGCTGGACTCAACACTTTTCCTTCATTTTAAATCAGCGGAAGACAGGCTTAGAGCACTCAGAGCCAAGCGTAAGCTATTCTCCCTTCCCAATAAGATCTTCCTTGATGAAGATCTCACTAGAGCTCAAGTTGCCAAACTCAAGCAATCTCATGAAGCGGTGATGGCAGCTAGGAAAGCAGGCAAGTGGGCGGTAATTCGTAATCTCAGACCTGTTATCCGAGACTCTTTCCCTCCCGGCTAGGCTCTAAGATCCAGTCCCAAATAACGGTTTCACTGGGAGAGGAGGCGGAACAGGGAATTTTCCATCACGTGTTGGAATGGTAATATGTTATTTTGGTCTTCTTTAGGTGTTCTATATGACATTCTAGGTTCCTCGGACCTCCTTTTTGGCATGGAGACTCATGAGAGCCCTCTTCGTCCTCTCCCTGAGATTTGGTGTAATGTCCCCTTTTTCAAATAAAAATTAAAATAAGGGAAATTCGATTTGCACATATGGATTTAAAAATCAAAATATATTTTATTTGTGCAAATAAAAATAAGAGAAATCGATTTACCTTGGGATAATTAATAAATTTTGGAGGTAAATAAATTAATAAAGGCAAGTCGCATTTTTTGGAGGATGGTTTATTATTTCTTTAGGCACATTTATCTATATTTTTGGCATGGATCGATTCCTTTTGGGCATCAAGTTTAAATATTAAATTCTTTTTTATGTTTTATTTTTAAATCTTGTCTTGGGAAGTAACCTTCACATTGGAGTTTGACTTTCAGGCTATTTCAAATTAAAGGCTCTCATCTCTAGACTATGGCGCTAAAAATGGAGAAGGAACTTTGGAGATTGAGCAAGGAAAAACTATAAAAAGATGATGGGCACCCCTTTTCGCATGTTGACGGTTATTATAACTTATCTTTATGCTTGAAAAGGGATGAATGCCCACTAGTGATCAAAAAACAAAAGGTGTTCATTAACACCACCCATTGTGAAGTGTGTGTTCCTTCTTGAGCTATGAAATGATAAGTTTTTCTTGAGTTTATTTGCATATGTGAAGTCGCCATTGTTGAGAGAGTGTGAGAGCTTGTTTGGAGGGTTTTTGAGCTATCTTTTGATCAATAAAAATCTGGATATTGCTGTTGGTTTTTCATGGTATAAATCGACTTGTTTGGAGGAGGTTTATGGTGTTTTTGAATGGTTTTTGGCAAGGGTAAAATCTGAATTTTTCTTGCTCATTATTCTATTGCAAATACATTTTATTTCATGATATATCTTGCTGGAATTTTTCTTAGTAAAACAACTGGTTTAAAGAGTTTTTAACCATTATTTGGAAAGGTTTTGAAGGGTTTCCAATCTGCTGTCATAAATTAATTATTGCAGATCTGAAAGAGGTGATTTTGAGTGTTGGGAAGTAAAAAATAAGGCTGAAATTAATTTAATATCTCTCTGTTAACCCTAGCGACTTGTTTTGCAGATTTGGGGGTAGATTTGAGTGGGTTTCAGTGGGTTAAAAATTCAGATTGTTAGTTCATTTGAAAGCTCATAATTTTATCTTCCATCTGCAATTTATTTCATACAAAAAGAGCAAATATTGAAGGAGATATTAATTTTTGAAGTTTGCAGTCATTTCCAACATATTTTAATTTATTTACTACTACTGCAAATTTAATTGGTTAAAGAAGTGTTAATTCCGACTAGTTAACCCATCTGAACCCTTACCTTGGCTCACTCCAACCCCATTTGGGTTGTATTGAAGCCGACACTGGGTTAGTTGAGGTGAACCTAGAAGGGTTTCTCTTCTAAGTTTACTTCCATTGCAAGTAGTTTAATAAATATTAATTAATATCCCAAAAGGGGATATTAAATTTGGGGATATCACTGCCACTCCGTATGTAGACATGAGACTAGGAGCTTTGGTGGTGTCAGAGGCTCTGGCGGGTTTTTGTTTGGTTAGAGATATCTTCTAGAAGAACATTTTGGTGGTTACTGTAGATGAGTTTTTCTGCTTCCTTTGGGTCAGGATCGATGGACTTCACCCCAATCCAGAGAATTCTATATAGGAGTTTCATACTACTTTCCCCGCTTCCTCTCCATACGCCATACACAATGGTCCAGATTTGGATACTTTCTTCGATCTCTACACAGGTATTTGACAGTTTTTAGTTGTTGGAGAAGTCTTCATCCCTGGGACTCGAATGAAGGAACCAAAACTTTCGAGTTCCCCCTCCACGACAGACTTGCAATGTATGCGTGTTCTTTTGAGATAGACCTCAATTCCATTGGTCTTCGAGGGAGTCAGAGGATTCTGCGGGACCCTTGACATCGTACGGCTGACATCTTTTACAGATGGGAGAGTGTCACGAGTTACTGATCCTGAATGGTCTCTTGGGCTTTCCCAACTCCAGGTTCTTCACTTGTACACATCATGGCGATGGACCTAGCCTAGTGGATTACATCCTTACCACCCCTAACCTAGTTCCTCATATCCACCACCTTTTGTCTCCCCCATTCCCTTTGCTAACCATGCCACCCTTTCCTTCTCTCTGCAGGTTGATCCCCCCACATCTTGCCCCACTTTCGCTGCCCTCCATGCACTATCCTGAAGTTTAGAGAAGGGGACCCAAACCTTTTCATCCCACCTTTGTCAACTTCTTCCACCTGAGTCTCAATTCACCTCGCTCTCTACGAACATGAAGTACGACCTCCTTTCTTCCATTATCCATGAAGCTGCCCTGCACTCTTACCCCAAGTCACCCTCACTCATCATAGCAAAAAAACTTGCCCCATGAACCAATGGTATGATGAGGACTGTAAAGCCCTTCACCGACAACTTCGTTTTGCTCCTCTTCATGCTTCCCCATCCTTTCCTTCTCTCAAGTCCGCTTATCGCCACCTCCTCCGCCACAAGAAATGTGCTTTCATCTCTCGACGGAGACGGGAACTCCGTGAATCCCTCCTACACTCTCCCAAGCATTTCGGTGTACCATTCTCCCCGACATTCCCCTCCTCCGCCGACTTAGATCCCCGCTCCATGTATGCTCATACCTCCACTCTTTACGACGTCCCTGGTCAGCGATCAGAGTTGTTTCCCCACCTTTGGCTTGCCACATCTTCACCCACACGAATGTTAAAAATGCCATCTCAGCCATGAATAACAACAAAGCAATGGACGAGGAAGGCTTCCAGGAAGAACTTTTCAAGTAGGGTCTTGACATCTTGAGCAGCTTACCTAGTGGATCTCGCCAACCAAGTGGTTTGTAGTTTGTACCATGGTTGGAATACTCGCATTTGGAAAATACTCGCAAACCCCAAAAATACCTCGCAATATCCGCCAATACTTGAGAATACTCGACAACTTAAAAAATACTCAAATTTCTTAAAAAAACATAAATTTTAAGCAACACATAGCTACAAAAATGTATCAAATGAGCCCATAAAATGTTGGAGAAGTGTTTTCTATTACATTGAATACAAATACAATACAAAAATCGCATCATCATGCGAATACAACCTCGGCCGATAAGTAATATGAATTTATGATGATTGACATTGAAAAATATCATCATAAATTTCATATCTATGTAAGTTACAATATACAATAAATTACATTTTCCTCTTCCCCAATCCAGAGAAATATTGGGAGAGGGTCTAAGGCCTCTACTAGTCACCACACTTGGCTGCGTCTCCACGCTCCTCCTGAGGTCATGTGAATCTGCTCGATCCCGGAACTAGATGGTGGTGGTCTTTGGTGGCTCCTCCTTCACGTGCGTGTTGAGATCACCTCCAAAAATTTCATCCAATCCAATATCTCCTCGAGTCCTACTAGTGCTTTTCCCTCCATAGCCTCCCTCTTAAAAGAAGCAATCTCGTCCCACTTTGTGAACGTAGGGTTTTCCTCTTCTTGCGAGTCCACTCACCGTATGGATCTATCTCATCCAAATCAATGAGCTCCTCGATGTGGCCTCAACTTTTTGTGGCGCACCGATATTGATTGCACAAAACCAAGTCGTTGAGCCTCTTTTGAGTCAACTTGTTGCGCTTCTTCGTGTGAATGGCCTCAAATAAACTCTAGTTGCGTTCACATCTGTAAGCGCTACACGATTGAGATAGAATTCTAAGGGCTAGCTTTTGAAGATGCGGAATATTCCCTCCCTCTCAAAAGAAGCAATCTTGTTTGGCCGTGAACGCAGGGTTTTCTCTTCGTGCCCGACCCACTCATTTGTATGGATATATCTCATCCAAATCAATGAGCTCCTCCGATGTGGCCTCAACTTTTTTTGTGCGCGCAGCCAGATCATTGCACAAAACCAAGTCGTTGAGCCTTTTTTGAGTCAACTTGTTGCGCTTCTTCGTGTGAATGGCCTCAAACAAACTCTAGTTGCGTTCACATCCAGAAGCACTACAAGGTTGAGATAGAATTTTGAGGGCTAACTTTTGAAGATGCGGGGTATTCCCTCCCCAATCCTCCCACCAAGAACCTACAAACAAAATAATCAAAATTTTATAATTAATTAATAAAATCAAATCTGTAACTAATAAGTAACTTGGTAAACATTCTAATTTTTATTACTTGGTGACTGCGTGGATCTCCCTCGAATAGCTAGCAAGACCAAGAAAAGAGTCTCTCCTTAGCATGTTTGTAACTTTGCTAGCTCTAAAATGACGAGGTCCCTTGTCTCAACATCTGGTATCATCCTCTCAATACATGTTGAAAGGCCCTCCATAACCTCTCCGTTCATATTTGTGAAGTTGTCGGAGTAGAAATACTTGGGGTTGAGGTAGTACCACATTGCATGAATAAGTTGGTGGAGTTGATTGTTCCACCTCCGATCAATAATCTCGCAAAAGGGACCATATCTGACGATATCCCCCTATAATAGTTTTGGATAGACTCTTTGGCCCTATCCATGGCCTCATATATATAACTCCATGGGGTTTTGCTCCCCATCAACCAAACGCAAAACCCTCACCAACACTCGACATCTACACACAAATTAAAATGTAAGATTGCAAACTTACAATACATATTACAAATAAAATAAAAAAGTGAAAAATAAAACAATATATTTATAATTTAACAAATTAAAATAAAGGAATGAAATATAAATCAAAGTTTGAAATTACCTTGAGGATCTCTATGGCTCTCTTTGCAAAGATATCATCAAAAACTATCTTTGCAACCCTCTCTCCGTCAGCTTTCTTTGAATATTGTGAGTCTAGCTATGCTTGACTCACAAATATTTGTTTCAAAGGTGTCAACAAACTAGAAATACTTTACAATGTCAAGAAGTTATTTCAGAAACCTTGTGACACTGGATCGAACAAGCTCTTTCCCGTTTGTGTGTTCTCTCATCAAGCTTAGAACCCAAGGGTGATTATATATATACTTTGTTATGGATCTTGCATCTTCTACAACCGTCCTCACCCAATCAATTTTGCCTATGTCCTCCAAAAAAGCTCAAGGCAATGAGCTGCACAAGAAGTCCAAAAGAGTGATGGATGTCTCTCCTGCAGTAGTCTCCCAGCCGCCACATATGTTGTTGCATTTTCTGTGACAACTTGCACAACATTTTGTACACCAACCTCTAATACAACTGTCTCTAACATAACACTCAAATTCTCTATTTTTATTATGTTAGAAGCATCAATAGACTTTAAAATCATCATCTCATCGTTTGAAGTCTGCTAAAAAATTTAAAAGTGTGCGGTTCCTTCCATCCGTCCACCTATCTCAAAAAATGGTATAACCAAATTTTTGCCATTGTTTCTTATGCTCTTCTAACATTGTAGTGGCATCTACAATTTGCACCCTCTCAAGCAATTTCCCACTCAAATCTTTTGGAGAGGGTGCCTTGTACCCTTTCCCCGCAATCACAATCTTTGTCACAAAGTACTCCCAAGATGGGTTCTTTACCACATTGAATGGCGGGTTGTAGTACTAGAAATTTGCACTTTATCCGCTTCCTCGTGCATATATTTGTTCCAGTGCTGTACCTTCCAATAAAGGTTGTGCTCTTGGTGTGTTCCTTGCCACAAAAAAGTTCGGTATGGCTTTGCTCAAACTCGATGAAGATGCGTCTCTTCCGGCTCTTGCCTTTGTATGCGTGGACCATGAGTAGAGCCCACATTGTTCTTTGCATCATCCTCTAAATCCTCTGCGCCATTGCAGCCCCAAGTCTAATAGCTCGTCTTGCTATGGCAGCGTTCATCCTTGCCTTCTCTAGTTTCTTCTCCTCCAACTCTACTAGCTCTACTCTCATCTCTCGCTTTGCCTCTTCCGACACGTTGATGCAAAAACCATAACATCTCGGCAAACAATACATGAAAGGTGATATTTCAAACGATTGATGCCTCTATTCATTTTTTTAGCTATAGAAATTTCAAAGAACTTCGTTGTCACTAGCTCCACGTGCACTATACTTCCATGCTTTGGAACGGGCATTCGAGAGGAATGGTCCTGCTAGTGATCTTGACCTAGATGCCGAACGATGCCGAGCAGATGCCATTGTTAAGCTCTAATCTAGCACACAATGCACATTTACAAAATTAGGAAACAAAAGCTTAATTTGATTTTAAAAAACACATGCCCGAATAACAAATTTGCGTAAATAAAAAAAAATTCATTACAAGCATTCAATTTTAATTTACATGTATTTAGAATTACAAAACGAATTGATTCTAATACACATACATAAAATTTACCTAGTTTACAATGAATTTGCATAAAAAATGCATACCTCTCTGGCTGCAAATGAGTAAAAAAATTACAAGCATTCGATTGACATTACATGTATTTAGAATTACAAAACGAATCGATTACTATACACATACATAAAATTTAACTAATTTACAATGAATTTGCGTTAAAAAAAATACATACCTCTGGCTGCAAATGAGTATAAAAAAATTACAAGCATTCAATTTTACATTACATGTATTTAGAATCACAATATGAATCTATAAAACCTAAATAACATACAAAAAAATTGAAAAAACTTCAAAGCATTAAAAAGAAACCTACCTCCAAATGCAATTCTCCAAATTCTCTCTTCGAATTCGCTCCAAAATCCACTCAACACAAGCAATGCAAGCGCAAATGGTTGTAAGATTCAATTGAGGGAGTGGAGGGCCTTAAAAAGAGCACAAACTGTGTAAATGCAACTTTTTTTAGTGTGAAAACCGTGTTTGCGTGTAAAAGCAGCGTGGGTGAGTATTGAACACGAACTCGCCAAAACTCGGCGAGTTCATTTTTGGCGGTTTATTCGTTTGCAAGGATATTTAGCAATTTCTCGAGGACTCGTCGAGTATCTTGTGAGTTTTCCAACTTTGTATAGTCTTTCCGGGGTCTTGGTCCCACCACATTATCTACCCCATCCACAAATCAGGTCCTACTTCTAACCCCAACAACTACAGAACAATCATGGTGGGTCACACCTTCGCCAAACTTTATGCTACCGTACTCCACATGCGACTTTCAAAATTTTTGGACCAGAGTCATTGCAGAGCTAGAGGACAGATGAGGTTTCGACCAACCTACTAGACCATTGACCACATCCTCACTCTTCGAGCCATCATTGAGGAAGCACGTCACCGCTCTTCCAAGGTTTTCTGTTGCTTTGTCGACCTTCGAAAGCCTTTGACTCTATTCCTCGGGAAGCTCTTTTCCTGAGACGCAGAGATTGGTATTTCGAGACTCTTTTAGCTGCCATCATGCGCCTTTATGAGGAGGTTCTGGGCCGTCTTCATCATCATTCTTGGTTCTCTAACTTAATCAAGAGCTATCGGGGTGAAACAAGGTTGCCCTTTGTCTCCTACATTGTTCAGTATCTATATGGACAAGTGGAGGAATTTCTCAAGGATCACATCCAGGAGGGGGACGGTTGTCTTCTCCACCAGGTCTGATCTATATTCTTCTTTTGCAGACGATGTGGTCCTTCTTGCCTCCTCGGTAGAGGGTTTACGAGACAACTAGATGCTTTATCCCTCTTCTCACACCTGGCAAAGAAATGACAAGTAACTGAGTAAGACCAAAATCATGATCTTCAACGCTTTGAAGACATCTGAGTTTCATTTCTTCTACAAGGGGGAAGAGCTTGAGATCACCAACTCTTACACTTACCTGGGAGTACTCTTTTCTGGTCCTCGCTTCATTTACGACCGACCCTTCAGCCTCGAGTTAACAAGGGCTATGGCTCCCTGGCGATCTTGGAGAGAATGCTTTCGCCATCACTTCAAGACATCCCATCCAAGTTATCCCTCACTGACTCCCTTGTCAGGCCCATGCTTCTCTATGGCTCGGAGGTTTGGGGCCCTTCCTTACTTGAGTCCGACTGGGCTGCAATGGAGAGAGTTCAGATCCTCCTTAGACATTTCATCGATACAAGGAGACTGTTCCCCACAATATCATCCTAGCAGAATTTGGTGCTCGTCCCTTTTGGCTGGAAGCAATTTTTGGCCTTGTCTCCCTCCACCGTATTCGGAAGCTTGCTGACTCCTCTGAGGGAAGGGACAAGTATCCCTACCTGGCTTACTGTTCCTTTGAAGCCATTACTTCAACCGATTGTTCTTGCCAATCTCGTTGTTGGTACGCCGGAGTGTCACGACTTCTTGAGTCTATTGGCATCTAGATTGATCACCTCCCTCCATACAATTTCTCCTTGGACGCTCTTGCCCATCTCCTTTCGAAAAACACGGTTTGAACGAAATCACCAAAGATGATATCTCAAGAAGTTCATCCAACACACTGGATGATCCTCCCCAGGTGGGCTATGTCCAAGATGGCGTTCTATGCTCCACACTTTTTAGAGGTTGAGAATGGCATTATATCTTGCCGCAATATATTTCCCGACATTGGATGCACGCCCTTCGCATTTCCCTGGGTCAGTTCAGGGTTGGCTCTCATAGGCTCCGGGTTGAATGTGATCACCAGATTGATCGTTCTGAGCTGATTTGCTAGCTTTGCTCCCTCAAGGAGGTCGAAACGGAAGTGCGCTTCATTTTCCAGTGCCCTATCTACTACGAGATTAGAGGAAGACTTCGATGCCTATTCAGAGAGCGTCCAACACTTACTGACTTCTTCAGATACTATGATTAGAGGTGCCTTTCCTTCTACTGCGCATTTAGCTCTTAGGTTTCGGGAGGACACCCTTCAGCCTCCTCCTAAGCAGAGGACTACTCAGCAGATCACTTCCTTCTTTCCAGTGCTCTCCCTTGGGAGGGGCACTAAGCGGCAGAGTGATACCAACCCTAACTACCAGACGAGATCAGTCCGGACTCGAGGCCTTATCCCACAAACCAAGAACGCCCCGACACATACGAGGTCGCTGTCATTTTCTCATAGAGGGTCTGTGAGATCCACCAACGCACCCGGAGAGCCCCTTCTAGTAGGCATTGTATTCCCGCCTCCTCTAGAGCTTCGATTCCAGTCTTCAACACATCACTAGCTTCTTCCACTCGGCATTGGCTGCTAGTTGAGGGGATCTCCTTCTTGCCCCCCTTCCTTTCTTTTTCTTCTTCCTGTCAAGGTTGCTTGTCTCCGCAAGCTTCTTCCGAGCCTCTCTCTTGCCCGTTCTTCCCTTCTTCTTCGTCTCCTATTTTCTCGGTTGTATTCGGGAATTTTTGGCTCTCTACCGGGTTCCGTTTCACTTTCTTGTATGGTGCAGTCCCATCGACCTACTTTGTGGTCATTCGTTGGACATTTAATATATTTATCTTATCTTATCCTATCTTATCTCCCTCCCAAGTAGCATTCTCAGTAGTGGCAAGTCTTTCCACCGCACTAAGTATTCTCGTGATCATCCTGCTTCTGAGCTTCCTCTTTCTCACCTCAATGATAGATTCTCGTTCTAAGACTAGCTTTCCCTCATCGTCGAATTGTGACAACTCCGTAAAAGCACAATATGCTGTCCTAGTGCCTTTTTGAGGCACGAGACGTGGAAAACATTGTGTATCTTCTTGCGTGCTCGGGAAGCTCTCGCTCATATGCAATCGCTTGCTCAACCCTTCGTGCTATCTCAGTATGGTCCATAGAACCGCGGTTTCAGCTTTCTCGACACCACTCTACTTAAGTGAGGATTGCCTTTAGGGCTCTGAAACATAGGAAAACTAAACCTCCCACCTCAAAATACCTCTCTATCCTGTGCCTGTCTGCATAAATCTTCTATTGATATCGTGCTTTCGAAGGTTCACCTTGAGGGCCTTCAGGATATCCTATTTTTCCTCAGTAACAATCACGAGCTTTGGGAGCTCAGTTATATGATAATACTAAGTCTATTAATGATGTAGCATCATACCCATACAGTGCTTGGAAAGGAGTCATGCCAATGCTCATCTGGTAGGTGGTATTGTAACAATACTCACCCATGTGAAACCATCTAACCCATGCACGTTAATGTCCTGACACATAGCTACGCAAATAGTCCTCTATCCACTTATTGACTAGCTCCGTTTGTCCATCTGTCTGTGGATGATAGCTAGTGCCAGGAGTCAATTCCGTTCATGCATGTTTGAAAATCTCCTGCCAAAAGATGCTCATGAAATTTTTGTCCTTGTCACTGACAATGTTTTTAGGCAAACCATGAAGCCTAAAAATAGTTGTATAGAATATTTGAGCCACTTGTAGTGCCTTATGCCCCTTAGGCATAGAATAGAATTGGGCATACTTGGTTAACCGACCAAGCACCACATATATGCAATCATGCCCGCGTACTGAGAAAAGCCCTATGATAAAATCCATGGATATGCTCTCCCACTTTTGCTTTGGAATAGAAAGAGGTTGTAGTACTCTGCTTTAAAGGAATGCTCGGCTTTGGTTTCTTTGTGCAAACCACACACTCTATTACATGATTAAGGACGTTATCCTTTAACCCCTTCCATGCCAATTTATCTCTCGATGTACCTGTAGGTCTTAAAATACCCAGGATGTACATACTACATAAGACATTGACACATTTTAAGACCTATAGGATGTACGGGAACCTCCACTAAGCACATATCCCAAATACAATAACTTTCTCATACCAAACTCATACTTAGAAGCTTTCACTTATAGCGAGTTAGTTTCAACATACCCAACACCTCATCAAGATGTCTAATGTGATCAGCCCAAGTCCTCCTGTAGACCAATATTTCGTCGAAGAAGAATAATACAAACTTCTGTAAATGGTGGTTGAACACAGGGTTCATGCAAGACTGAAATGTGCCGGTGCATTAGACAAACCGAATGGCATCACTAGAAACTGAAAGTGGCCATAATGGCATCTGAAAGTCGTCTTCGCACATCCTCCTTTGTGAGTTTGATCTGGTTATATCTAGATCGCAAATCTAGTTTAGAAAAATAGATTGCCACTTGCAGCTCATCTAATAACTCATCAATGCATGGCACTGGTTACTTATTTTTGATTGTCTACTTGTTCAATGCACGGTAATCTATGTACATCCGCATGGTTCCGTCCTTCTTCTTCACCAACACTACCGAAGAAGCAAAGGGACTAGAACTAGGTCTAATATACCCCATAACTATGAGCTCATGTATAGTCATCTCGATCTCATCCTTAAAGCGTTTGGGATGATGGTAAGGAGTAGTAGCCACCGACTTGCTGTCCTCAAGCTCAATCACATTCTCAAATCCTCTATGTGGAGGCACACCTGGAGGTATATCACCAAAAACTGTAGTATGCTTGTCTAGTAGGCGCTGGACATCCACGTGATACTCTGGTCGACCATCCTCTGACTCTGTAGTCAAAACCAAACACCGTATCGCCCAATCCACCTGTTTTTATGTAAATCCTCTCGATCCACTTGGTCGTGACCACCCTAGGTGCATTTGTAGATAATCCCCTCAAGATCACGTACCTCCTTCGGACTTAAACTTCACCTCCATCCTCTGAAAGTTAGTCCTAACTCACGAAGAGAATGGAGCAACTGCACTCCAAACACAAGGTTGGTCTCTCCAATACCTATAGTATAAAAGTCATTGGTAACTGTATAGTTACCCATCATAAGGCTCAATTGTGGGACTCGTGTGCATCTCATAGACTCTTTGTTGGTTCTGACCACATTGAAGCCCTCGAAATCCTCTATCTGCAAAACCTCGTCGACCCAACGATGCATCAATAAAGTTGTGCGTAGCCCCACTATCAATGAGCACCACCACTCACCGGCCTGCAAAACTCCTCCTCGACCACTGAATGCCTTGTACCTCGGGTACTAGACAAAGTGGCAATAGTCTCTTGAGGGAAAATCTCATCCTCTTGCTCAATACCAACACTGCCCAATGCATCTTTGTCTCCATCATCCAATCCTTGAGTCTCTAGCTCCTCATCTCTGTCACCATCACTCTCCTTAAAGACCTCAATAAATTAGGCCTTTCCTTTCCTTGTGCAATCATGTCCTGGAGCCCAAGGTGTACGGAAATCGAAACATAGTTTCTTTCGCCTCAACTCATCTCTAACCTCTCGGGATATGAATGGCTTCTTAGCCATATCCTGCCTAGGTGGAGGCACCTTCTTTTGAAAACCATCCGGTCTAGATGGAGGTACCCTTTGCTGAACTCGAGGTGGAAACCTCGACTTTAGAGTAAATAACTCCAAATCCCGTGCTCTCCTAATAGCATCATGCAATGAAGAAGGCTCAAATGCCTTCACAAATCCTACTAGTGCATCTCACAACTTGCTATGAAGAGTGAAGTCAATCTCATCTTTGAAACATCAAGAACCATGACTGACAACCTCTGAAAATCTGCAATGTACATGTCTAAAGAACCTGTCTGTCTCAAATGAGTCAACTCTCTGAAATACCTGTCAGGATCCCTCCTGTCAAACCTTCTCATCAACCTCTGTGTGAACTCCGCATAGGTACCAATATGCATGTGCCCTGTGTAATAAGACCATGATGCCACCAGTCATGTGCATCTCCCTCAAGGTGTAGGATTGCAAACTTAATTGCATCCTCTTCACGCATGGGATTCAAGTCAAAGTATGTCTTCAAATTTTGAATCCATGATTGTGTTGTACACTTCTTAGAACCATTGAAGTGTGGAATGGATATTTGTCCCATTCTCCTCTGTAACTCGGCACTGCATATGATGGACTTTCTTGGGGCTACCGCCAATCTTCATCCTGCAATACTCTGGGAATGGCATGTTCTCAGAAACCCTCACTCAAAGACTGGTACTTCTCCCAACAAGATTCCTCATCAAATACTTCTACGAGTTACCTCACTGTGGAGCTTCTAGATCATTCAAGAAAGAGGGCTTTTGAAGTCCCAAAGGCTTGGTAGAAGAAAGGGGAGACCGTTGCCCTGAATTTCCACATTCACCTCTTTGAGCATGCTACCACATGTTACTGTTTTCTCCCTTATCCGCATGAATCTCAAATCTTCCTTGTCATTTAGCTGTTATCCACAATAACTCTCCTAGTTATTTGGATAACTCATCTCCCCATTTTGGCTTTAAGGCTCTACGTGCTAGTTGCGCACACTTCACTTGTTCACTTGGCACATTTCCATGGTTGCAGATTCCCTATGTGCCTTGCGCGCATCCTTCCCTTTCATATCTTCTTCCCTTCTCTTCCATTTTCTTCTCTGCATTGCTTCACCTTCCGTGCGCATCTTGGCCTTTGCTTCCCAAAATCGACTAAGTCCTTGTCATCCCCGTTTGCGCTTTCCTTTCGCCTCGCACATCATTCTGTAATGATTACGCCCTTGACATACGTCTCTTCCTCACCCATTCACCCCTTTTCCCGTGCACGCACTACAAATTGCGCACGCCTTCCTTGTGTCTTTCTCTCGTTTGCCCCATTTCTTCCACGCGCATACCTTTGTGCCATTCCGTGCCATGTCATTCTCTGACACAGTTGAGTGTGCCACACGAAACCAATCAAAGCACGCGTTAGCGGGCGCCAAATCCTTATGTAGAAATCAATGAGTGACACGTGGTAGAAACGACAAGAACATTTGCACAGTTGGCCATCCTTTTCAGCCAATCTGCGTGCGCCACGTGTTTTGCGTGCACACACGGCTTTGACAGTCTTTTGACAACCATATCTTTTTCTACAGAGCCCCAATCGGCATGCACCTAGTCTCGATTGATAGGCTGACGTAGATTATAGTGCTTAAACATTCAAATTCAAATTCAAATTCTTGCGATTTGGTAGGTGAGAAATGAGAAATCGTCTTTCTTGGCATTTATGAGCGAGATATGATTGCTCCAACACCTGCATTTGATCCAACTCGGCTTCCTTCTCCAACACGCCAAACAAACTTGGGGAAGCACATTTGACAGATTTGCAGGCGGATTTGTAGGCATTGAATGCTTCTTGTTGGTGGTTGCATTTCAAGTTCAGGTTTTCCCTCCTCTTCTTCCATCGATTCATCTATAAATGTAAGAGTTGGGCTCATTGTTAATGTTAGACATTTTGAATCCTTATGCATTTGCTAAGGACTTCATATCTTTGTATTTTGAGTTGCAGACCTCTAGATCTAACTGGTGCATGTGAATAACGACCTTCAGTCGCCATTGTAATAACTCAGTGCATTTCTGGAAGTAATGGAAACATCGTTTTGTGGCTTTTCTCTGTCGTAGCGTGTTCGCATTCCTTCTTCTTGCCTTTCTTTTAATTTGTTTGTTTCTTGTTGTGTTATTTTTATGTTCCTTGCATCACCATTTTCTAGTTGTGTTTCATGAAAACTGATCGTGTAAATGCGTGTTGGTCTATGCTACACGTGCCTAGCCTCCCTTGACGCCTTTCTCTTCATTTTCGCTCAAAACAGATAGTGTTCATCCCTCTTTTTCTGGTGCTATCGCCTTCCTTAGATTAGTTTTCCATTTTGTTATCCTTCTATCCTTGGTCCCTTAGCATTATTAGCTTAGTTTTCCCTTCCAACATTAGGAGTAGCAATAGCAGTAGAAATAGATAGAGGAACCAGCCTTCTCCGGAGATCCATCTCAAGCGTGCAAGGTCCCACAACTTGGAGATGGTTCCATTGTTCCCTCAAATGATTATGTTCTTCCATATCCGAGACATGGGTGCAAGTTTGACTACCAACACTAGTCTCTGCAGTGCGCTGGCTCAAATAGAGATTAGTGGTCTCTTCTGCTTAACCATATTGGTGAATAATTGTTTCATTAAGTCCACATTGAAATATTCACTGTCACCCATTTTCTCAACCCAACAGGCTAGAGGAACAATAGCTTTGATACCACTGAAATATCCCTTGTGGGATTTTACTTGAAATTCACAAAATATGTAAAAAAATAACAACAAATAAAATTCTTATTTTTCTAGAATAAAACCCAAATAGGGCAGCGAACTGAAAACTGTTTATATTTCGCACTAAACTTGTCCAAATCACACAAATTTACAGAGAGCTTGCTAACATGATGATAAAGAGTAGAAAAATAATTTTGGATTTTTCTGAGTAATAAACAAATGCCAATAATTATCGAAAGCCCTAAATTGCTGGAATATTTCAAAAATTCATAACTATCTCGAAATAAATGGATAAAATCCTTATTTCGAACAACAATATATATAAATTATATGGAATCAAACCCAACATTGAAAATGTCACCTAGAAACCCCGATTCCATCTTTGCAATTCCCAAGGGTGATGTGACCCTAGGAAAGGGGCTGGAAATCCCTCAAAAATCCTCCGAGTAATGGCGCCAAGCTTGCCTAAGTGCTAGGAATAGTCGAAGTGCAAATGGCTGAAATATGGGAAAACGATCTCCCTCTTACACTTAAATCAGCCTTTGAATCCCTCTAAAAACTATTTGAAATCTCTGTAGACTTTGCTTGAAGATTTGCTCGAATGGGCTCTAACTTAGCAAACTAGAGTGGATCTTTTACCACTGAAGAGTGCTCTGCTAGTTAGGAGTGGCTCTTTCACCACCGAAGTTAGGGTTCCTATGGGATCTTACTCCACAATCAAAGAGAAGTGCAAATAACAATTGCTGCAATATCAAAATGGGTGTGTGTATGAATGAATACCTCTTCTCCCCAAGCACCACCTTTTTATAACCTTCCAATGCAACAAAGGGCCCAAAGAACCCTTTTGACCCGCTTGGGGCAAACCCACATGAACATAAGGTAACTTAAGTTATTTTTTTGCCCCTAGGTGCCAAAAGTGACTTAAGTGACCCCCAACGAAGGAAAAGAATAATAAAGTACCATGAGTCCCCCCTCAACGATAAAATATAACAATTATTCCCACCAAGTTACCCAATACTAATGTAAATGACAAATTATAACAAAAAGTAAGGCGGTACTCGGTCATCCATACGCAATAGCCTCTAAGCATCGTTAGCCCCATACTGAAAAAAATGACCCTTAGCGCTTGGCGAAGGAACGGGGACATTATAGGGTCCAAAAGAATGATGGATGCCTCTTGTATAGTAGTCTCCCACTGCCACATATGCTTTCTTGTATTGTTTCGACAACTTGCCTAACATTATGAATACCCACTCTTAAGACAACCCACTCCAACATAAGACTTAACTTTTCTACATTTTTATTATGTTAGAGGCATCAATCGACTTTTAAAATACCATCTCACCATTTGAAGCCATTAAAAATTTGATAAGAGTGTGGTTCCTTCCATTTGTCCACCCATTTGAAAGAATGGTGCATCCGTATTTTGTCATTGCTTCTTTTGATCTTCCAAGATTGATGTTGCATCTGCAACCACACCTTTGAGCAATTTCCCACTCAAGTCTTTTGGAGAGGGTGCCTTGTACCCTTTCCTTACAACTGTCATGTTGTCACCAAGTACTCTTAGTACAGGCTCTTTGCCACATTTAAGGGAAGTTTGTTGCGCACAGAGAATTCGCACATGTCTTATCTCGTCTGGATCCTTGTTCCAACTCGTACTTTGCAGCGAAGGTTGTGCCTTAGGTGTGTTTCTTGGTACAAAAAAACTATGTATCCCTTTTCTTGAACTCGATGAAGCAAATGTGCCTCTTCCAATTCATATCCTTAGATCTCGAGTAGAGCCCACAATTGTTGCCTATCATCTTTTGATTCCTCTGCCATTCCAGGTCTAATGGTGGTTGCCCTTTCCGTCTTTAGTTTTTGTCATCCAACTTTGCTAACTCGCTTTCATCTCTCGTTTTCCCACTACGTAACATTGGGACATACTGAATATCATGGAAAACAATATATGGAAGATGATGCTTTAGGCGATTAGTGCCTCTCGAAAAATGTTTTTCCTCAAAATTACAAACCGTAGTCCCCTAAATTGCTTCATGTACAACATACTTTTGAGCATCGATGCGACATTAACGGGAATGGTTCTTCTTATTGATTCGAGCTTGATGCCAAACTTGATGCTGACCCAGATGCCATTGTATGCTAAGTTTTAAATTGTAGCACAATGCACGTTTAAAAATTAAAAATCTGAGAGTGTACGATATCTATCTATATATGGCGACCTATTACCTTACTCGTATAGTTGGGAAGGTTGGTTTAAATAAAAAACTTTTTAAAACCGTTTAAAAAATTTAAAACTGTGAATTTAATTAAAAAATAGCATTAAAAAAGCTGTTTAAAAATTTAAAAATTGGCTTTATAACCCTATGTAATCAGTAATTTTAAATTTGTAATTGCAAACCCTACAAACAAGATTAAATTCTAAAAAATAAATTAATATAACATTTAAAACAATACCTTCTTGCAATTTTGTTCATTAAAGATGATAAACAAGCATAAATAACAATTAAAATCATTTGGAACTGAATGGAATGCATTCAAACTTGCAAATCATATTTGGATACAATATATAAACAATATAGAAAGAATTCACATTCTTGAAAAAAGGAATACCTCCAAATGAAATTCTTCAAATTTGGTCTTTGAATTCGCGACAAAAACTCAACTCATGCAAAGGATGCCCAATAGTTGTGTGGTTACAAGTGAGGGAGTGGAAACCAATTATAGGACATAAATAAACATTTTTCGATAAAAATGCATTTTACGAATTCTCCGCGTCCTCACAACTATGGCAAGTCCGTGGTGAATATTGATGAGTTTTGGTGAGTTTTGTGAATATTTGCAGCGAGTTTGTACTAAAAAAATCGTTGAGCCCTATCCCGTGAGTTATTTGGGTGAATATTTGCCCTTGCAGAAATGAGGCAAGTACTTCCTAAATTTGCAAACTATGATCTAAATGACTCATCATAAAACATATCTTCCAAAGACCTTGATTGCAAACATTAGTTACTTTACCACCCACATTGTTAAAGACAATAGTAAGCAACATATAATCAAGCATGAGGAAATCTATAAGATAAGATCATATCAACACATCACAAAGCACAAAACAATTAAAACAATATATTCCAACAATTTTGTTCATTAACGATGATAAACAAGCATAAATAACAATTAAAATCTTTTGGAATCAAATAGAATGCATTCAAACTTGCAAATAATATCTGGATACAATATGTAAACAACATATAGAAAGAAGTTACATTCTTGAAAAGAAGGTTAAAAAAGGAACTTACCTCCAAATGAGATTCTTCAAATTTGTTCTTCGAATTCACTACAAAACCACTTTAACTCATGCAAAGGATGCTCAATAGCCGTGTGCTTAGAAGGGAGGAGTGGCATTTATAGGACATAAATCAACATTTTTTCAGCGTAAAAATGCGTTTTACCGCTTTTTGCGTCCTTGTCAAGTATGGCGAGTTTGTGGTGAATATTCGCCAAGTTCTTGTGAGTTTTTACTGAAAAACTCGCTGCACTTCATCTCGCAAGTTATTTAGGCGAGTATTTTCCCTTGCAAAATGAGGCGAGTACTTGCCGAGTTTGCAAAACTATGATACGAATTATTCATCATAAAGTACATCTTCCAAGACCCCGATTACGAACATTAGTTGAACTTAAACACCCACATTTTCAAGGACAATAGTAAGCAACATATAATCAAGCATGAGGAAATCAATAAGATAAGATCATATCAACACATCACAAAGCACAAAACAATTAAAAAAATACATTCTCGCGATTTTGTTCATTAACGATGATAAACAAGCATAAACAACAATTGAAATCATTTTGGAATCGAATGGAATGCATTGAAACTTGCAAATCGTATTTAGATACAAAATGTAAACAATATAGAAAGAATTCACATTCTTGAAAAGAAGTGAAAAATAAGGAACTTACCTCCAAATGAAATTCTTCAAATTTGTTCTTTGAATTTGCTACAAAAATGCAACTCATGCAAAGGATGCTCAATAGTTGTGTGGTTACAAGTGAGGGAGTGGAAAGCATTTATAGGACAAAAATCAACATTTTTTTAGTGTAAAAAATGTGTTTTACCATTTTTACAAATCCTTGTCACGTATTGCGAGTCCGTGGCAAATATTCGCATTCTGACAAGTTTTTGTGAATATTTGCAGCGAGTTTTTTACAAAAAATCTTGCCTAGCCCTTTCCTACAAGCTATTTGGGCAAATATTTGTCCTTGTAGAAATGAGGCGAGTACTTGCCGAGTTTGCAAACTATGATTTGAATGACTCATCATAATGCATATCTTCCAAAGACCATGATTACGAACATTAGTCGAACTTAAACACCCACGTTGTTAAAGACAATAGTAAGCAACATATAATCAAGAATGAGAAAATCAATAAGATATGATCATATCAATACATCACAAAGCCCGAAAAACTAAATGCTATCTCGCAACAATGGTCCATCACTCAACCGACAAGACAATCCGAAACCCCGGTAAACATGAGAAAACTTATCGGTAACATCCCGAGAGTATTAATAACCAACATAACTAAATGCTTAATCATGAAATATGTACATGTAATTTTACAATAAAACATCTATCATATGTCATCATGTCACGAGCAATGTTTTAAAAATCTTAATTGGACTTAGAACCGGTTGAGGGTTGGACCGGACTAGAACCGGAATCAAACCGGAATTGGACTGGTTCAAACTTTATGAACTGGTTTACTAAAAAACACATAAAAATTACATTTTTAATGAAAACAATATATTTGAAAGATTAGAAACCATGATTCCAACAATTACACACAAAATATGCAAAGTTTTCTCATGTATATACTATATAACATGTAAGAAAGGTGTTTATAGCAAAATGGCAATAAATTAGGGTTTAGATCAGCTAAAAAGCTGTACTTTTAATTAAAAATTGTTTTTGCAAAATTAGCGCCGTATTATAGCGCTTTTTCCGGTTCAGCCAGTTCAGCAAACCGGACTGGTTTGACCGTCAGACCGGTTTGGTACCGAACCAGCCGGTTTAAATGTCAGATGGAATCGCCGGTTCGGTATGCGAAACTAGTCCACCAGTCCAGTTTTATTACCGGTTTGCCCCAAAACATTGAACCAATCGAACCAGCCGGTTCCGGTTCGACCGGTTTTAAAAACAATGGTCATAAGATAAAAGCCTAGTACATCCAAAAATGGTACATGCCAAACATACATTTTTACTATAAAGAATAGCAACCGTACTTTTCACACTCATTAGAAATCAATAAAATGTAGCAATATGCCAAATAGTCAAATTATCACCGAGTCCATATTACGTGGCTTAGTCTCATAAATGTAGAAGTGAACAATATAGGGGATATGACAGCCCAACATTCATTAGTCAACATAAAATGGTAATATACTTCTTTGCACGACTTGCATAACACAACTAGCATTGGCTCTGCAATTGCCTTAGTTCGAATGTATCATATGACGATGTTGATGCTCTCGATCAAGAGAAATATAATGATTATTTCTTTATATGAGTGTTGTACGGACACACGTTTCCTACCAAAAATTGTATCTTGGAGACTGGTATATATATTTTACTCTTCACCCTAGATATGATGAGATATCAAATATAAATATCAATATAATTACTCTTAATTTTTGTCTACATAAGAGTATATATAGTTATTAATGTCTTTCTTAGACTATATCATGCTTTATGATAGTGTTTTCTCCTATATATATATTCCATCTCCGGGTACCTATCCCTAATTTTCTGAAAAATGGTGTACCCATCCCTATGTCCTCATATGGGTACTATGACCCATATGTATCTCCTAGTATCTAGGATGATTTATATTGAGTTTACATGCGCACTTTGTTGTTTGACTACTGACTATTAATGTATTTTGGTTTATCCTGACATTTGGCATCAAATTATAAATTATCAATTTATTAATAGATTTTTGTGGTTATTTTGGTTATTCTATGCATATTATGTGGTTTAATTTGCTTATTTAGTTGGGATTTGTGATATTTGTATGAATGTACTTGGCCATACTGAACCCAAGGAAATAACTTTAATTGTCATACCAGTGTATCTGATCCCCATAATGGTAACAGTACCTGTACTGGGACCAGTTAATTAAGCAATCTCTAATAGATCCATCTTAGCTTGTTTAATACTAGGATTTTGGCATCTGTATGGTACTTAATTTCTTGGTGATTTCTGTTTCAACTTTGTGCCATGAATTTTTCTCATTCATTTTCAGTTGATCAAATCTCTTAATTGCATAGTGTTGTAATAACCCTATTTTTAGTTTTGCCTTATTTTCTGTAATGCGATTGCCTTTCAATACTGTTCCTGGTTTTGACAATGCATTGTTGGGTCTTGATAGGATTCGCCACCAAACTTAATAGGTTTGGAAATCAAAAATGGTTCTGAGTCCATTATTTCCCTTTCTTTGTTTTTGTGGACAATTATCTGGACCAAGTGACTGCTGCTCGTTGTGTCAGCAGGTATAGACAATCTAACTTGGAATTCTTCCTGGCAGCTGATGTCACTTCCTTCCAAATTTTCCAATTTGTGCTGATAAGGAGTCAACTATTGAATCTCATTGATATCAATATCTGTTAAATGCCTTTTCCTCCACAACCTTACCTTCTTACATATCTTACTTTATGCTTGATTGTTTGCCTATTGCTAGGTGTGTTATGGTTTCCTTGACAATTGAAACTGCTGTTCACAAATAATGGCAGACAGCTTTCCTTATGTTTCTATGACAGGTTCACCAATGATAACATGCATTTAGCCTAGAGTGCTATTTACAGCTTATTCGGAAACTACAATAAGCTGTACAACAGCAGTAACAGATAACAGAAGATAACATAAATGAATCACAGCTATGTATGCACACAGCAGCAGCAAATAGCAAGTGAATGATACAACTTATTCTTGCTTCATTATTTTCTAATTTAGAATGAGTTCACATATATATCTAGGTAGCCGGTACGTGGGTACGGTTCGGGTACGGGTACGGGGATCCGGTACGTTGGTACGGCAATTTTTTGGGGGCCCGGGTACGGCACTTGGGTACGGCAGTACAATATACATATAAAATATTAAAAATATTTTGAAAAGTAACAAGATAAGCAAAATTCCAGCCTTACACATGCATAGATTAAACAAATCTGAAATATACATAGGTGAAATAGCGACAAAAGTTAAAACATATTGATAATTCATTGTTCGAACTTATAACCAGTACATTGTTCAAATCAAAATGTTACAATGTATTATCATTATCTGACATTGTAAACACAAAAATGAAGATACATCAACATTCTAATTAGTAATAGTCTAATGGCTCTGCATCTTCTCCAATGTCTTCAACGAGAGCATCACTACCATCACGTGGTTCATTAGAACCACAAGCACCAGGAGTACAACCAGAACTATCAGCAATGCCGCTCCCGCTAGCCCCACTTTGCAGCTCACGCAAAGTACTATCTAGGTCCGGGTCTAGCAATGAAAGTTGGGCAATGGGAACATCCAAGTTTGGAGTCTCTGGGTCTATATCCCAACACTTTGTTGGCCCTTTCCTGTACTCATCCTTCTTATGTGATAGAAGGCGCAGGTTAGAATGCACAAAGACCAAATCCTCCGCCTTTTTTGCTCCCAACTTGTTGCGGTTAACCGAGTGGATAAATGAATATGTACCCCAATTCCTCTCAGCTGAAGAAGAACTCGCAACCTATTGAGGCAAGCCGCAAAGTCAATGCAAAATTAAAATTTTAAATTTATAAATATAAAAGTAAAAAAGAAAGAGTTAAGAAATTAAAAAAATTAAAATCTTACTTGTGATAAAACTTTTATTGCAAGTGGCATGAGGTAGGGGTATGCTTGTCCATGGAGGTACCACCACAAATAAGCATCCATCCTGTATTTGTCACGAAGAGCACTAATGGAGTGATCCCTGGAGGATATGAAATTCACAAACTCGCCTCTAACCATGTCTTCTACTTCTGGATCTGGGAAGATTCTAGAAAATGCTGCCTTATACCCCTCACTAACTTCAACATCCCTATATGGTGGGACCCTCCTAGGCAAAGAAAGGATCTCTGCGCTATAGTATTTTGGAGTCGAGGCAAAAGCAAGAAGATGCAATGGAGTAGTCATTTTGTTCCACCTTTCAATGAGATGTGAGTGCACTTCCTTAAGAAGGTCTCTGTAGGATCTTGCTCTTTGGCATTTATGATGGTCTTAATTGACTCAATTCCATTATAAATCTCACCCATGCATGGATGATCCATATCAACAAATCTCAACATACTCACGATGGGCTCAGTAAAACTAAGCAAGTAATCCACACGATCCCACCATGTTTCATCCAGGATCAACAATTTCACATTTCTAGCCCTCTCACTGTTTGCTTGCCTCCATATACTCCAAAGGTCATTGATAACCATGCCACTCAATGCCTCTCGCACCTTCACAAGCCGTCTCAAGACGAGCGTGTGCGAGGAAAATTGAGTCTCAACGCAACCTAATAAGAAATCAAAAGAAATAAAATTAAGACAAGTAAATTTAAAACATTCAAAATTCTACAAATTACAAACTTATAAAATTAATTTAATGAATTTTAAAAACTAATAATTATTTTTAAAAATAAAAAAGAATGTTACGGGCTACCTTCAATAGCTGCAATGTTGAGAATTTACGAAAGATGGCTTGGGACATGTGGTGGTTGCTTACAAACATTTGAATCTCACTTGCCTCCTCATATACTTGTTTTGTGCCCAATTTTTTTGCCCAATTTTTGTAACACTAAGTGAGGGAATGAACCGCACAAGGTGTCCAAAATATGTGTCCATACCGTGCCTCAACCAACAACCCTGTAGCTCTACAATTTTTTTGCATTGTCCGTTACAACTTGGACAACATTTTGAGGCCCCACCGCCTCAATAGATTCTATGAGGATATTGGCAATGAATTGGGCATCCTTCACTTGCCCCTCACAATCAATAGCCCTGAGAAACATCGCCCCTTTAGGACACATGGCAACCACATTGATCAATGGCCTATTTGCTGTATCTTTCCATCCGTCAGAAATGATGGACACTCCTGTTTCGAGCCATTGATTCTTGATGGGTAACAATGAGTCTTCAACTTTTTTCTTTCTTTTGACAATAAGGTGGTGCGCACCTTTTCATACCCTGGGCTAATGTACCCTTTAGGGGCTTCATTAATACATCTCACCATATCTTGCCAGTATGGTGATCTAACAACATTAAATGGGACACCACATGCATAAATAAAATGTCCAACACTTTGGTTAGCTATGTCCCTACTTTCATTTTGGAATGCCCTTTCCAATGGGCCTACATCTTTTGTTCTTTTGTGAGAAAGAGGTGAATCCTCTTCCCCTCCAGTTGCAATAGGTGTAGACAAAAATGGGTGATCTGGGGCCACAACATCAACAGAAGGAGAAACAGGTGGCTTGCTAATGGTATGTGATCTTCCTTTTCTTGCCATAGGATGATTGGATTTTAATGCCATTGTTGCATCTGCTTCCTCTTGCTCTTTGATGTATGCAAGGGTCTTTGCACGTGGCAACCCCTTTCCATCCAACCCTCCACATGTTCTAATTCCGTGGCCAATAGCCCCACACAAATGGGCTTTCACCCGACTGTAGGAGCTCTTAAATTGCATATTACATTGTGAGCAAACCCAAACAAAACCCCCTCCACCTGGTAATTGTTCTAGTTGTTTGACATAGCTCCAAAGGGGGGAGGATGGATCACTTTTGTTAAGGAGACCTTTACTACTTTGACCCACAGAACTAGAACTCGCAGCCATTTTAAGTTTTTAACTGCACAATGCATTTAAAAAAATGAAAACAAATTTAGTCTTGAGAAAATGTTGGAAGTTTAAAATTTAAATTTAAATGAAATCAAATGTAGAAAAATGAAGCTTAAAAGTTAAAACAATAACAAAAAACAAACAAAAAAAAAACTAAAAATAATAAAATATTAAATACAATTAACAAACTAAAACACTCTAAAAAAATCACAAAATACTTACCTCAATACACCCAACACCAATAATGCAAGCTCCTTGAACTCCTTGTCACTTGTTGCAAGCTCCTTCAACTATATGGCACTTGAAATCAACCCTAAGCAATTGAAAATAGTGGAAAAATTGAAGGTGAGAGTCAAATATGCAAATAAGAGGCAAGAATGCAAATGTGAGGTAAATGACTTGTTGTTGTTATAGAGTTTGGGCGCACAAATTAGGGCTTAAAAGAATATTTTAATGTTTATAAAGTCGGTTTGACCTTTTTTTTGACCAAAAACAAAAAAAAATTAAAAACGTGTCAAAAATCCGTGGGTACGGCCGGGTACGGGCAGGGTTCTCCGTCAGCGGGGCCGGATGCGGCCGGGTACGCCCACGATGTACTTGGCCGTACCGCGCCGCATCGACTGGACCCGTGCACTGCACGAACCGTGCTCTCGAACCTGCAGCCCTTAGGGGCCGTACTGGCTACCTAGGTATATATAAGTAAAAGGTTAATTAAAGTTTGCAACCTTTGATGATACCTTTCTGTGTACTAACTAAACTTTATTAGAATATGTTAAGCAACTTGAAACTTAATGTGTACTTGGTACTCAACTATATATCAAGTGCACCTAAATACCCTTTTAAGCTGCTTACAATATTGTCTTAAGAGGACTTATGCACAACTTTGTCTCTTATAGATGTTCAATTTAATACAAGTTGGAAAGGATTTGGATTTTTGCTTCGAATTGTATACTCTGTTGCAAGAGAATAATAGTTCTCATCTCTTTCCCTGTTCTTATTCTAAAACGCTTTCTTCATTACTGCAGTTTCCTGGAAGTACTTTCTCTGAGGAGCTAGTGGATGATGTCCAAACTTCTGAAGGTTGTTATCGGATTGGACATTTTGAACATTCAAGAAGACCACAAGCTTTAGCTGAAGACTTGAGCGGAATTTCTGATGGCAGGTTCTGCAGTTACACTTTTGTGCTTTACATTATTTGTTATGTTCTGCAAAAGCTCTATCTTGTGCATAATTTACATAGTTTCCTCAAGGGTATGTTGATGTAAAGTATTAGTAACTGGTGTTCAACTGCCACAGTGTTCTGCTTATGAAAATCCTCTTTTCTGTAGGTACATCCATGTCTATTGTATTTATTTCCTCACCCATGGCATTTAGATTCTTGTATCTTTCATTTTTTTATCGCCGATTAGTGAAAGATTTGTTAAGGCTATGGGCATGCCTATTCAATATAAGCTGATTTTATGGTTCTTTTTTATATGTGCATCACTCTTTGTAATTCAGCGCTTATTTTAAGTGCCAAAATCTGGTTTGGGAATCTTGTTTTGTTAATACTTAACAGAGAAGTAACAGCTAGTTCAACTTTTGATGTCTGGATATCTAATCTTCTTCAGTGTAAAGTGTTTCCTTTACTGATACAATTGTCATTTACACTTTGGTCAGAACATATTCACCCTTAATGATGTATAATGGATTGTCTTATATTATGGCCTTGCTGGTAGGAAGCATACATAGCTGAATCTCAAATTCCTATCAGAGAGATGGTGTTGTTCTGTAATTGCAACCACAGTAGAGAAAAACCTTAAAATTGGAGAAAAAAATACATTTTTCTATGGCTGTATTAAAACCTATGTTACAAAGTACGCCATGCTTTTTGGAAATGTTCAAACATTGCCGACTTTAGCGTCGTCGAACATGAACTTGAATTTTATACATTATTTTTTACGTGGAAGTTTTTAACATGCTTTTGCATTATTTTGTAATTAATTCCGATATTAGAGATGGTGTTCTATAATTGTAACCACGAGAGAGAAAATCCTTAAAATTGGAGGGAAGAAAATACATTTTTTAATGGCTGTATTGAAACCTATCTCACAAAGTACACCAAATTTTATGGAAATGTTCAAACAATGCCGGACTTTAGCCTCGTTGAATATGAACTTGAATTTTCTATATTATTTTTACTTGGGATGTTTTTGACATTATTTTATAATAGTGTTTGTATGAATGTGTGTGCGTGTGCATGTGTGTGTGTGCGTGCATGTGTGTGTGCGCATATGTGTGGGTGTGTGTGTGCGTGTGTGGGGGTGCGTGTGTGGGGGTGAGCGTGCACACGTTTGCGCGCGCATGTGTGTGAAAGATGAGAGCTCAAAGTTCTCTCTACTTTGTTCCTCTAACATATTTATGCATTATTTGAAAATTACAATGATACAAAAGTTCTTTTGTTTTGAACGCTCCACCCCGTGTGAGCCAAAAACAGACCCTAAAACTAGATAAAAAAATTAGTGTATTTTTTTTTTTTTAAGTCAAGCTTCTAAACCAAGTGCACGACCCACTAACAAGCCCGCACGATTAACACAAAACTTCCCAAACAGGTCCCATGATTAATTAAGTCTAACCCGGACACCTAACTATAATCATTTCCTGTAACTAGTTCAAATTTGACATTATTAACTTTTACCCCTAGTTTGTGCTCAAAACGCCCATTAAAAGCTAACAGAATAGTTCTCTAATTCCATTTATCTCTATTCTCCGTAAATGTCCTTTACTTGAATTAAAATGGTTAATCATGCGAAAACCTTCCCTTGGTTAATTTAATTTCCGTAAATTAAATTAATCCTCTAGAACTAAATTAATTTTCCTTTCCACTTCAAAATATTTCAATTGATTAATTTAATTTCACTAGATTAAAGTAATCGACTTAGTTAATTTAATCGCCCCAGATTAAATTAAGTTAACTCAATTAATTTAATTACCCCTAAATTAAATTAAGTTAGTCGATGAATTTAATTTCTCTAAATTAACTTAAGTTAAATCACTAGGCTATTTTAATTTCCCCTAAATTAAATTAGTTTATAAAAGATAAGTCAAATTAATCTCTAGTTAAAAATTAGCCCATAACACTCAACTAAAAATAATGACAATGACTATAGTCACAATTAAATTTATTTAAGTGGGGTGGAAGATGGAGCATCCATCTCCCACCCTTTCATTATTTTAAATTACACATTAGATCTTAGGGCATCTCTATAAACCGTAAAAATCCTTAAGGTGAGCTTATGTTAGGTTTTTCTCTCTAAGCTCTCACTTTTTCTCTCTTCATTTTTCTTGTTTGCAAGTTTTTTTTGGGAGCACTCATTGGAGCATGAGCCCTTCATTTTGGATCCACACCCAAAGAAAAGTCTTGTTTATTGTTTATGCATTTGCATCTTTCACCCAATCTGGTTTCCACGGGGTTTGTATTCAAAAACCAGCAATGGATTCTTCTCTTTTTCGTTTTATTTCTTTTAATGTTGCAAAATCCCATTGACGGATATATACATATTTGTGTGCATGTATATATGTGTGTGCTCCAAAAAACTTACAGATAAGAAAAATGAAGAGATAAAAAGTGAGAGCTTAGAGAGCAAAATCTAATATAAGCTCACCTTAAGGATGTTTAGGTTTTTAGAGATGCCCTAAGATCTAAGGTGTAGATTAAACGAATCCAAGTGTAGCAGATGGACGTTGCATCTTCCACCCCACTTCAATAAATTTAGTTGTGACTATAGTTATTGTCATTATTTATAATTAGGTGTTATATATATATATATATATATATATATATATATATATATATGGCTTTTAAATCACCATAACTTAAATAGTTCAAATCTGCATCTAGTTTAAAAATGAAAGTGCAAGAGAAAATGTATAGTTAAGTAGTTGCAAGTATTTCAATAGATAATACTAGTGATTATTTTATTGGATAAATATATTCAACTAATTAAATATAACAATAATATACAAGCACATTTTCTCCATTTGAAACAATCTTGGAAATTTGATTCAAAACCATATAGATGTACTTTTAAAATCTCATTGTTCTTAACTAAGCGAAATTCTTGAATTTAACTTAAATACATTTCACACATTTTTAAAATCACATTTTGTCAACTTAAATCCCAGATTTTCAAAGGGGATAAATGGACATTCTTCCATGCTCAAAATATCAAATATCTCCATCTACTTGCTCTTTTATTTCAAACTAAAATGCAGATTTAAAAATTACTTATAACAACCATTTCTCCAATCCAATACTTCCAAACAAAATACAGTTTTAACACTACTTATTACAATAATAAACTCTATTTACATCCACAAATCAACAATGAAATTCTTTCCTTTTTCCCAATAATGAACCATTCTTAAGATAAACTTTACAACTTTAAAATATTGAAGAAATGCAAGTGGACAAGCCTCCCCAAAGAGGGAACAACATGCCCAATTTTTCAACAACTTTCACTTTTCCAAAACAGTCCCAAAAACTCCATTTGCTAATCTCCAAGTTTTCCAAAATAGCAAAGGCTTGGTTTCCTCCCAACCTATAGGCATCATCATATGCCCAATCTCAAGGTGATGAACATACTAGCCTCCCTCCAAGCCCATGGGAGAGAGGAGATGCTTCTCAAGATTGGCATAAGGGTTCACACACAAAACAAAAATGCAAACAACAAGAAACCCAACCAAAAAAACATCTTCTTTCATGACAAATCAAGTAGTACATTATCAACTTCATGGCATAGGGAGAGGATAGCAATCCATATATAGCCATAGGTATTTCAAATATGTTTGCAATATAAAATAATCATGTCTCCAACTCTTTATGCCTCCATGAAACTTATTCCCAAGCTCCTCCTTGTAAGGTTTTTCAAACCCTTCCCCTATTTGGTTTCCTTAACAAAGATGGGAGAGACTCCATCCACCATAGCAAGGAGGGCTCCCACTCCACCATAGGAGGGAGGAAATACCCATGTATGAGTGCTCCTCATATCCCTCATTTGTTCAAAACCTCCATTCAAAATTGGTGAGGATGCACTAGAAAAACATTCACAACAATAATCACTTTTCAAGCAACTGAAAAACACATGCATTCATAAGCAAATTAAGCCATCCATGTTTAGAAACCTACCTTGCAAAATCAAGCCAAAAGTCCAAGCTTATAAGCTCTCCAAGCCAAAGACAAGTGCAAATCCAACAAGACTCCAAGAAAGCACAACCTCTCCCAAATTTTAGAAAATTAATAAGGTTGAAAGTTAGTGGAACCTCAATTCCCCCAAATTTGGACGATAAATAGGGAAAAATCAGCAACAAAAGAACCAATGGAGATATCCATGTGACATCTAGTCATCATTTAACTAGTTGCCATGTCACTTCTCTCCCTCAAACCCAAGACCAAAAAGAAAGGTTATAAAATAGAATTTTCCAAACCCAAGAATAATTATTCACCCACTTGAGGTGAATTGAGCTCAACTCAAGTGGTCATGGGAAGACCAAGAACCGTGATGAATATGGGTGAGTAAATTTACATGGGGAGGTGGGAAGGTTCCTTTTGCATTTGAAAGAGTCTTCCCTAACCATAAGTGTATGGCTTTGGGTGATTTTTTCAAGGCAAAAAAGGCCCTCTACAAGCCATGTACACTTCCCAAAAAACCCATTCTTGCCAAATCCAAGTTTGGGTTAATTGGTGCCTTGGGAAGAGTGTAGCCTCCAAAGAAACAAGATAAGCTAAATCATTAGGCAAGTTAATACATGATCAATCATAATTTACTCAATTAGAATTAAGGAAAAGATAAGATAAAAATTAAATAAATTAATCATGGTTACCATCAAACTTAAATAAATAAAATTAAATCAAAACTATGAAGTAACAAAGAAACTCAAGATAATAATCATACCACAACAATTAATTACAAGACATGACATAATCAAATGATCAACAAGCCAAATGGCTCTCAATCCCAATTTGCCAAACCATACGACGAAAAATAAAAATGGGGTAAAATTTGGCCAACGGCCAATTGTGCCAACCATAAGAGCAATCTCATGAAACCCATGTTCGCAAGCCACGAAATCTACACATTGATGCACACACGCATCATATTTGCCTGATATAATATAATTGACTAACATAACATCCAAGCATATCAACAACTAACACGACATCGGTCTGAATACACGACAATCCAATATGAGAGGTGCGTACATCCCAAAACATTTTACACATAATCTAACATCATATATGCTACTATAAGCACCATAGAATTCAAAGAGCATATAAAGCTAATCATTGTGAAATAACATCCATTTCATAATTTCCATAAGGCTCATAATGTTAAACCACTAATCATCCATCCTGCCAACAAGTTAGTATAATCACAATATACATGATACCCATCAAAATGTTAATGTCAAGTACTTGAATCATAATTAAAGCACAATATAATAATATCAATATCATACGATGGAACAAAATATGAGTCAGCATAATCCAAGATACGATGTGTCGAGAAGAGGTGGGCACTACATCCCCTTTTCTAGAATTAGAGTTCCTCTTGTAAGTCACTTGAAAAATATAAGGGTATTGCCCCCTCAACGGCCCCGCATCCTCCCACGTAACTTTTGTCTCATTATACTTGTCCTATTGGACTCTAACTTGGTCCAGTCTCACCCTTGAAGGGATAGCCTCCGTGCTCCAAGATGTGCATGGGCTCTAGCATCCAATGTTCGTTGACCTCCATCTCGTATAGCCGACCAATCCAAAACATGAGTGAGATTTATCGTGCACATATCTCTGTAAAAATAAACATGAAACACGTCATGGACTCGAGATAGTTGTGGCGGTAAGGCTAGACGATAGGCAACAAGACCAATAACCTCCAGGATATTAAAGAGTCCAACAAAGCGAGGGGCGGACTTAGATCCTTTTCCAAAACAAATAGGACTCTTGTGCGGACGCACTCTCAAAATCCTTTTTCACCCACCGAGAAGTGATGCTTCACTCTCTTCGAATCCGCGTACGCCTTCTCACACACACAAGCTTGCTCTAGTTGTCTAATCAAAACAAGTTGCTGCTCTAAATCCTGCAAGTGGGCTGGTCCCAGAACTATTCTCGTCCTCAAATCTATCCCAACTCAAAGGTGTCTTGCAGGTCTATCATATAGAGCCCGATATGGTGCCATATCAATTGAACTAAGAAAACTATTGTTGTATGCGAACTCAACCAGATAAAGGTAGTCCTCCCATTTGCTCTATTGGTCCATCACATCCATCCTCAACATATCATCCAAAACTTGATTTACCCTTTCTATCTATGTGTCTGCGGCTAGGTCACCACATTCGCCGCATTTTATAGGAAAAATTCAAAAACCGCCACATTTGGAACAAACCCATTAAATTCGTTCAAATTCATGATTCAAATCAAACGTTTTGAACAATGATTTTAGTTAGTAAAAAATCGTTTTAAATATTCTTGAAAAATTGTGATTTGGGTTAGAAAAATTAATAAAATAATGATGATGTGGCTGCCACCGAGGAAGTGGAAATTGAGAGACAAGCGGAAGGTGAAATCAAGATCATGCGGTTTGCATGGAAAGAGAAAACCATGGAAGAAAACCTTGCAAATCGTCCTCTGAAAACTCTGCGTAGGCCTGCAAATTGTTGAAGGGAACCTCAAATTGCTTGAAGGGAACCCCGCAAATCATGTCCTCGGGAAACCCCGTACGCAGGCCTACGAATCGGGGAAGGAAACCATGCAAAATCTTGCCCGCACTGCAGACTAGTACACCAAAGTAATGGCATTTTGCGCAGACAACAATGGCGATGGGAGTGAGAGTTGTGTGATGGAGATGTTTGACAGAGACATGGTGAAAACTAGGTTTATGGAATACATTAGGAGTTAATTTAAAATATAGTTTATAGATATAATATATTTTAAAATATAGTTCATTACATTACAAGTTGATATATATATACTACCACAAAGTTTGTAAAATATATTGGGAGTTTATTTTTGGAAGCAAAATATTGAGTTCATAAAATATAGTATATTTTTAAATTTTTTTATCATTAAGTTATTGATATTTTAATTTAAACTCACAAATTTTTAATGTATGATTATGATATATTTAATTTTATAATATTACAAGTGCATTTAATCATGAATTTTATATCTAATTTTTATAAGAACGAATTTCTTACGAATTTTATCCTCCTCGAATTCGAACATGAATTCGAATGCGGTGACTTAGTTTGTGGGTGATGAACATAATTTAAGTTGAGTTGAGTGTCCAATGCTATCTCGAAAAGTGGTCTAGAAGTTCAATGTATAGATCGTGTTCCGATCAGAAATAATCTTTCTCATAATGATATGCGATGCACAATGTCATCAAGATACACTTTATCCATCGCGATCGCATTATACATCGTCTTTGTGGGAGAAAAGTGGGCGACTTTGGTCAACTTGTCCACCATCACCATGATGGCATCATGATGGTAGGAGGACATAGGGAGACCAACAATAAAATCCATCGAAACCACGTCCCACTTCCACTCCGGAATGGCGTGGGGATACAAAAGACTAGTAGGATGGGAATGCTCGGCCTTCACCCACCTGTCACTTTAGACAATGCGCGACAAAAGCGGTTGTAGCCTAACGTAATCCTTTCCAAAAGCATAAGTGGCAAAGCTCGACATGCATCTTCTCCACCCTTGGATGTGCTACATACAAAGCCATATGAGCCTAAAATAGAATCAAACTGCAAAGATCACCTTCCTTGGGCACATAAATTTTCCCTAGAAGCAAAGAAGGCCATCTACCTCTAAAAATACCCAACATACTTGCCCACCAAGGGGCTCTGCAATCGAACCCTTTGTCTAGCACCCTCATAAATTTTGTCCACTAGAAGGTGCTACAAAATCCTGTCTCGAAGATCCAATCTAAGGGTCAAGGAGAAAATATCATATTGCTACCTACTCAAGGCATCAACAACGACATTCTCCTCTCCCTTGATGTACTAAGTATCCACATTGTACTCACATAGGAACTCCAGTAACGCCGTTGTCGGGCATTGAGATTGGGCTAAGTGAAAATATGTTGAAGGCTCCTATGATCGGTCCTCAAAACAAAATGCTTGCCAAGAAGCAAGTGCCTCCAATGACTCAAGGCATGTATTACATTGCAAAGCTCAAGATCATGTGTGGGGTAATTAAGCTCGTAATCTTTGAGCTTGCGGGACTCATATGCGATGACATGCACTCGCTGCATAAGAATATCCCCAAGTCCCTCGAAGGAAGCATTTTTGCAAACCACAAAATCTTCAAGGGGATTTGGAACTCGCTAAGATATGGGCGGAAGTCGGGCGCTCTTTGAGATATTAAAAGGCCTACTCGCACATGTCGACCAAACAAACTTCTTTCCTTTTTGCTAAAGAGAAGTGATCGGATTAGCAATCCGGGAAAAGTCGTGAACAAATCTGCAATAAGATCCTTCTAAACCCATGAAGGTCATAACCTTAAGTGACCGAAGTGGGGGTAGGCCAATGAAGAATCACTGAATCTCTAAAGGATCTACCTAGATACGCTCGCCAAAATAAAAAGCCCCAAATACCGAATCTCGGTTTGAAAGAAGGAACACTTTTCTAGGTTCCCAAAAAGATGATGCTCACGCAATACTTGCAAAACCTGCCTCACGTGCTCCTCATGTTTCTCTAATGTGCGAGAGTAGATCAAAATGTCATCAAGGAAGATTGACACAAAATGGTCTAGGAAAGTCTTGAAGACTCCATTCATGAGACTCATGAACACGGCTAGAGCGTTAGTCATTTTGAAGGGTACCACTGTGAACTCATAATGGTCGTACTCGAGGCCCGAATGCAATCTTGTGAATATCTGTAATGTCCCCAAATGGACATATTTGACCCCCACTTGGATTTGAGGCAAATCCAAATACCCAAATGCAATTTATAGAACTTATCTTAAAGTATTTAATGCATATCTGAATTATATTATAAAGATGGTGACTAGGGTTAGTTGGAAAACCCAAACATATCAACTCTTATATTAGAATGTTTTCATCCAAATCTGATCCTACTTATTTATAAGACCAAAATATGAAGAAACATACAGATTTCAGATGCAAATAAGGCTAAAATCAATTTATTAAATCTGCAGAAAGGCTACCCATAAACACAACTGTAAATAATATTTCCAAGCCTCCAAAAATGCAGAAAATAAGATAACTGGTATCAAAAATCAAGGAAGCTCCAAAGAAGCCCTAGATTACTCAATCATCCCCAAAGGTAGTCGCTATACCAGAAATAAGGGCATACAATATAATGGCAATCTCCTCTTTCAAACCCTTGACAAAAATCTGCAAATCTTCTTTATTCAACAACTGAAATGAACTGAAAGTCTTTGCAAGCACAATGAAAACCATTGTTTAGAGAATCCTCACAAACTCTTAGAGGGTTTTCGTCCTTAAGAGGGTATTTCTAAATGGTTTCGTTCTTAGAAATAAAATAGATAAAATTGAAAGCTTCATACAAAATCAGATATGAGAGAAAATAATCAAGTGTCTCTCCAAGCAAGCCCCATTGCTTAAATAGAAGAATTGGGCTTAATGACCACCTCCAATAGCCAATCATATTTTTACTCGTTAATTGATTTCACCCACTTTCTCTCTTCCTAGGCAAGTCACATTTGCCTAGAATAAATTATTTGGCCCATATATTTTTTCTTTATGTTGCCGCTTTTTTATCACTTACTTTTGCTCCATAAGCAAGTCACACTTTTCCATGTATAATTTATTTTTTCTAAGCGCTTTTCCTTTTTGTTTGCTATTTTTTCTATTTTTAAGTTAATAATAATTTTTAGAAGTGCATATGATATTTTTATTTTATTTTATTTTTAATTTTGCACTTTATAATAAAATATTATAACTTAAGTCACCCTTATTTTCTTCCCTTAGCCATTGGGTAGACAAAATAGGCTAAGGGTCTTCAATTGGGAAGGGGATATTACAGTCCTCCCTTCCCAAAATTGCTTGCCCTCAATTTTGTCCAAGTGCCATGCCCAAGAGACAAAACATGCTGAAGTGATCCAAGATCCTTGCACCTGTACCTGTCAAATGAAACAGATCGTTCCACCATATACCCCTCTCAAGAGAATCATATACACAAAGTTGCATCAAAGGTATTACATAGTTTATATGGCAGATTTCTTCCTCTAATTCAACATTTTTCCCAAGAGGAAAATAAATCTGAATATGCATCAATAAATATGACCTTATCTCACTCATTCCATACCTTTCAATGCCATCAATATGCTCCAAGTGTTCAAGATAGACATATGTTGAGCTGCCCCCAACACTGTTGTCTATGTGCCTATTAAATGTATCTGAAAGCTGATCAAAGGCTGCTGGTTTGGAAATTACAGCAGGCTGCAATTTCACATAAGTGTCTATGGGAGGCTCTTCATGTGCAAGTTGCTCCATAAAGTCATCCTTGACTTCTTCACTTTGGTGTGGATCTGATTTGTCTTCCTTCATGGGTGTAGACTCCCTTGCATCATTTGACCACATCTTTGCCTTGTACTCTTGTAGATGTTGTTTCCCTTGAGTGGCTATCAATCTAGCAGCCCTAGCTCTTCTTTGCCACTCATCACACTTTCTTTGAGTTTCCATTACATCCTCCTTGCTTGCATATATGAATTTCTTCTCCTGTCTAATATCAATATTTGGTTCCTTTGGAGCTGAAATAATCTCTCTAACTTGGCATCCAACAAGCAATATTTCTTCCTCACTAATGCAATTATTTTGCTCAATGGAAACCATACCTTTCTCTCTAGAAGCTTCTTCTTCTTCCTTGGTTGCAGATCTGATTTGTCCTCCTTCGTGGGTGTAGATTCCATGGTTTCATTTCCTTGCTCATCCTTGCCATCCTGCACATCAAATCTTTTTAGAAATCTTTGTGAGAAATCTGCAAGTGAAGCAACGGATTCAACCCCTTGGGTCTTCAACAAATGACGCCACCATTTATGTGCTACTCCATCCATGTATCTAGAGCTCGATTCAAAAATCGCCAAAAATCGCCGATAAATCGCGATAAATCGCGTTCAGCCTGCAAAACGATTAAACTTACAAAAAATCGCGATTTTCGAAATCTGATAAATCGCCGATAAATCGCGGTCAAAAACCCTCGAAAATCGTTGAAAATCGCGGCTAAAATCGGCGAAAATCGGGGAAAAAAAACGCGGCTAGGGTATAAGACGAAAATAAAGTAAATCGATTTGTTTTTTATGTTGTTTTCTCTTTCCACGGGCTACAGTCGACGCGTGAGGGCACTAAAATACAGCGCGTATTTTTTACCAGTTCGTGTGCATTTCTTACCAGTTCGTGCTCGTTTTTACACCTGTTCGTGCGCGTTTTAGACCTGTTCGTGCTCGTTTTAGACCTGTTCGTGCTCGCGTGCTCGCGTTTTCTGCCTGTTCGTGCTCGCGTTTTATACCTGCGTTTTTTACCTGTTCGTGGCAGCCTGCAGGTATGTGTATAACTATATTTAATATTTATTATTAATGTATGTTAAAACTTAATATTAATACTTAATATTAATACTGTTAAAACTTAATATATTTAATGTATGTTAAAACTTAATGTATGTTAAAACTTAAAATTTTAATGTATGTTAAAATTTAATGTATGTTAAAACTTAATATTAATCTTTATTACGTATATTTTATGAATTTAAATGTTTTTAAAAGTAGCGATAAAGTTGCTGATTTTTTCCGATTTTTGCCGGTTTTTGCGATTCCCGATTTTCGATTCAAAATTTGCCTCGCCGATAAATCCCGATTTACAATTTTTTGAACTATGATCTAGAGATTAGCATGAGGGCATCATACTAACACATACGATTACAACACAAAAATGTCTTAAATTCATTCAACCAACATCGAGCAGACATTTCCTTAGTTCCATCAAAGAAAGGGACTTGGGTCTACTTCTTTTCTTTGATTGCATTCAGATATGATTTTTTTTTCTCTTCTATCCTCATATGCTGGGAGGATTTCAAGCTCTGATACCACTGTAATGTCCCCAAATGAACATATTTGACCCCACTTGGATTTGAGACTTTTCCAAATACCCAAATGCAATTTATAGAAATTATCTCAAAGTATCTTATGCGATCTGAATTATATTCTAAAAATGGTGACTAGGGTTAGGTGGAAAACCCAAACATATCATCACTTATATTAGAATGTTTTCATCCAAATCTGATCCTAATTATTTATAAGACCAAAATATGAAGAAACATATAGATTTCAAATGCAAATAAGGCTGAAATTAATTTATTAAATCTGCAGACAGGTTGCCCATAAACAGAGTTGGGAATAATATTTCCAAGCCTCCAAAAATGCAGCAAATAAGAGAACTTGGTATCTAAAAATCAGGGAAAATAACAGCAGCTCCAAAGCAGCCCTAGATCACCCAAATCATCCCCAAAGGTAGTCGCTATACCATAAATAAGGGCATACAATATAATGGCAATATCTTCTTTCAAACCCTTGACAAAAATCTGCAAATCTTCTTTATTCAACTGCTGAAATAAACTGAAAATCTTTGCAAGCACAATGGAAACCCTTGTGTAGAGAATCCTCACAAACTCTTGGAGGGTTTTCGTCCTCGAGAGAGTATTTCTAAATGGTTTCATCCTTAGAAATAAAATAGATAAAGCTGAAAGCTTCATACAAAATCAGATATGAGAGAAAATAATCAAGTGTCTCTCCAAGCAATCCCATTGCTTAAATAGAAGAATTGGGCCTAATGGCCACCTCCAATAGCCAATCATATTTTTCCTCATTAAATGATTTCACCCACTTGCTTTCTCTCCCTAGGCAAGTTGCATTTGCCTAGAATAAATCATTTGGCCCAAATGTTTTTCTTTATGTTCCCCCTTTTTATCACTTACTTTTGCTCCATAAGCAAGTCGCACTTTTCCATGTATAATTTATTTTTTTCTAAGTGCTTTTCCCTTTTGTTTGCTTTTTGTTTTCTATTTTTAAGTTAATAATAATTTATTATAAGTGCATATGATATTTTTATTTTATTTTATTTTCACTTTTGCACTTTATAATAAAATATTATAAATTAAGTCACCCTTATTTTTTTCCCTTAGCCGTCGGGTAGACAAAATAGGCTAAGGGTCATCGATTGGGAAGGGGATATTACAATCTACCTCTGCAATACATAGCTAATGGTACCTAGATTTGAAGTCAATCTTAGAGAACGTCCGACTCACTTCATGTGTTCAAAAGGTCATCGATCTTGGGTAAAGGGTAACGGTTCTTCACTTTGTTACCTTATTCAACTCTTGAAATCCACACAAAGACGAAAATATCCATCCTTCTTCACGAATATCACGGAGTGCGCTCGAAGGGGACACTCTAGGATGAACAATTCCCTTCTTGAATAACTCCTCCGACAAGATCTTGAGTTCATGAAGCTCGTGAGTAGTCATCCGATAAGGTGCTTAGGAGACAAGAGTTGCTTCGACACTAGATCAATGGCGAAGTCTACCTCACAACGTGGTGGCATCCCGAGAAGTTCCCTAAGCAACACGTCTCGTAAACTCTCTCAAAAGTAGATAATCATCTCGGGCGATCTCTCGGGAACTCCTTAGATCTATCACTTGACCGTGATGGAAAACGTCAGCATCCCTAGCGCATACACCGCTTAAGATGGATAGCAGAGATCATGGGTAGGGTTATTGGTGTCTCGAATTTTTGAAATAACAATGTCGTCTACCCAAGTCATATCTGGACTCTATATTTTTGAGCCAACAATCTAATTTGGCTTTATGAGCGTCAAGCCAAACCATCCCAAAACTACCTCATACGATCGCAAGGGTAAGATACGAGGTCGCAAGTGGTGGAAAATACCCCTAAGTCTAGGACACAACTCTCCACATAGGTGTCCACGACGATCTTGCCCCAAATGGTCAACTCTACCCGCCATCGGTTTGACTTCTAGCTACCACCAAACCACACCGGACCACAACCGTAGATGAAATAAAAGAATCGATGCACCAAAATAAAATAAAAATGAAACTACAACATCCCTAATCATACTTGAAACCTCGATAATTGCGGCCCGGTGCTCAACCTAGTGATCATCTACTGTGGCGTAGATGCAATGAGCACGCCCTACGTCTTCCACTATCTACTCCGACGTGAGACCAGTGGCATATCCAAAAGTACTCTACAAGGGCAATTAAGAGTATAATGACCAGGATCACTGCAAAACAAAACATCCCCGTCTCCGGTGTAGAACCACTTGTACTTTGTTGTCAGACGATCCTATGGGCCATGCCCTAGCCGATCAAGCAACTCGAGTGCCTCTGTCAGCCTATCATTCTTGACCACCCCGTCCTCCATCTCGAAACACCCCGACCTAGCTTAATCCTATCTCTCTCGAGCATCCCGAGGTGGCCTAGGTCATTAAAAATATTGATGAGAAGCCTATAGGGTCTTGCACCCGACAAGCAGTGTGGGTTTAAACCCTCCTCGCGAAGGTGGTGGTGCACTCTTGGGTCTAGTGTCATGTTGTAAAAGGTGCCCTATCCTAAAATCGACCACATTCTCGTCTCTAGACTCTTGGGCCTTGCCCTTGGTCTCCTTTGTCAAATACGCTTTCTCGACCGCTTTGTCAAGGGTCGAGAGAAACAAAATCCTAATTGAACCCGCCAAGTCTACATTCAATCCTCCTCGATAAAACATTTCACCTACGCTTTCTCCTCTCGAAGATAGTCCAAATATTGGAGTAGGTCTTATGAAATGGTTCTTGTCACCGTGTTACTTGTGCTTAGAACCCATACGAAGGTCATGAAACTCGTCTATCCGCTTCTGTACGAAGTGCTCAGACATATAAGGCACTCGAAAGCGTTCCTCGAACAACTCCCAAGTGATTGTGTCACGCGAGAGATGGAGCTTCAGCTCCTTTGATCTCCACCAAATGCCTATTGCGTCTCGTAGGAGATGAATACCCTATTCTTCCTTCATGTTACTCTCGAACACCTGAAGCCCAAAACAAATGGCCAAACTGAGCAACCTTGCCTTTGCACCGAAACCATCCGTAGAACCTCTAAAGGTGGGAAGTTATAGCCTAAGCAAATCTTTGATCACGCCTGCCGGTCCTAAATTGTGAGTACGGGGCTTTGCCAATAACTCTAAAGGTGGCGAAGATGGTCTCATGGGCGATGACGCCCTATCCGGTGATGGTGGCCTACCGACACCCATAAAGTGACTCTGCGTTGCAATGCACCCCTATCCTAAGGTGCTCTCGGGTTATGGGATCTCGCCCGCCGCTCTAGAATAAACGAGATGAAGAAGCACGAGATGCTTGCTCGCGCCGAGGCCCCTCTATTGTCTACTATGGCACGCCGGTCTCTATGGCCTCCTTGTCACGGGTAAGTGGTCCTAAAGCACTCCCATGCTTTGAATGGTCTCAAGAATCTGTGGCCCAAACTTTGCAGAAGGAAGTGTTTTAAAAACCATTCCGGTTCCGGTTCGGTTCGACCGGTTTGACCGGTTCATTAAAAAAATTGCAAACCGTTAGAAAAAGCCAACTAATGATCGGCTTCAGTATAGAACCGATCGATTAATACTGCCGGTTCGATCGAACCTTCTGTTCCGTGTTGAACTCGTCAAACCCGATTCCCTCTTGAACCGATTTGAGCTTGTTAAGGGGCAAGTTTTTCCTTAAAACATTTTTTCCAATTCTAGATTTTAATTTACTTTTTCTTAACTGTGACCCTAAAATGATGTTATATAGACCCTGTTTGGAACAACAACGATTAAATGATCTCGTCTTCATGCAATACAACCTCCGGCTAAGGCGCAACCAATTACTGAATAGGATACCTAATACATATCCCATTGTCTTGGATGATATTGATCCAACCTCAGAATGAGTAGAGTCACTTGACAAAGTTTGATCACAATGACTCGGGGTGGATGGCTTCGGATGATGAACCATTAGTAGCACCGGGACAGTGGCAAACACTAGCCGTGCTACTACAACTACTGCAGATGTTCGTGAGGTTTCCTATGTGTCTGAGCCAAAGGAGCATGATCACATTGATGAGAATGAGGATCCCATTCTTAGCAGTGGTGTTGAGTTTGATGATTGATATCAAACATATAGTAGCTTGTTTTATATTGTCTTTTGACTCTATACGCCATTTAGAGCCCCATTGTTTATGTATTTTGTTTTGGATATGTAGTGCACTTAGTGTTGTTTCACTATAATTACCCTTACATGGTATATGCATGAGAAAACTTTGCATATTTTGTCTCTAATTATTTGTAATCATGGTTTGGAATCTTTAAAATTTCTTATTTTCATTAAATTGTAATATTTTATGTATTTTTTAGTAAACCGGTTCATAAGTTTTAAACCGGACCGGTCCGATTCGGTTCGTTCCGGTTCGGTTCCGGTCCAACCCTTGACCGGTTCGAGTCCGGTTCCGATTTTTAATATATCGACGTGATGATTGGTCCACGTGAGGCGGGTGGGGGTGACACGAGTGGTTACACGTGGTGGCCCACGTGCACCGTGTCCTCGGCCTCTAGCCGCTCCACATCCTCTCCCTCGCCTATGCATTCTACAATCGCACAAGGAATGAAATTAGATTACCATCCAAGTTCAAGTTTTAGAGTTTAGATCAATTTTTAAGTTTTTGTCAAATTTTAGGTTATGGTCCGGATTAAAGTTTGTCACTTCACCAAATGAGGCATCAGAGAAACGTTTTCTACGTGGGGTTCTTTAATTAGCCTTTCCAAGTATTTGTTAATTAATCCCGTTACTATTAAAACCAAAACAAAGAAATGAATCCCCGAGCTCCCAATGTTGAAACCCACTTCTACGATACTAGGTGTAGCGCCCTACTACTGCACGAGCTGCACCCTAGAACTAGAGAACAAAACTTTGGTAATATTTTTTTGAAGTCAAACTTCTAAACCAAGTGCGTGACCCACTAACGAGCCCGCACGACTAACACAAAACTTCCCGAAACAGGGTCCCGTGATTAATTAAGTCTAACCAAGACACCTAACTAAATCATTTCCCGTAACCAGTTCAAATTCAACGTTATTAACTTTTACCCCTAGGTGGGCTCAAAACTCCCAATACAAACTAACAGAATAGTTCTCTAATTCCACTTATCTCTATTCTCCGTAAATGTCCTTTAATGAATTAAAACGGTTAATTATGCGGAAACAACATTCCCTTGGTTAATTTAATTTCTATAAATTAAATTAATCCTCTAGAATTAAATTAATTTTCCTTTCCACTTTAAAATTAGTTTACTTGATTAATTTAATTTTTTTAGATTAAATTAATCCACTTAGTTAATTTAATTGCCCCATATTAAATTTAGTGAACTCAATTATTTTAATTTCCCTAAATTAAATTAATTTACTTGATTAATTTAATTTCTCTAAATTAAATTAAGTTAATTCATTAGGCTAATTTAAATTCCCTAAATTAAATTAGTTTATAAAAGATAAGTCGAATTAATCTCTAGCTAACAATTAACCCATAACACCCAATTAAAAATAATGACAATGACTATAGTCACAACTAAATTTATTTAAGTGGGGTGGAAGATGGAGCATCCATCTCCCACCCTTGGATTATTTTAATCTACACCTAGATCTTAGGGCATCTCTAAAAACCCTAAAAATCCTTAAGGTGAGCTTATATTAGGTTTTGCTCTCTAAACTCTCACTTTTTCTCTCTTCATTTTTCTTGTTTGCAGGTTTTTTTGGAGCATTCATGGGAGCATGGCTATGGAGATGAGCTCTCCATTTTGGATCCACACTCCAAAAAACACTCTTGTTTATTGTTTATTCATTTGCATCTTTCCCAATCTGGTTTTCATGGGGTTTGTATTCCAAAACCAGTAATAGAATATTTTCTGTTTTTGTTTTATTTCTTTTAATGTTGCGTATAGATCCCATTGAGGGGGCGCCAACATATAGACCGTGCCCAACCATAAGTTTGCGTCCCATATATGAATATATTTAAAAATAGTTGTATTTTAATATGAAGTGGCCAAGGGTTTATTGTATGCGGCCATGGGTTTGGCCGCCCACATCCATGTGCCCTCCCATGGTAAACACACACACAACATATATATATATATATGTGTGTGTGTGTGTGTGTGTGTGTGTGTGTGTGTGTGTGTGTGTGTGTGTGTAAATATGTATGCAAATCCTTCTATTTTAAAATGTAAGTTGTTATTTTCCAAAGAGAACAATGTTGCAGGGGATAAAACATGTAAAAACAACCATTACTATTTTCTAGATTTATATGTATTCAACGATACACGCATGCACATATGCGCACACACACACAGTTTTTAAATCACCATAACTTAAATGGTTCAAATCTGCATTTAGTTTTAAAATGAAAGTGCAAAAGAAAATGTATCATTAAGTAGTTGCAGGTATTTCAATAGATAAAACCAGTCATTATTTATTGTATAAATATATTCAACTAATTAGATATAACAATAATATATAAGCATATTTTCTCCATTTTAAGTAGTTGCAGGTATTTCAATAGATAAAACCAGTAATTATTTATTGTATAAATATATTCAACTAATTAGATATAACAATAATATATAAGCATATTTTCTCCATTTGAAACATTTTAGGGAATTTGATTCAAAAACATATACACGTACCTCTAAATTCACATTTTTCTTAAGTAAGCCAAATTCTAGAATTTAACTTAAATACATTTCACACATTTTTAAAATCACATTTTCTTAACTTAAATTCCATATTTTCAAAGGGGATAAATGGAGATTCTTTCATGCTCAAAATATCAACATTTCTCCGTCTACTTGCTCTTTTATTTCAAACTAAAATGCAGATTGAAAAATTACTTGTAACAACCATTTCTCCAATCCAATACTTCCAAATAAAATATAGTTTTAACACAACTTATTACAAAAATAAACTCCTCCATTTACATTTATAAATCAACAATGAAATCCTTTCCTTTTTCCCAATAATGAACCATTCTTGAGATGACTTAACAACTTTAAAAATAATGATGAAATGCAAGTTGACAAGCCTCCCCTAAGAAGGAATCACATGCCCAATGTTTCAACAACTTTCACTTTTCTAAAACAATACCAAAAACTCCATTTGCTAATCTCCAAATTTTCCAAAACAGCAAAGGCTTGGTTTCCTTCCAACCTATGGGCATCATCATATGCCCAATCTCAAGGTAATGAGCATACTAGCCTCTTTCCAAGCCCATGGAAGAGAGGAGATGCTTCTCATAATTGGCACAAGGGTTCACACACAACAAAAAATGCAAACATGAAACCCAACCAAAAAAACATTTTCTTTCACAGCAAATCAAGGAGTACTATTCTCAACTTCATGTCGTAGGGAGAGGGTAGCAATCCATACACAGCCATAGGTATTTCAAATATGTTTGCAATATAAAATAAATAACCATGCCTCCAACTCCTTATGCCTCCATGAAACTTATAGCTCCTAAGCTCCTCCTTGTAAAGTTTTTCAAACCCTTCCCCTACTTGGTTTCCTTAACAAAGATGGGAGAGACTCCTTCCACCATAGCAAGGAGGGCTCCCACTCCACCATAGGAGGGAGGAAATACCCATGTATGGGGGCTCCTCATATCCCTCATTTGTTCAAAATGCCCATCCAAAATTGGTTAGGATGGACTATATAAACTTTCACAACAATAATCACTTTTCAAGCAACTCAAAAACACATGCGTTCATAAGCAAATTAAGTCTTCCATGTTTACAAGCCTACCTTGCTAAATCAAGCCAGCAAGTCCAAGTTTCAAGCTCTCCATGCCAAATCCAACAAGATTCCAAGCAAGCACAAACTCTCCCAAATTTTAAAAATTAACAAGGATGAAAGTTATTGGAACCTCAATTCCCCAAATTTGGAGGATAAATAGTGAAAATTCACCAACAAAATAACCAATGGAAAGAGATCCATGTGACATCCAGTCATCATCCAACTAGGTGCCATGTCACTAGTCTCCCCCAAACCCAAGCCCAAAAAGAAAGGTCATAAAATACAATTTCCCAAACCCAATAATAATTATTCACCCACTTGAGGTGAATTGAACTCACCTCAAATGGTTTTGGGAAGACCAAGAACCATGATGAATATGGGTGAGTAAATGCACATGGGGAGGTGGAAAAGTCCCTTTTGCATTGGAAAGAGTCTTCCCTAGCCACAAGAATGGCTTGGGGGCTATTTTCAAGGCAAAAGATGCTCTCTTCAAGTTATGCACACTTCCCAAAATCTCATTCTTCCCAAATCCGAATTTGGGTGAAGGGGTGCCTTGGGAAGAGTGTAGCCTCCACTAAACAAGGTAAGATAAATCATTAGCCAAGTTAAAACATGATTAATCATAATCCACTCAATTAAAATTAAGGAAAAGATAAGATAAAAATTAAATAAATTAATCATAGTTACCATCAAACTCAAATAAATTAAATTAAATCAAAACTATGAAGTAACAAAGAAAAGCAAGATAACGTCATACCACAACAATAAATTACAAGACATGACATAAACAAATGATCAACAAGCCAAATGGATCCCAATCCCAATTCGCCTAAGCATACGAAAACAATTAAAAGTGGGGTAAAATTTGGCTAACGGCCAATTGTGTCGACCATGAGAGCAATCTCCTTAAACCCATTTTCGCAAGCCTTGAAATCTGCACACGCATCATATTTGCCCAATATAATATAATTGACAAACATAACATCCAAGCATATCAACAACCAACACGACATCAATGCAATACACAACAATCCAATACGAGAGGTGTACATCCCAAAACATGTTACGCATAATCTAACATCATATATGCTACCATAAGCATCATAGAAATCAAAGAGCATATACAGCTAATCATTGTGAAATAACACCCATCTCATAATCGCCATAAGGCTCATAATGTCTAACAACTAATCATCCATCCTGCCAACAAGTTAGTATAATCACAATATACATCATATCCATCAAAATCATAATGCCAAGTACCTGAATCGTAATCAAAACACAATATAATAATCTCAATATCATACGATGGAACAAAATATGAGTCAACATAATCCAAGATACAATGTCAAGAAGAGGTGGGCACTAAATGTTTGAACTTTAAGACTTTTTTTTCCCCAAATTTAATTGATTGGCGAACTTGAACTTAACTTTATCATCATCGAGCATGAATTCAAACCTTGTGACTTAGATTAAAACCCTCATTTTATGTGTGAAAGAGGTCAATGTTGACCCACTCTCTAACACTAGGTCCATAGATAACAAGCCAACTTCATTGCGATTTCAGGGTTCACTTAAATATAAGCTTCATTCCTGGCCAAAGATAATTTTTAATTATCTCTTATGGGATTTTGGGCTGTTTCAAGAGAGAAATAGCCACCGGGAAAAGTTATTAGAGACCAACTAGCTGGTCTGGATTTGTAAAATATTCTAGATTATTCATAAATGCGATTGAAGACATTCTATGAAATTCATAGGAAAGTAGGAAAAGTTTTGAGTGTATATAAAAATATAGTGTTCTAAAAACAATGGTTAGAATTGAAAGATCCTATGACTTAGCGAGTTTATGATGGATTGAATCACATTTTTACCACTCGATTATACTCACCACAATTTCATTGTATCATATAGATAATTCTTTTGTCCTACAGGAAGTATTGTTTTTAGTGAAAGTTCAATGCAAGTTCCTATCATTACATTCCTCTTTATTCCTGGATATTCAATAGGAGATTACTCGTTTTAATTCTTCTTGATGTTTTTAACTTTTGCAGTGACAACACTTAGTCAATGTTCTCAATAATATTAAGTTAAAGAATCATTGTATATTTGAGTGATGATCTCTTTAACAAGTTTGATCAACTCCTTCCTAGTCTTTGAAATATCATTTTTATAATCTTTTATCATCCTAATCTGATCTATCCAGTTTCAATCTACAACATTTCATCCAGATTATAGCCTTGAACAGCTTGTATTATTAAAATAATACAATAAATAGAGGGCTCTATCTAAATAATGAATTAAAAAGTTATTGGAGAGGAAATAAAGAAATGATATCAGAGGGTCAAATTTTGATAGCCCTTTTTGCTGCTTTTATAACAAGCATTTTAGCTTTTTGTGGGATAGGGATTCAATGTTTAGTCACTCTCTAACCATAATTGATTCTATATCGAAAATTCTATATGATGGGCAGCACTGTTCTATCATTCATATGCTATTGGCATACTATGTAAATCTTAAAATTAGGATATGTTTGGGAAAATAATCCATAATTAACTGTGTGTACTGATAGATTATAACTGTTTTAACACACTGGGTTAACTTTATGGTTTGAAATCATGTGTTTTACCAGAGGTGTGAAAAAATCCTCATCAATCAATCAGCTGAGAGGTTGGCAGCATTGTCCTAATGAAGATATTGTTATAGAGGACCATTGCTGGCACTTATATGACAACGTTTGGACGCTTATAAGTGACATGAATGGAATAGGCACAAGCAAGAGAATTGTAGAGACAAAAACAATAGGCCCATCCTTGGGTCAAAGAGCGCGTGGTTTAGTAGAATCTCTCAACATGCCAGCAGCTGAAATGGCTGCAGCAGTTGTATCTGGAGGACTTGCTGGAGTTGTCAACATTAACACAAATAAGCTTGTTGACAAAGCTATCCGATTACGAGGAGAAAAATTCCCAAGGATTATCTTCCGACTAGTGTTACTGTACGTTTACAAATCTGATCTTGAAGGAGCATCACGTTGTGCACAACATTTTGTATCCCTTCTTCCACGTCTCTTCCTAAATGACAATGAGCAGATTAAAAACAGGCTTCAACTCTTCATTTGGTATTTCCATTTCTCCTGATTCAAATATTCTCAGTTTATAGTTTTTATGAATTTTTAAATTAGGTTTTAATATTGTGTACCTCTTTGTCTAGTTTAATTTCTATTCACCATTACACTTATTTCTATCAAATCCAACCATAACTGAATGTCAATCTCATTTTTTTGTGCAGGTCCTTGCTTGATGCAAGAGCACAAATTGGGAGCTTTGATGATGGGGCCCGTTTTCATGTCATCTCTCAGTTGATACGAGAAAGTGTAAGGCATGGTAAGAGCATGCTAGCTATGAGTATTGCTGACAGAGATAACTCGGAAGATCCAATAAACACTCTGAACGAAACCAGTTCTGTTAACAGTTTACTGCACAGAGAGAGAGTTGTTGCCGCGGTATGTTGACAGAAGCCCATGGTTATGATGCTGCTAAAAATTGAAATGTGAATGAAACATAGATCTTATACAATGCACAAAATATTGATGTATCTCTGATGATAATGCATGAAGTAAATTGAATGAGAAAACAACAACATGATGATGCCTTCCATGTTTCATAATTTTGTTCCTGTCCTATTTAGAAATTTATTAATGTGTTCTAAATAACTTGTTACAGGTGAGAGATGAATTAAACTACATAAAATCATCCATAGCAGAGCGCCAAAAACAAGTGCAGGAACTTCGCATTGAGCTTGACGAGGTGTCTAATTTGGAGTGCCTCCAGAAGAAACAACTTGAGGATGAGCTGCAAAGTAACTTGAGCATGATTTGTTCAAGTGATGGAAATCGTAGAGCTGCATCGCGCCTTGCTTATGATGAAGACCAACAATCTGTAGCTGTAAGATATATTTTATAGGGTCATTAGTATTATTTCGACATAGACATTGCTTGAATTTATCTTCCTCTTGACTTGTCAGTGTCTATCCTCTATCAGTGGTTTTGTTTCTTGAATTTGCATGTTATATCTATGAGTAGGTTAGCAGTATGATATATTGCCTATTACTGTTTATCAAACCCTTCATATGCAATGCTCTTAAATAATAATTACAACTTTGTACATTTCAAGTGAAAAACAGCTATGATTCTACCAGGCAGTTATAGTTTTATCAAGCTAATATGTAAGTTCATGGCGGCTCATTAAAGTTTTAAAATTGCAGGATAATAGTTCCTAATTCATTTTGGGAACAATAACTGTTTCTTACTTCGCTTTGTTATTTCCCAGGACAAATGGTGCCATATGTTTAGGGATCTGTCCGATGAAAGAGGGCCAGGTCAGCCACGCCTTTCCCAAACAATAAATTGACACAGTGGAAGCTTGATAAAACTGAAGATCCATACCGGCGAAGGCTGAAACTGAAAAGAAACTATCTTTTTGAAGAACAGCTTTGCCATCCTCCATCTACATTTTTGCTTGGTGATTCTGAAGCTGGCCAAAATGATGATAACTTGAATCCTGGCATGGCGAGTAATGTGTTTGGTGAAGTCAAAAGTTTCCTGCTTAAGGGTTTGCGAGGAATCAGTGAAGAGGAAATTCTAGATGTTCCAGGAAATGAAGAAGATGAGCGCTTAAACATTGATTCAGCTCCCACTGAATTCAGTCCTGCACTACATCATACTACTGAACATGTTGATCACACAGAGGAGAAAGGAGAGGATGAAATTTCAGACAATAGGCAGGAACAGAATGGAAAAATCTCTGAGGCACAAGAGGATGAGGTATATTCTGCATAAATGCATGTATTTTACAAAAGCAAGAATTGACGTAAGTGTGATAGAGTCCTGCATATTTTAAAATTACAGAATGTTATCTCTGCAGGTTCTCCTTTCAGTTTCTTGTGTTGTTATTACACCGAAGAGGAAAATGGCAGGCCACTTAGATGTTATGAAAACTTCTCTGCACCTCTATGTTGAGTTTGTGGTGGAGGGAACAGGCGGGTCACGTGTTTTCAATAGTCAGGGTGGTTTGAATTATCCTTACAATGCCGAATCTGTTCATTTGGAAAGATCTTTGAAACAAAAATCTATTTAGTCCATGCTGGTGGAGACAGTGAAAAGGGAAATCCCATGGAGAGATTTGATCCTGTTCAGCAAAGGGCTTTCTCTGGAAAACAACCAATGGATGTTAAGCGGCATAGGCGATGGGATATCTGTAAGGTAAATGTGTTAGATACTTTGATTATTATAGGTTCTACAACTTTAGAAGTTTTAGTCCTAACATTTCTTCAAATTATTGCAGGTTAAAGCTGTCCATTCGACTCGTTATTTACTGCAATATACTGCAATTGAAATCTTCTTCAGCCATTCAATTTCTCCTGTTTTCTTGAATTTTGCCTCACAAAACCATGCAAAAGATGTGGGGAGACTGATTGTCTCTTTGAGAAATGAGACATCTTTTCTGAAATTAAGTTCAAGAAGCAGAGATGAAATTATTCATTTCATTGATAAACGATTAGCTATTGAGATGGCAGAAAGGGCAAGAGATGTCTGGCGAAGGCGAGAAATAAGTAATTTTGAATATTTAATGACTCTGAACACCCTCGCAGGGAGATCCTATAATGATCTAACCCAGTATCCTGTTTTCCCATGGATTTTGGCTGATTACACTTCTCAGAATCTTGACTTTAATAATCCAGAAACATATCGTGACCTTTCTAAACCTGTTGGTGCTTTGGACTTGAAGAGATTCCAGGTTAAAATGAATTCAAAACTTCAAGTTGTTTTATTGTTGTAGATGTGTTTGCATAAGTAAAAAATCTTACTTATCTAAGTCATTCCTTTTAACTCATTTTCTAGTTCTTGTCACTAACAATGCATCTCTCAGGTCTTTGAAGAACGGTACCGTAACTTTTTCGATCCTGATATTCCTAGGTAAAGTATAGTTCATACACCCCTTGACCCTTAGTGCTCTTCAACATTTTGTAAAAGATCTGTGAGTATAGGTTGATTTGAGACTGTAATTTACTAATTAGACTCATTAATTCACTTCCACAGCTTTTACTATGGATCTCATTACTCAAGTATGGGAAGTGTGCTTTATTACCTTCTGAGATTGGAGCCCTTTACAACACTACATCGTAATTTGCAGGTATTATGATTTGGAAAGATGTTATGTTTTTCCTGTCTGAGACATTGTTATGAAGACAGTAGAACCTGATATTTATTACAAACTTGATTTACCTTTGAGTTCAAAATTTGAAAAATTTACTTGACGAGAAGTGTAAAGCTATGTTGTTTCTCTTTTCCTTCGGTTACTGAAAAGTAGCTTTAAGCACAATACACCTTGTCTTGGGTGCATTATAATACAATTTCAAATACAGATTACATACAGCTGATATGTATTATTTTTGCTAAATATACCTAGTGAGAGGCCCTAGCCCAATAAAAAAGCATGAATAGCAAGTGGGCTGTTAACGCTCTAAGGGTCAACAGACACACAAATGACAACGCATATAATCATGCCAAAATTAAAAGAATGAAGTGAAGACAAAATCCAGTGAGATTTTGACCTCCTCAAACTGCCATCCTTTCAGATCATCAAAATCAAGCAGACCAAAACCATCATTCTCTCAATGACAAGTGTATGTGGTTGTAAGTGGCTCTATTCCAAAACATAACACATCAACTTCAATTTTTCTTTACGGAGTAAGGTCGATTTTTTTCTGATCAATCCTTTGAATTCATTAATATTTGTGTCTTCCGTTTCCTTGTCAATTGTCCACTCTTTTTCAACCCACAACCACAATCAAGGATTCTTGATTTCCTCATCTCAGATTTTGCAAATGAATTCAGAACCACCTCAGCATTCACCTTCCTCCTTTTTCCCTTACTCTTTTCCTCCTGTATTTTCATCATCCTCTTTCTACTAGGAGCTATTTTGCATATAAAGGACAGGAGAGAAGGGCTGCAGCAGATGCTCCTAAATTCAATTGCCTCAAATAATTCAAATGCCCCAAATTTATTTGCAATCCTACTGCAATTATAAACTGAAAATATCACATACTTGGAGTCCAAAACATCAATGCAAATACCACTGATGGGGTGGTACCCCTGCCAAGCATGCCATCTTGCATTAAAACCTATGATTAAGCATGCTTGGGACCTAAGTCACAAGGTTCGAGTTCGAGTTTGACGAGGATAAAATTCGTTTCAAGTTCGCCCAATGAATAAAGTTCAAAAAAAAAATCGCCATTAAATTAGAATAATAAAAAGTATGAATAACATATACACTTCAAATTAAAAATAAAATATATATATATATATATATATATATATATATATATATATATATATATCATAGTAGGAAAACTCGCCAAATCCAAATACTACGCTGACCCCCCAAAAAAAAAAAACTTGGCAAAAACTCACCAATATTCGGCCAATACTGGGAATGCTCGGCAACGTAAAAAATACTGAAATTTCTTTAAAAACATAAATTTTAAGCAACACATAGCTACAAAATGTATCAAATGAGCCCATAAAATGTTGGAGAAGTGCTTTCATTAGATTTGAATACAAATACAATACAAGATCGCATCATCATGTGAATACAACAACCGGCTGATAAGTAATATGAATTTATGATGATTGACATTGAAAAATATCATCATAAATTTCATATCTATGCAAGTTACAATATACAATAAATTACATTTTCCTCTTCCCCAATCTAGAGAAATATTGGGGAGAGGGTCTAGTGCCTCTACTAGTCACCACACTCGGCTGCGTCTCCACGCTCCTCCTAGAAGGCTGTGAATCTGGCTCGATCCTGGAACTAGATGGTGGTGCTGGTGGCTCCTCTGCTGCATGTTGGAGATCACCTCCAAAAATTTCATCCAATCCAATATCTCCTCGGAGTCCTACTAGTGCTTCTCCCTCCATAGCCTCCCTCTTAAAAGAAGCAATCTCGTCCACTGTGAACGTAGGGTTTTCCTCTTCTTGCCGAGTCCACTCACTGTATGGATCTATCTCATCCAAATCAATGAGCTCCTCTGATGTGGCCTCAACTTTTTTTGTGCGGCGAGGTCGAGATCAGACAGACAAAACCAAGTCGTTGAGCCTTTTTTGAGTCAATTTGTTGCGCTTCTTCATGTGATTATCATTGAACAAAAAAAACTCTTAAAATAGCAAAAAAAAACTACGCATCTATTGATATGTGAAGTCAACATTTGAATAAGCAGGTTGCGACCAAGCTGGCAGGTGGGACGATTAGTCCAAGCACGGGAGAATACTCGTCGAGTTTTGGCGAGTACTCGCCGAGTTTTGGAAAGCTATCCAATATTTTTAATTACTAATCTATCTATAGGCGATCAAAGCTCATGATTCTTTCAGAAGATTGCAAGAAGTTGCTTGGTCCAAAAAGGTGCAAAAATGGATTTTATGAAAATAAGAAAATATTGCCATCAATGCGTAGAGCTCGAGAAAATATGCACTTCTAGAGAAAACGACACCTGAAACGGAGCCACAGAATGAAAGTTATGGCACATGCAAGTTTTTGCTGCTACATCTTCCTGGACCCTTTCCAAAAATGGCAAATTTTATTCTATGCTTGTGTTTTCTTCACCAAAAATCCAAAAAGGAAAGAAATGCCAAAAAAGGAAAGAAATGTTGTCTTTGGCGAGTTTTCCAACTATGCTCGGTGAGTTTTCCAACTATAACTCGGCGAGTATTCCAACTGTGCTCGGCGAGTTTTTTTTTGCCTATTTTGGCTAGTCTTTCAGCGGTTTACTTGTTTTGCTTGTTTTTTGGCAAGTTTTTGTAGTTTTCCTACTATATGATATATATACATTTTTAATAAAATTTATTTATTAAAAATAAAGTTTAAATAAAAATAAACTAATAAAAATTTAAAAACATTAAAATCACTAAAATAAACATTAGAACATAAAAAATACTCATAATGATTCATGTAATTAAAATATTAAATTAAAAAACATAAACATAAAAGGCCAAATAAAATGAAAAAAAAATAACAACAAACTTCTACGCAACTCATTCCGTTGATCCAAATCTTCGAGTCCCCTTCTACAATGAGATGTTTCCATCCCATCAGTATTGTTGCTTCCAACCTTTTTAGCAAGGCTAGCCCTTCTACATGAGTATTCATCCCAGTGTCAGTATCGATTGCAAATATCAGACTCGGATGACGTGCTTCATCTTTAAACACACATCCACCCCTTATTGGGTCTGAATTGCATTTTCCGTCACCGTCAAAGATTTTTTTGTAGAGCCTTTTGACAACAAAGACCACAAGATTACAAATTTACTAACGTCCATCAGGGAGCAGCCTCTTGTACTTTCATGGGAAATGGGGCCAAGCCTTACACCAATCACCTTCCTCTTCCTACACCACTTCCATCACCTTTGTGCTTGCTAGGAAGACTTCGGAGATTATGGCATTTAGTTTATCCCAAACTTGGAGAGTGAATTGCGAAATTTTCTTTGAAAACTCTTCGATTTCTCTCCAACCAAATATTCTTGATAACAAATTCTGGGACAATCTGCTGAATTGTTCTAAATGTATCATTCTTGATTTTAAAATTTAAGGTGCCTTGCTCTAATAGAGATCTAATTGAATGTGGCATTACCAAGCTTATTTGCCATTTTTGTGTCCATCTTTCCCACATCTCCTAGGAAAATGAGCAATGGATGAAAATGTGATTGCTCCATCCCTCTTTTTCCCTTCATAGTAAGCATATAGGTCTTTGAAATCCTCTGTTGATCAGCTTATCATAAGTTAAGGCTTTCTCAAAGGTGAAATATATTGGTTTTGGGAAGTCCTCCAATCCATACCTGCTTATCAAGGAATAACTCTAAACCTGCCATTGAAGGTTTGGTTATTTTGTTAAAGTCTCCTTGACTGTTATCTTTACATCCTTGGTGCTGCCCGATATTGATCTATCTTCATCCTCCTTGGCATCCAACAGTAAGTGGGATAGGAGGGAGAGCTTTTACCGCTCTTGAAGCTCCAATTCTAGCCAGTTGAGCTCCTTCCACTTGCAACGTCCCCCTCAATAGTGATGTTGCTTGACACTTAGGTTCCCTATTGTTGTACGCAAATGGACTGAGCTATGCAAATTCCTCATCCTCAATGGGTCCCTCCTTGTTCTAGGTTTCCTCCCAAAATCAACCTTCTCCCCATTGGTCACCTTTCATCGCAGCTTTCGCATAATGAATTCCTTACAACTCGTTATGAAGTTCCAGATTGGTGATCCCCTTGGCAGGTCTTCATGGTTAAAAAGTTTATTGTTATCCAAAGGTGAATCAAGATACGTCACTTGAATCACTCGACTCTATAGTCTCCCATTGTCCTCATAAACTCACCAAAGTAGTTTGCATCCCAAGACCAATTTCATTGCTCAACATTCTCTTATCACCAATCCCCCTTATCTTTAGGCAGATACACTTCTTCCATGCCACCAAGTTGATTCTCTTATAGTCATTCGTTCCATTCCACAAGAAGTTCCTTTGAATAACATTTACAGCATTGGCTATTGAGCTAGGAATTTTGAAGAGTGACATTATATAAGTCAACATATCCTAAAGGGAGGGCCTTGATTAATTGAGCTCTCCTAGCCAAAGTTAACCACTTCTCTTTCCTTGTAGATAATTTCTTTTGCATCCAATGAAGGACAGGCTTCCATGTTTTGTAGTTGTCCTTCCCATCATTCAGAGGCATCCCTAAGTAGGATCTTGACTTCTTCCCAATTTCAAAACCCAAGATCCTTCTGATTCTTTGTTGACATTCAAAACATACAATTTGGATTTCCTAGCATTCACCCCGTGTCCTGTTCTTAGAGAGCATATTTGTCCAACATTTTTATTTATAGACTCAGCCTCTTCCTCCAATGGTTCTCATGTCAAGAAGGTTTTGTTTGTAAATGGTAAATCAAAAATGGGTCCTAGACTAGAGATAATCCAAACCTTTTAGTTTCCCCACTTACAACGCTATTAAATTGCCTTCCCAATGCTTCCTCCAAAATTATGAAATGGGAGGGGGAAATCACGTGTCCTTGTGTTAGGCCTCTAGAGGATTGAAAATACTCGGCCAAAATTTCATTGATCGGACAAAACATGTAGCAAAGAGGGATGCATCTCAGTAGATGTGTGGTCCAATCTACAAAGAATCCAAATTTCCTCAATACTCGCATGAGTAAATTCCAATTGACCTGATCAAAAGCTTTATTCTTATCCAACTTGATGATCGTGCCACCTTTCTTTCTATGATAGATAGAATGAATAACCTCGTGATCTATGATAATACCATCCAAGATTTGTTTCCCTATAATGAATCCACTTTGTTCTTCGAAGATGATTATTTGGAGATATAACTTCTTTCTCCTTGCTAATATCTTCGTAAGAATCTTGTAGGTTGTGTTACGAGCTAGATTGGTCTATAGGCATTGAAGAAGATCACATTCTCAGTTTTAGGAATGAAGATTGGGAAGGTTAAATTCCATTCCCTTAGCATTGTTTTCTTCCTTCTACATTCATCGATAGCCTGCCGTACACCCTTATCTACAATGTGCCAAACTTCTAGAAGCATCTGTTTGGAAACCATCTTGACTTGAGCCTTTTTCCCGCCATAGATATGTCTTCCTGTTGTGCCTCTTTCTCAATGATTGGATTCATTAGTTCCAGGTTATCTTCTTTAGTAATGACTTTTGGTATATTTGCCAAAGTTCATCTCGAACCAAAGTTCTTAGTTTTCTGAACACCTCCATTCGAAAGTAGATCCTAGTAAAGTTTGATACCTAATTCCTTGATTTCCTCCTCCACACAATATTGCTTGAGGGTAGTGTAGTTTTATCAATTCTTGATCTAGATTGAGATGCAACCTGGTGGACAACACACTAACGATGGTGCTTAATGTGTTATAACAATCAATTCACAATGAAAGAGCTATAAAAAAATTAATTTTATTGCAATTTGAAATGTATACAAACTGGCAAACTCCATAAGAGAGATGTATGCTTGGAGATCTATCTCTTTATTCAAAACAAGCTGCTTTATAGCTATACAATGGAGAATATGAAAAACTGCTAAAAATAGAATATGAAGAATTCTGGATGGGAACCAAAAGGTCATCCTACATGGAGACCATTCATATCCACCTTAGAGATGGATTCAAAAAAATAGAAGTGGGAAAAATCCTAAATCTATCCTATTTTTATTATTTTTAAAGATTTTAGATTCATATCGCAGGTAGGATGAAGACAGACTTCTAAATACGCTGCGTGGAGAAGATTATTATTATTTTATTTAGTGCTCCATGTTGGAGTTAGATCTCCTAGCCCATTGACCCAATTTATTAACCACAGGATCCATTGGAAAAATGACAGAACAAACTCGAAAAACATCACTACGACAATAGCAGTTTGGCTATTCGCATACAATCCGAAGCTCAGAAATGCTCCGAAGACCCCCAAAAATGCAAAATACTAATAGCTGCCAAAAAACTGTTAAAAATAGATTTTCAGGACTTTCTAAAAATAGCTTTTCAGAAATCCTGTTCTGGATCATTTCCATTGATATTCCTTATTACAATATAGTGGAAAGGTGGAAGACCTTGGTATTTATATCTCCCTCCTTTAGACAGTTCACTCTAAACTTCTACTTCTAATGAGTTTCTTCCATATGCATGACTTGCTGTAGTTGCATCAGCAATTACTTTTCCTTAGCCAAGTTGTCCACATTCATTCCATTTTGCATGATATTTTTTTGGACCCCTCTTAGGTCTGCTGCTATGAAGTCCTTTTTGGAAAATAAATTCCTGAATTCTTCCTTGATCAATTTCTTCACCTCTGTTTTCACAGTTTTCAATTTTTGGGCGAGAATGAATCGCTTACACACTCTTTTGTTTGTTACCTACCACTTTTGGAGGTTAGGCTCAAATTTTGCATCTTGGAATGACATGAACTCCATCTTGAAAGAAATACCCTCTGGCTTAGAGTCCGACTTCACTTCTAATCACACCGAACAATGATCTGATCCAGCAAACTGTAGGATGTCTGAACTGAATCTGAAGTTATCAAATATCCATTTAGGACTAAGGATAAATCTATCAAGTCTCTCCAAAATGGCCTGATCTCCTTTTATTCGGTTAGTCCAAGTGAATAACCCTGATTTCAGCTCAATGTCTAGCAGCCCATAATTTACATAAAATTCATTAAAGTCTAAAGGACTGGGTGGGAGTATTGAGCTGTCCCCAAATTTCTCCTTGAAATTTGAGAATAGCATTGAAGTCACCACCAGCTACCCACTTCAAGCTGGGATGAGCTCATTTGAGTTGTTCTAGTTCTTTATTACACTCTTTCTACATTCTGCCTCCACTGGTCCATATACATTGCATAGACTGAAGTCCAAATCCTCTTGGTAGGCTTTAAATATTACATTCAAACCAAATGGAGATTGAGAGATGACCGTTCCTTTCAGCATTTTGGGATTCCAGAGCACAACCAAGCCTCCTCTGTCACCCATTTACAATTTCTCCAGATAGAATAACTGCCGATTCAAAGGAATCCTTATCCACTTTTGTCTCTTGCGGAGGAGGATATCCGGCTTTTCCTTCTCTAGGAGTTGCTTTAGTAAGTGACTCTAGTCTGGTAAGTTTAACCCCGGCATTCCAGCTAAGGATTTTCATGGGTGGAGGGTGTTACCCTTCCACCAATTTCAAAGGTCTCAAAGGTCCTTTGATTCCCTTTCTATACTGCTACTGGAGCTTCTGCCCATAATATTTACCCGATGGCTCTCTTCCACTAGTTGCGTGAGAGCCAGTATCATGTTAGGATTTAATGGTAGGTAAGGTAAGAATCCTACTCCAAGTGCGAGGGAGTTTACCTGATTACAATGGGTTGATCCTCTTCTTAAAGGTCTGGAAAATGCACTTCTTGGGTAGTAACTACACTTTCTTATCCCTTTTTAAAATGATTTGGTCATCCTTGGGATATGGGAATTTTCACCTGTTGTAATCAGTTGGGCCTCTTCCTCAATTCTTTCTTTATCATCATCAATTCCCCATTTTTGACCATGGCCAGGAGCTAATGGGGTTCCCCAGACTGAGGGATGATTTAGTGGCTTCCTCAAATCCCAGCCATGCCACTTCTGCAATTCAGGCCTGGATATTCTCCTCCACTATTTCATTAGATATCTCATTGAAACGTGGTGCCTCATACACTTTCTCATCTACTGGGAGTGGTGAAATTGCTTTTCATTTCTCTTATGCTGACTGTTTTGAAAGAATTTTCCATGGTTTCACCATCTAAATGCTTTCTGGAGTTTTGGAGCTATGATCTTAGACATCCATTTCTTGTCTGCTAGACTGCACGGAAACGCCCTGGAGGTCCTCATACCAGCCTGGAAACGTACCAGGTACTGGTACGCTGTGGTACAGCTGGGTACGTACCCAGCCATACCCACAGCCTCAACACGTCTTTTTTAAAAGACAACTCAATAAAACTTAAAAAATATGCAATTTTTTTAAATTTTAAAGTATCCTATTTCTAATTTTAAACTTGAATGTATTATGTTATTTTAATTTATTATCATGTTTTGAACATTATGAATCAATACACATTTCAAATTCATACAAGATACATGACTACAATATGTTCTCGTTACCAAAGAGCAACAAGATACTTTGTTATACAAGATACATACTTAAACGAGAAATTTCAAATTTGTTTTCATGTTCTATGAATGATTTTAACTTTTAAGTTGTATGACTCTATGAGTATTAAATTTCAATAAGTATGCAATGTATGAGAATTAAATTTCAATAAGTATGCAAATGCTTCTTTAAATTTATATATATATATATATATATTATATATATATATATATATATATATATATATATATAACGTACCCAAAAGCGTACTGTACCCGAGATTTTTAAAAATTTGCTGTATCAGCGTACCGAAACCGTACCTGTACCCATACCCGTACTGAGACAGTCTAGCTTGACTGTCTTTTTCTTAGCCTCACTTGGGGCCTCGGGCTGAGTGCCCTTGTATGGAATAGAAACCATATTAGAAGCGTTCACCTTGTGACTGACTTTCCTGCATCTGTAACACCTAAAGTGGAGACATTCATAGTCCAGCTCCTACTTCCATGTGCCTGACGAAGAGCAGAGATGGATCGCCTTTAGTATGGGCTCTGCCAAATTGACATAAACACAAATTATGGTATAAGATGAGAGCTCATGTGCTTTTGTGTCTCTGCCTAGACAGATTGGATCCTATATCTGTCTTTCTCGGGGCCCGTTCACCCCAAAATTCAGGGTGCATTTTAAAAAGTCTGATTCATAATGAAATTTTCGAAATCAGTTCTTGTGTGGGATTAAATAGAGGCCACCAGTACCTTATGTACAACCCCACCTGTTTGAAGAACTCCTCTTCCTGTCAGCAGCAGAATTAAAAGTGATCTGTAAGAACCATTTAGATAACCGTAAGGTCTCTGGCCTAAGGCAGTCTTTCCAATTCTGCCCAATCCAAAACTTCAGTCTCTCCTGCGCTGGCCATGCCCCAATAAATATGCAGATCAATGCTCTCTCGGCTAGATTTGAGTATATTATATCCAGCTCACTATCTTAATTAGTTATATATTTGGAGCATCCTCCGTAATTCTGGTCTGGATTTCCTGATATCTATCAACATACCTGTATAGCTCGCGTCTCTTTGATCTCTGCCTCTGCCTCCAACTGTGCATCTAGATCTTGTGTTTCCCATGCAAATGCATCTGGAGGGGAGGACTTCTACTTCTGCCCATTTCCCAAAAGGTTATCACCACACTAATCCTAGTCCCCATATTCAAGGGGGTCGCATTTGCTTGAGTCCTGTGCTCCCACTTGCCTTCCCCATTTTGATTGCCGATTGCATCAATCTCACCTTCCTGCTCCATTATGCACTTATCGCTCCACTGCTCCCACATCGTATTTTCTTTTCAGCTCAAGCATTCACTATTTCAGAGCTGATATTTATTATTAACATTTTTTATCTTCATTATAATAATTCAGAAAACTTATTGATGATAGTTCAAAAATTATGTTCTCTCCTTTCCTTGAGTTACTGAAAAGCAGCTTAGCATATGGTACCTTCCCTTGGCTGCTCTAATACAATTTTAGATGCAGAACATGTACAGATTGTTCTTTCTTTTTCCTTGGTGCAAATCTTTTCACAGTTAAATGTTGTATCATGTGTATTTGATTTGCATTCTCATAACATATTTGATTCTTGTCAGGGAGGTAAATTTGATCATGCAGATCGACTTTTTCATAGTATTGCAGCCACACATGCAAATTGCTTGTCCAACACGAGTGATGTGAAGGAGCTGGTACCAGAGTTCTTCTATATGCCAGAGTTTCTGAATAATTCGAATGAGTACCACCTTGGTGTAAAGCAAGATGGTAAACTTCTTGGTGATGTCGTGCTGCCTCCATGGGCAAAGGTAGGTAATGGTTATCTGTACTTCTATTTTATGCAAAAGTCTTTGTGTTTAGATTTTTGTGACTTGAGACTGATGGGTTGATAATAAGTTGATACAATCGAGTGTTGTGCAGATACAAGCCCTCATTGAATTCATAGTTAAGGACCCTCCTGTGTTGACATTATTATAAAGAGCTTGAGATAAACCATATATATATGTACATGCATATGCATACATACTAGTGATGTAAACATATGGATAATGCTTGAAATTGGATCAAAGTGGAATAGCTCCAAGTGACAGTTTTATCTTTCCGAACATCAAAAGTATTTCTTGTATTTGCAGATTTGTGTCGAATTTATTAAGTCTGAGGGGAGCTTTCATATGAAGATGTATTGTCTGGTGATGCCAAGGAGCAACACCTGGTAGACCTATCTCTATCTCTTTTGCCTACTATTAGATGAAGGAGATGAATAAAAGAAAGTACTAGGGCAACATTTGGAAGTAAACTGTTTCATCTGCAACATTGTATTGTGTATAAACAACTTAATAGAAAATAGGTCTAAGTACAGGTTTGTTACCTAAAAGTAGTATCTGCTCATAATCTCATAATATAGCAGAGACTTACTGTTTGACTGTGTTCCACAGAGTTTCTGGGATGGGGATGGTGTATACATATATCCTCATTAAATAGTCTAAATATATCCATAAACATAAACATTGTGAATGTGAAACATAATGAATTAAAATATTTCATTTCTACTCATCCACGAAAAAAAGAAAATTTGAATATTTGATAACCTTAGCTACAATGGCAAATGTAATTGTAATAAAAATTTCAAGAATCCTAGCTGAGCTGTGACAAAAGGCTATGAATGGAGAAGAAATCTCAATCATAATACAAAATTGTCAGAAGACTTGTCATCTAACTCTTTTTGAGCTTGTATTATTTTATGGTTTTTTCCATTCCATGAGTTGGGATTCCTGCGAGTTCCACAATAGCTTGGGGATTTCTGTAACTTCCAGAGGTTCCTGAGCCATTTCAGGTAACTGTAGAAGTCCCTGACTGAGAAAAACAAGGTGGGGCATCTCTGAAATGGCACCAGGTGGGGCTGAAACTTCCTAGGGATGGCTAGGGGCAGCAAGGGGAACCTTGTCCCCACACGCAAGTACCCAAAATGGCATGGTACACTGAAACGAGCCTCGGGGCAGAGGACTCGTCCCTTTATTTTGTTGGTATTCTAGGAGCTTGAGAATAATAATATGTTTATATAAACATCAAAGCTTATACAGGCAATAAAAAAGCTTTATTTAGCTACTGAGTGATTAATTTTTCTTCTAATTATTGAAATTTGGTTCTTCAAGCCATTCTTTTGAGCTGTTTAGGTAATAAATGTTTTGGTGGAAAAGTATATATGCTGCAGCCAATAGGTTCTCGTCAGTAGATGCCTAGCTACTAGTTCAAATAAATAAGTTTGAAGAATTTGTTATCTGACATTCTAGTATACGAAAGTTTGTTTCTGGATGTAATAATCCTCCGTGAGTCTTTTGTCTTGTATCTCGTCCGTATTCTGTCCTCAGAGTTGCAGGTAAATTCAGGTTCTTGAATATGTGATAACAGTTATGTAATATTGCAATACTGAGAACTTAGCAAGACTATGGCTTTCTTATTGGACTTGGTATAGTGATTTGTTGTGGGCTAGATTTGGATAACTTCTCTGTAACGACATTCCTCACGTCTTCAAATTCTCCCAAGGGATTTCATTTTTAGCATCCATGTTGGATAGTTCCCTTTTTCCATGTTATTAAAGTCAAGAATCGTGATGTTATAAAATGAGATCATGTTGAAGGTGATTTGTGGATGCAGGGTGATAAGGAGTTTCAGTATTACAAAAGGAGGAATAAGGGAAATATGGATGATGGGGCATTCACGGCGGATCAAGTAAGGTTCTTGCAAGAACTAATGCAAGGTTGTGGTTTGGAGCTTCAAAAACCATGAGTGAACAAATGACCAAGCTCATCACGAAGCTTTGGGAAATGGAAAAACGCCAAACTCCAATGGAGAAGGGAGTTCCCATAGTGGGGAAAAGAATTCAACACAACCCACTCCTAAGTTCTTCAAGGGCACTTTCCTTCCTAAGGAGAATCATAGAGCAGTTGAAGAACCATCAATGGTAGAGACCATTGAGGCATGTAACAAGGAATATGGTACTTTGCATCCGGCCACAAGGGCCATACTCACTTTTGATGAGTTTTGTGCTTTGAAGATGGGAAACAAGACCAAGAGAGCCCACAAGCAACCCCATATGGATGTTCAACAAAGATTGGGCAAGGTCTCTCTCCCAAGCTTTGATGGAACTAACAAGATAACAGTAAGAGCTTGGTTGCAAAAGATGGAGACCTATTTCTCCCTCAACCCCATGCAAGAAGAAGAGGCCCTCAAATTTGTTACTCTTCACCTTGAAGGCATGGCACATGAGTGGTGGTTCCATGGTATGCACACCCAAGGACATGACTTGATCCATACAATGGAAGAATTTAGCCAAAGGATCATGGAAAGGTTTGATAGGAAGGATCCGGAGATTCATTTTCGAGAGTTGGCTCAACTGAAACAATTGAGTAGTGTTGAGGAGTATGTGGCGGATTTTCAAAGGATTGCAGTGATGGTGTCGATGTTAGTGAGAAAAGGTTGATAGTCCTCTTTACTGAAGGTTTGATGGAACCTCTAAAAGGTTTGGTAAGAGCTTTTAACCCTATGTCTTTGCAAGAATGTATTACTAAATCTCTAGATTTAGAATGTGCAGCTTATAGAGGGGATTATGGGCCTAAAGGGCAGCGTTTTAATGCTTCACAACTGCTGTCCAAAAGTGGATTTAGAGGGCAACCAAGGTCTGATTTACAACAGCCCACAAAAGTGCAAGGAGGGCAGCCCTTTGGGTCATCAAAAGAGGCCCCAAAGAGGTCCAATCAGCCCTATGTGCCACCACATAGGAATCAACTCCAAAATAGTGCACAAAAAGATGAAAGAGATGAGTTAAGAAGAAGAGGTTTGTGTTTTGATTGCAAGGCTCCATGGGTAAGAGGTCATAATTGCAAAGGTAAAGGGCAAATCTATTTCATTGAAGTGGTAGATTCAGATTTTGATTTGATTTCAGATTTTGATGATACTAATGATGTGGTAAATGAGATGGATGATGAGCATGTGCAAGAGGAAAAAGAAGAAGAAATTGAAGGTACATTTGCAGCTCTTTCCAGCACTCCTAAGTATCTTCCTTTCCGGGTGGAAGGTAGGCTATGCAAGCAAAAGGTAATCATTCTAATTGATAGTGGGGCCACTCATAATTTTATTAGTGAAAGGTTGGTAACAAGGCTTGGTTTATGTGATAGGGACAACAAATTTATGAGTCTCTTTTGGCAAGAATTATTCCGGTTAGTTGGGACAGAACTCACTCCAAGTACTAGTTATCACCCACAAACAGATGGGCAAACCGAAATAGTAAATAAATGGGCTGAAGGGTACTTGAGATTTTATGTTTCAAGCGCAAAGAGTTTGCTTGGGTTAAATGGTTACATCTAGCTGAGTTTTGTTATAATACTACACATCATATGTCCATTGGTATGACTCCTTTTAAGGCTTTGTATGGTTATGATGCTAACTCTTTCATGGATGTAATGATGACAGATAGTAGAGTGCCTAGTGCACAAGAGTTGGTGCAACAAAGTGTGGATATCATGAAGGCTCTCAAAGAAAATTTGCACCAAGCCCAAAATAGGCAAAAGTTGTATGCGGATAAGCATAGGAGTGAGAGATCTTTTGAGGTGGATGATTGGGTGTTTCTTAGATTGCAGCCCTATAGGCAATCTACACTCAAGCAAAGTGGCAAGGAAAAGTTGAAGCCACGTTTTTATGGGCCCTACAAGGTTACTAAAAGAATTGGTAAGATGGCTTATGAATTGGACCTTCCCGGAGATGGTAAGATTCATAATGTTTTTCATGTTTCTTGCATTAAAAAGGCACTTGGGCAAAATGTTGTTCCTTCTTTAGAGTTACCCCCTTTAGATGAAGAAGGAAAATTGATTTTAATTCGAATCCATCATTGATACAAGGGAAAGAAATTTAAGGAGACGTGTTATCAAGGAGTATTTGGTGAAATGGAAAGATTTACCAATAGAGGATGCTACATGGGAAAATGCTTCAATTTTAGAGCATCCAAATTTACAATTGCTTGAGGGCAAACAATTTTGGGAAGGGAGGACTGTAATGTCCCCTTTTTCAAATAAAAATTAAAATAAGGGAAATTCGATTTGCACATATGGATTTAAAAATCAAAATATATTTTATTTGTGCAAATCAAAAATAAGAGAGAAATCGATTTACCTTGGGATAATTAATAATTTTTGGAGGTAAATAAATTAATAAAGGCAAGTCACATTTTTTGGAGGATGGTTTATTATTTCTTTGGGCACATTTATCTATATTTTTGGCATGGGTCGATTCCTTTTGGGCATCAAGTTTAAATATTAAATTCTCCTTTGTGTTTTATTTCTAAATCTTGCCTTGGGAATTAACTTTCACATTGGAGTTTGACTTTCAGGTTATTTCAAATTAAAGGCTCTCATCTCTAGACTATGGCGCCAAAATGGAGAAGGAACTTTGGAGATTGAGCAAAGAAAAACTATAAAAGAAGATGATGGGCACCCATTTTTGCATGTTGACGGTTATTATAACTTATCTTCATGCTTGAAGAGGGATGAATGCCCACTAGTGATAAAAACAAAAGGTGTTCATTAACACCACCCATTGTGAAGTGTGTGTTCCTTCTTGAGCTATGAAATGATAAGTTTTGCTTGAGTTTATTTGCATATGTGAAGTCGCCATTGTTGAGAGTGTGAGAGCTTGTTTGGAGGGTTTTTGAGCTATCTTTTGATCAATAAAAATCTGGATATTGCTGCTGGTTTTTCATGGTATAAATCGACTTGTTTGGAGGAGGTTTATGGTGTTTTTGAATGGTTTTTGGCAAGGGTAAAATCTGAATTGTTCTTGCTCATTATTCTATTGCAAATACACTTTATTTCATGATATTTTGGGTTGCTAATCTTGCTGGAATTTATTCTTAGTAAAGCGACTGGTTTGGAGAGTTTTTCACCATTATTTGGAAGGGTTTTGAAGGGTTTCCAATCTGCTGTCATAAATTAATTATTGCAGATCTGAAAGTGGTGATTTTGAGTGTTGGGAAGTCAAAAATAAGGCTGAAATTAATTTAATATTTCTCCCTTAACCCTAGTGACTTGTTTTGCAGATTTGGGGGCAGATTTGAGTGGGTTTCAGTGGGTTAAAAATTCAGATTGTTAGTTCATTTGAAAGCTCATAATTTTATCTTCCATCTGCAATTTATTTCATACAAAAAAAAGCAAATATTGAAGGAGATTAATTTTTGAAGTTTGCAGTCATTTCCAACATATTTTAATTTATTTACTATTACTGCAAATTTAATTGGTTAAAGAAGTGTTAATTCCGACTAATTAACCCATTTGAACCCTTACCTTGGCTCACTCCAACCCCATTTGGGTTGTATTGAAGTCGGCACTTTGGGTTAGTTGAGGTGAACTCCGGAAGGGTTTCTCTTCTAAGTTTCCTTCATTGCAAGTAGTTTAATAAATATTAATTAATATCCCAAAATGGGATATTACAAAGATTACAAAAATAATGGTTGTAGTGATCGGTAAGCACTTTGAGTAACCTCCAAATTCATCAATTTCCCTTGAAAACAATGGAACATCAATTAACCCATATAATGGCATCCCAATTTTTTCTCGCTTTGAACTAGGACTTCTAGTGATAAAAATTAGTCAAATTATCAAAAGATGATACATATGAGTTGGTGGTCATTGGAACTATGTATCGACAACTTGTTGGTAGTTTGATTTATCTTACAACAATAGACCTAATATTAGTTATGTAGTAGCTTGGTATATTGTCTAGATTTTTGAACTGTCTTAGGATGTCTTATTCGAATACAACAAAAAGTGTGTTGAGATCTATAAGAGGGACCTTGCGGTTGGTACATTGTCTAGATTTCGAAGCGTCTCTAGGATGTCTTATTAGAATACAACAAAAAGGGTGTTGAGATCTATAAAAGGGAACAGAACAAAAAAATCTGGTCGAGTGGACTCATTGATGTAGATTAGGCAAGTGCGATTGATGACAAAAATCGACATCCGATTTAACCCTAAAAATAGATAAAATGGTGATATAGTGTTATTTAACTAATGGTTAAAGGGTTAGAAATAGGCTGTACATTGGTTTAATCAATAATGTATAATGCATAAATCGAATATAGCTCTACAACAATTTGCAAGATATAACAATAAGTACGATTGCTCAAAACCTAGACTGTTTGATGCGGTTCGGTATCTTTGAAACCGATTTTTTTAAAACCTGGGTACAGTACACTTTTGGGTATGTTTATATATATATATATATATATATATGTAAATATATAAATATGTGTATAAATTATAAATTTAAAGAAGCATTTGCATACTTATTGAAATTTAATACTCATAGAACTTAAAATCATTGAAATTTCCAATACTTTGAGAATTGAGACTTGAGTTTGTATTGTTTCTTAATGTTCAAAACATAATAGTTAATAACATAATACATTCAAGTTCTCAACTTCTAGAGCATATCATCTAGATGATCGTCAAAATCATCTTCATGGATGCCACTTGCAGCTCCACTCCCACTAGCTCCACTTTTGAACCCTTGTGAAGGGCTCCCTGGAAGTTTGTCATCAACGCCAAGAAGTGAAACATTGGACAAACAAGCGTGAAATCTTCATAGTCCGTGTTTTCAGGTTGGAGGTCCCAAAGCTTGTTAGGACCACTGGTATACTCTTCTGTCCTGTGCGTCAAGAGGCGCAAGTTGGAATGAACGTATACTAAATCCTCAGCCTTCTTCGATGCCAACATGGTGCATTTGGCTGAGTGGATGAAGCCATAAGTACTCCAATTGCGCTCTGTAGAAGAATTACTAGCCACCTGTCACAAAAACAAAGTATTATTAATATAAAAAAAGAATAATATCATTTTGAATTTTAATTCTTAATTGGTAATTAAAATATCAAATAACAAGTTACAAAATTTATACCTGTGAGAGCAATTTGATCGCAACTAGTCATATGTACTTGGCATCATGGCCATGTACACTCCACATGATTGGATCTAAGGCGGTTTTGTCACAAATAGCCTCCATCTCTCCCATGCTACGTTTTCCAATTACAAACATCGCCATCTCATGGCGGATCGCACTGATATAGGCGGATCGGGAAACAATCTCTGAATGTTGCCCTCATCCCATTTCGAACCTCATGATCATCATATGGTCGTTGCCTACCAGCCTATCCCAACTATTTCATTGCTTTATAACATTTGGGATTTAAGGCATAAGCAAGGAGGTGCAATGAGGTGGTCATTTTGTTCCACCTTTTCATGACCACATTTTTAACTTCACCGTAAAAAAATTTCTCGTGGTCCCGCTCTTTGGCTCGTATGATATCTTTGATTTTTTCAAGCATGGAGTCAATGCCATCGTATATTTCTCCAATGCAAGCATTGTCTTTGTCTACAAATCAGTATCATACTTAGAATAGGTTTCATGAAACTCAACAAATAATCAACTTTTCCCCACCAATCATCATCAGGATACATGATTTTATCCTTTGGGCTCTCTCTGTGTTAGCTTGCCTTTAAACGGTCCAAACATTATGAATCACCATGCCCACGCAAAGCACGCCTCACCTTCACAAGTCGTCTCGAAGACGAGTGTGTGAAGAGACAAACCTAGTCTCAAAGAACCTATTAAAAAATAATGGAAACAATTCAATAACAACACAAATTGATATTGATTTAAAATCAAATATTAAATTTTAAATGAAAAATTTTAAAAATTAAAAGTTATGGCTCATGAGTTGTTCCTTTACCTTCAACAACTCTAACTTAGAGAATCTTCTGAATATTGCTTGAGACATGTGATGGTTGGAGACAAACATCCAATCTCGTTTGCCTTCGTGTAGATTTGCGCGAATCCATGCAATTTTCCCAATCTTGTGCGAGTAGATTCGGGAGTGTATTGCACATGGTGTCCAAAATATGTGCTCATACCTACCCTCTACTATCAACCCTGCTACCTTGCAATTTTTGGTATTGTCCATGATGACTTGGACAACGTTATGTGGGCCCACTGACTCAATAGCCTCAATGAGAATATTTGCAATGAATTGAGAATCTTTTACTTCCCCCTCACAATGATGATAGCCTTTAGAAACATTGGTCCTTTAGGGCATCATGCAATAATGTTGGTGAGAGGCTGTTTTCAAGTCTTTCCATCCATCTGAGATAATAAAGACCCCTGATTCAATCCAAGAATCTCTAATTGGTTGTAGAGATGTTTGTATGTGTTGCACTTCTTTTGCCAAAAGAGAAGTGTGAACCTTATTATAGTTGGGGCTTGTATACCCCTGTGGTTTCTTACTAATGCCTCTCACCATCTGCTGCCAATAAGGTGACCTCAAGACATTGAATTGTAGGCCACATGCATCTATACACCGAGCCACCAATTCATCTGCAATTTCTCTGTTCTCAATGTTAAATATTTTTTCTAATGGCCCTTTTGTTCTCTTCTTGATGGCCCAGGTTTCTTCATCAAAAGGGGACTCAACTGAACAGTTTCAACATGAGTCTCAATGAAAGGATGATATGATCGTGTTAGTGTTGGTGGTTTTCCCATAGTCCTCTACTGTAAAGAAATGGTTCTAGAGTGAGCTCTTGTTATTTCAATGTTTGCATCCTCTTGCTCTTTTAGGTACATGGCTATTGTTTTCTTTTCCACCTTCTTACACTCTCTAATACCCGTCCCCGATACCCCAGTTAGATGAGCTCTCAAACGGATATATGAGGATTTAAATGTGGTGGCACAATGGGGGCACATCCAAACACGGACACCACCACCGACAACGAGCTCTAACACTTCCACATGCCTCCATAAAGGAGAATGAGGATCCATTTTCATCGTCAGACCACTCGAAACATTTCCTTCCTCTTGCCCCACCGAAGCTGAACTGGATGCCATGATTGTAGGTTTAATTTGTTTTAACCTACAATAAGATATTTTTTAAAACATTGCTAAATAATTTAATTAAAAACAACAAATACAAATTAGAAAATTAATTTGTTAACCCATACACATCAATTTCTTATTCTAATCACCAAGTTCGGCATAAATGGTGCAAGGTGAGAGCATACACAAAGGGTAGACGTTTAAATTTTTAACAAATTCAATTTAAAACTTTAAAATAAAAAATGAATACATAACTAATTAAAAAAATTGAACAGTTAACCCTACATGTCAATCTTTGATTCTGATCACCAAGTTCGCCATAAATGGTGCGAGGTGAGAGCATACATAGAGGGTAGACGTTTAATTAAATAAAACTTTAATATTAAATTTTAAATACGAAAAAATTAATTAATATATTATATTTTAAAAACCGTAAAATAAATAAATATTAAAAATAAATTTAGATCATGATCAATAATCATGAATGATGTGTTTGAAACACATCATTCATGATATTGATCATATACAAAACATTGCTCAAAAGATTTTTTTTTTAAAAATGCATGAAAATAACTCCGAAAAATCCTCCTTGTTTGTAGACTTGCTTCTCCTTCTCTCTTTCTCCTTCAAGCTCTATCCCTCTTTCCTTCAAGATCTCTTTCTCTCCTCCAGCTCTCTCTCCTTTTAACTTGTCTTTCCTTCAAGTTCAATATTAACAAAATACCAAACAATGCATGTGTGAATAAAGTACGAGGATTGGGTGTATAAATAGGTGTTTGGGGGGGTCTTTTAGGGTTAGGGTAGAATTAGGTTGCTTTATTTTAAAGAAAAAATGCTTAGTTTTTTATTTTTTTGAGTTCCATAAAAAGACGTTTTTAACGTGGTGCATTACCCACATGGGCAAGATATTTTACTGGGTATGATTTTTCGTGCCCAATGTATGTATCTTGCACTGTGGGTATGTACCCAGTACATACCCACAATGTATTTGTACTGTACTAGCAGTTTGAAACATTTCCAGTGGTACGAGGAAGGGGCGTTCCGTGCAGTTTGGCTCAAAACACAAGAAGAGCAGTGCACTTAGCTAAAAATAGAGATAGAGATGTGATCGCGGTCTGCAGGGTAAGGTGACTGTGCAAACTGGAAATAACCTGGAAATGCTTTGTTTCCAAAACTGGAGTGCAAATTTGGGCGGTATGGAACCGTACGACATGATTCGGAGCATGGTACAATCTGGGCCTCTACTATATTGTTTTGAACAGGTTAGCGTTTTGCAACTTTTTGTGCAGTGCGACACTCTATGATGACCTTTACACTGAAACCCTACGTGTCGCACATTTGTGAAACGTTCATGAAACAACTTCAAACCCTAACCAGGGGTGGGAGACACTTGCAAAAAGGCTAGTGTTTGGGTTGAAGCGCCTCTTTGCCACCTACGCCAATACTACTTGAAAAAGGCCTGAAACCACACGTAGTTCTCCACTTAGCATGTGATATCTATACGGATGCAACTACTTTGGCCACATGATCTCTTACCAAATGGAAACAAAGGCTTGGTGCGCTTGAGCTTGGCTCGGCTTTGAAGGTCTCTAGAATGGGAAGCTTGACTCTTGAACCTAGTTGGGAGTGCTTTAAACCTGTGTGTGGGTTGCTCCTAGATTGTGCTACTGGTATTAAGGGATTTAAGAGAGCTTGGAATGCTTTTCGAATGTATTTTGCAATGTGTTCTCTTGAAAGTGCCAAGTGAGGTAAATAAGTGAGTTAGACTTGGTTTTTAGGCGTTCATGGGTATAATTTTGCGTTAAGGCCAACCTATGGGATATGAACCAACCCATGAAAAGATCTCAAATTGGAAAACAGGCTATTGGGTGGCAAGCGACAAGATTGTATGGGCTTGGACCAAAATGTGGTTTAGTTTGGTCCTAGCCAAATGGTCCTAGATATGTAGTTGAAGGGACATTGCAAGATTGTGGGAAAGATGCTTGGGGATAGTATATTGGTTTGACTTTGGATTATTGCAAGTAGTTATGTAAGTGATTGAGCAGTGTGAATAGATAAGCAAGTCATGGAAGAGAGATAAGGATAAGTCACCTGATCATGCTTTAGGTGCAAAGCCAATATTGTCTTTTTGCCAAATGATAAATGGTCAAATTTAGGTGTCTATAACATCAAATTATGCTTTCAATTTAGGGTACAATGCAATTTCTTGTTCGAGGAAAGAACAGATTTTTTTTTTTTTTGCAGTTTTGTCAATAGTTACAAAGTACAAAGTGGTAGTTGAGGCTACTTGTGAAGTAGTTTGGTTGCATGTAATTTTGGATGATTCAATTATATGGAAGAAAGCATCTGACACTTTTGCCTTGTGATATCAAACTACTATGATGATGAAAAAGAATCAGTTTATTTTCTTGAACAAAGCCTATAGAGGACCATCATCACCATATCATGGAACAAGGGAGACTAAATAAATCAAGTTAATTTATCGCAGCATGCGTGATCAAATTTCAAACATCTTCACCATGGTACTTGAAGGAACAAGTTTAAAAAGCTAAAGTCAATTAGAAATTGTTTTTGACTAAATAAATAGGGGTGTTAAGCCAACAATTTGTTATGTTATTTGTAAACATCTTATCAAGCATTTACTTTAATTAGAATTTAAAAGGCATAAAAGTGTGATTAGGGGTCATGACTCATAGGTCTTAAAGTCATATTCTTAATTATTGAAGTTGATTTTTAATAAAGCAATTATCTCAAATTCAATAGATATTAACTGTTAGTAGCAATAATAACAGAACAAGTTGGCATATATATGGCGTGTTAGGCCTTCATTATATGATTAAAAAGTATATGCACAGTCATTCTCTCTTGATGTTTTTTTGCGAAGATGAAGCTATCATTCATATTATCTTGTATTTATCTCTTCTATTTCTCTTTGTGAAAATAAAGCATGCACATTTAAAGTTCAAAGTTCTGAACTTTGAATCAAAATGTATCACTCTATTTCATTACGAATCAATAATGCCAATATAGCGTAAGGCAATGACTCACATTTTCAAAGTTAAATTTTCTTAACTGTTAATTTCATGTTGGATTGCGTAATTTAAAATCTATGATTTATCATTAAAATTTAATTTAGTAAAAATATTTTTAGTAGTATTCTCTATATTTTTCAAATATCTGCAGCCCCCAAGCTTTCTATGCCCCCTGAACTTTGGGGATCTCTTAGGTAGTTCCAGAAACACATTCCCCCATCGTCGCGGTCCACTGTCCTTGAAATTTGGTGTAACATTGTTGTAAGGTCTGCCACATGCATTGAATGGAAAGGATTTATTGTTTTTAACATCTCCTTTTTGACAACCTAATACATTTTCTTCTACTCGGGACCAGGAAGTTGGTGGATAGTAAGATATTGACCCTCTAAACTTTTCCACTTCTGGTGTTTATGATGAGACAATTATCTATTAACTTCCCTTCTCGGCCCTTGCATACATGTTGAGATCTCTCTAACCCATTTATCTATCATAGCCATGCTCATTTGGGCACATGTATAACTATTTTAAAAGTTTTGACATTATAATGAATTCATGTTCTACTCTTGTTTGCATTGCAACATGATTACTTCAAAAGATCTGTGTCCAAGCTCTCATAAACTCCCCCTTTGCATGTGTGAACTAACAAACACTTATCTTTTTCCTCATTCAAGAATATAATTCGTTTTTACAGGAAGGAGCAATTTGAGTTTGGATTCTAAATCCTGAAATTTGGTACCCAGTACTCTGAGTTGCATTCCTTTTCCTGAATTTACATCTCAGTTGGAAATTTCACTGCACCATTCTGGAAAGCTGCTCCCCATGGCAAAAATCTCTCCTTCTCACCAAGCCCAAAATATTCTAACATTTTGAGGGTACTATGTATAATGTGTAATGTTATTTTAAGAAGTTCCAAAGTGTTTATATCAGCAATAGGGAAATATTGAATGGCAATTAATCAGAATGAATTCCAAAACTGAATTGGAACATTTGGAGTGAAATGACAAAATTTAGGAAAGTATCGATGATTTTTCCAAAAACAAATCAGGATTTTACAAAAGCTGCAACAATTGAACAAAATCTTGATTTATTGTAGATTTTGGTAATGCTGGTTTATGTACACCTTACAAAAACACTTTCTCATTTTTATAATTTTTTTCCTTCTCTATTCTCCCCGCAATTATTTTGTGGGATGGTTTTTCTGCAGAGGGAGGATGGTACTTGCTCTGAATGTTTTATCCTGCTTGGAAACACAAACTATGCTGTATGAGCCACGTTTCACTACCCTATATATAGATAGTACAAAATGTGAGCCTCCTTAAAATGCTTTTAAAGATATTGTTCCCAAATGTATTGATTTCCCTGGATCCCTTGTATTCTTGCATGGAAAGAGCATATGGTCCCCTCAATGAATTTATGGTTAGAGAACACAAGGAACTTCTTGATTCTAGTCATCGTTTGAGATATAACTTTCTAAGGGAACTGCTATGCAATGTTTTCCAATTAAATTTGAAGTTATCATTTGAAATTCTTTGAGTTCCAAGTTTCAACAGACTAATGTTTTGTTTGTAACTATTTTAGAAACTAGTAATCTAGATCATTCTGTTACATATAATGAATTCAGTACCTCAAATATCTATTATACTATTGAATGACATGCAATCACATTCACAATTACTGAAATTTAAGAGTTGAAAAACTGCAGGAATCACCCGAGGTATTCATATTAAAGAACAGGAGGCCCTTGAGAGTGAATATGTTAGTCTGAATCTTCATCACTGGGTTGACCTAATATTTGGCTACAAGCAACGTGGCAAGACAGCCATAGAGGTTCGCTATGCAATCAAATTCATGTGACATTTTATGAGATGTCTGATTTCGAGACTCTTTTTTGTATATTTTTATCGTTCAAGTCATTGTTTAATTTTGACTTTGTAAATTGGTTCTCTGTTCACAGGCTGCCAATGTGTTCTACCATTTAACTTATGAAGGTGCAGTTGATCTCGAAGCTATGGAGGACTTATTACAACGGGCTGCTGTTGAAGATCAAATTGCAAATTTCGGACAGACACCCATACAGCTTTTTCGGAAAAAGCATCCTAAGCGAGGCCCACCGAGCCCATTGCTCACCCATTATACTATGCTCCTGGTTCGATTACATTGACTTCAGTACTTCCTGCAGGATTTCAACAGCCATCTGCGATAATATTTCTTGATGTGATAGACTCAACTGTTATACTTGTCAGCCAGGGGCTTATGATGTCAGTCAAAATGTGGCTAACCCCACAATTACAGGCTGGAGGCAACTTTACCTTTTCATCGTCACAGGTTATTTGGAAAACTTGTTTCACTTAAACATAGCTTCGCCTATTGAATCTTATTATTATAAGAATGTGTGATCTTGCTAACATGAGTTATTGATATCAGTACGGCCAAATAGCACTACCAGACAATCTATTTTGAGTCTAGAAAGCTTTCAAGCATTCCAAAAAAAGGGAACTAAAAGAGAAAAGAAATTAATGGTTTTGTGCTAAACAGCCAATGTCATATCAAGCCTAACTTTCTCAATGGAGCATGTTTTTTTATGCAGGAGCCATTTTTTGGTATTGGTTCAGATATCAGTACCCCTCATAAGATTTGTAGTCCTTTGGCTGAGAACCTTGAGCTTGGGACACAGTATTTCGCCACCTTACAAGTTCGATCATCAAGCTTTATTCTCAGTTGTGGACATTGGGAGAACAGTTTTAGAGTTATATCATTGAATGATGGACGCACTGTTCAAAGCATAAGGCAACACAAAGAATTAGTTACCTGTGTTTCAGGTATTTGACATGTAAATTGTTCCACAATCATCCTGAAGAATTCACTTACGTTTCATTCAAACCCAAAAATGCTCTTGTAATTTTCAAAGAAATATCTGCCATAATTTCATATGCAGGCCCTGATTGTAGTTGACAACTTAGTTAGCCGGCCATAGGCTATAATTGGAACAAGAAGTACTGTAAAATAAAAATTCTTAGTTTAGGCCAGGGAATGTTAGAATAAAATTGTAATCCCATATCTTATTATTATTGTATTATGTTTCAGAATTGAGAGTAATAGAACGTAGGTAACTTGTTCTATCCTATGTATGCATGTCAGTTTCATTACTTTATAAACCAGCTTTACACTCGATTGCCTGGGTTAAATTGCTTAAGTTTTATATCTATGGCACACATTCAGTTGCAGTTAATAAGATTGAGATTTTGCTACAGAAATTAAAATGCTGAAGTGCCAGTTCTAAATCTAAATTATGATTCGATTACAGAAGAGGCATATACATATGATCAACTTCACATTTCATTAATCAGTATCTACTGGATTAGGTGATGCTCTTATTTATTAAATTATTAATACATAATAATCCCGACTAAGCTTGGAATATTCTAGGAATCTTTAGACATAAGAAAATAACATTGTTTTAAGAGTCCTTTTTCACTGGTATTCTGTTTTAATATGTATGGTATTATAAATTTGCACCTTTGCCTGCTGTTCTTCATTAAAATTAATGGCCATTAGTCAAGCCAATCATTTCTTACTCTTTATCTCATGGAGTAACACAATTTATGCCTGGGATATTTTGTAACTGTAAGCCATTTAATTTATTATTACGTGGGTCGTACCAAACTGTGGCTTAATGATCCTAAATCCCTGTCATCTATTTATCTGCTTTATATCTGATAGTTCAAGTCCATATGTTTTCTTCCTATAGTATACTTCCCTAATTTTAAAGGTCAATTCATAAGAGCAACCTTATTAAAATACATCTGACACGTGTATTTATCTTCTCTTATTACAGTGGCAACAGACGGAAGTATTGTGGTTACTGGCAGCCATGATACAACAGTCATGGTATGGGAGGTTATACCATCTACTAGAACTGTCAACAAGAAAGTACGAGATGCACATTCAGCTCAAAATCGGACTCGAAAAGATCATATATTATCAGATAAGCCATGCCATATTCTTTGTGGACATGATGATGTTGTCACTTGTGTAGCTGTTTCCATTGAGCTTGATCTTGTTGTGAGTGGATCAAAAGATTCAACTTGTATTTTGCATACTTTACGGGAAGGTCGGTATGTCCGCTCTATTCATCATCCGAATGGAAGTGCGTTGTCCAAGATGCTTGTATCACAACATGGCCGACTTGTCTTGTACTCTAATGATGATCTCAATTTTCTTCTCTATTCAATCAATGGGAAGCTTCTTGCATCTTCTGAATCAAATGGCCGTGTCAATTGTATGAATCTCAGCAGTTGTGGCGAATTCCTAGTTTGTTCAGGTGATAAAGGGCAGGTTATTTTACGTTCAATGCATTCACTTGAAGTTCTGAAGCGGTATGATGCAATGGGAAAAGTGATTGTGTCACTTTCGGTGACCCCAGAAGATTGCTTCTTAGTTGGGACTCAAGATGGTAGCCTCCTAGTGTATTCAATCGAAACACTTCAGCAGCGTAAGAATAGCCTCCTCCAGAACATAAAATCACGAACATTTGCAGCTGCATAGCTAAGTTGATGTGCTGGTATTTGGCAAAAGAAATTGGACTGTCGCCGAGCATACATTGGTCAGCTGGTGATTACTTATGGCTTCTTCAGGTACTATTTTATCATTATTATCTGTCTCAATTCAATGTTCTGTTTGTGCTATTATGGTATGGATCAAACTATTTTTAAGCTTACTTCCAATGCCAGAAAGCTATATGAGATATCTTTTTTTTTTTTTTTGTATAAGCTAATCATTTGGATTTTGTTTTACCAGGGAAATGCATGTCTACCAAACCATTTAGTCTCTCTTGAACAAATTTAAGAAAGGATTGTGATTAGCGTGTAAACTACTAGAATGTGGTAGTTGTACGAAACCATAACCAGACTTGTGATTAGTTCTGTCAATTGGTTATTTGGAGCATAGTTTGCATACTTGTATTCAGCAGATCCAAAAAAGTTTGAGTCTGCAAGACTCTCATAGATTAGGCAACTTAAAAAATATGCAAATTTATTTTAAAAAAACATAAAGTTTATGCAAAATATAGATACAAGATATATCAAACGAGTCTATAAAATGGCGGGGAGGTGTTGTCTATTAGATTTGAATACAAATATGGTACAAAATCGCATCATGTGAATACAATCACCAGCTGATAAGTGTTATGAGTTTATGATGATTGTTATTGAAAATTATTATCATATATCGCATATCCATGCAAGTTACAATTTACAATAATTTATATTTTCTCTTCCCCGTTCTAGAGAAATATTGGGGGGAGGGTCTATTGCCTCTACTAGTCCTCGCACTCAGTTGCGACAGATCGCTCCTCTTAGAAGGTTGTGATTGTGGCTCCACCTTGGTAGTAAACGGTAGTGGATCCTTTGTTGCATGTTCAACATTACCTCAAAAGATGTCTTCCAACCCAATATCTCCTACTTGTGTTTCTCCCTCCATAGGTTTTCTCTCAAAAGCACCAATCTTGTCCTTTGAACACAAGAATTTTTTCTTCTTGCCCAATCTAGTTGTATGGATCAATACCATCCAAATCAATAGGCTCTTGCAATGTAGCCTTTACATTTTTTGTGTGAAGCCAAAGGTTGTACCACATAAATGCCAAGTCATTGAGGCTTTTTTGAGTCAACTTGTTGCGCTTCTTTGTGTGAATGACCTCAAACAAAATCCAATTGTGCTCACATCCAAAAGCGCTATAGGGTTGAGATAAAATTGTGAGGGCTAGCTTTTGAAGATGTGGAGTATTTTCTCCCCTATCCTCCCACCAAGAACCTCTGAAATAAGATAATCAAAAGTTTATAAGTATTTAATACTTTTAAATTTGTAACTTTGAACGTATAAGTAAACATTCTAATTTTTGTTACACCGGTAGCTAGGTGGTTCCCCTCGGATAGCTAACGTCGAAGAAAAGAGCCTCTCCCTAGCATGCTTGTAATTTTGTAGCTCTAAAATAATGAGGTTCCTCACCTCAACCTCTAGTATCATCCTCTCAATGCATGTTGAGAGGCCCTCCATAACCTCCCCATTAACATTTGTGAAGCCATTGGAGAAGAAAAACTTGGGGTTGAGGTAGTACCTGCTGCATGAATAGGTTGGTGGAGTTGATTGTTCCACTTTCCATCAATTATCTCCCAAAAGGGAGCAAATCTTGTTATATCCCCCCTATAATAGTTTTCGATGGCTTCGTTAGCCCTATCCATAGCCTCATAAATGTATCTGTTGAGTTTTTCTCCCCATCAAGCAAGCGCAAAACTATCACCAACGGCTCTGACACCTACACACAGATTAAACTTTAAAGTTACAAACTTACAAATAAAGTAAATAACAATACATTCAAACATAAAAATAAAAGAATCGAATTCAAATTTAAATTGAAGTTTGAAGTTACCTTGATGATATCTACAACTCTCTTTGCAAAGACATCATCAAAAACTATCTTTGCAATCCTCTCTCCATCGATTTTATTAGAATATTGTGAATCCAACCATGTTTGACTTACAAACATTTGCTTCAACCATGACAACAAACTAAAAATACTTTGCATGCCAAGAAGTTAGTTGCGAAACCTCATGACACTTTGGATAGTACAACTTATTTCCCCTTGGTGTGTTCTCCGATCAAGTTGAGAATGCAAGTGTGATTATATATGTACTCAGCTATATTTCTTGCATCTTTTATAATCGAAGTCACCTAATCAATTTTTCCTATGTTCTTGAAAAGAAGGTCAAGGCAATGGGCCACACAGGGGTCTAGAAGATAAGATAAGATAAATATATTAATGTCCGACAAATGACCACAAGAGTAGGTCAAAGGGACTGCAAAGTACACATGTGCCAATACAAAGCGGGAAAACCAAAAGGTTTCCAAAAGAAGTACAAAGAAAAAAGCAAAAGAAGAGCCATAGAAAGGTAGAAGAGAGGGAGAAGGCAAAGCTGGAAAGAACAATCCACGAACCCAAACCGGGGGTGGAAATGCCCAAGAAGAGAAGAAAGAAGGCCTAGGAGAGGCAATGAGGAATGCCTATCGGGAGTGGTAGACCCAACTCTCCTAACATCCGAGGCCGATTGAAAGAAACTCCGAGATAGAATGACAATCGGAAGAGGAGGTGATGAGATGTCAAGGCCACCCGTTGTATTGTTATGTCTGGACCATGTGGTACGTCGCAAGGACTTGGTGGATCTAGTCTGTCTCCTGGTGCTGGAACTAGTATGGTCGTATCGATGAGATCTCGGGAGTTGTGGATGGTCTCCTTGAACCGTACTAATTTGGAGTGTGATGTAGAGTTGGTATCCATCTGGCGCTTAGTACCTCTCACTGAAGGTAGCACCGTGAAAAAGGAAGTGATCCACTGGGTAGAGTCTGGTCTGGAAGGGGTCTGAAGAGTGTGCTCATGAAGCCTCAAAGTCTCTGCATGTATAGAGTCTAGGCACTTCTGGTCCTCATATCTGAAGAAGTCAAAAAGATCATGGGTCCTCCTAAAGAGGAAGTGAAACAACCCTTGATCCCATAGTAAATGGGGCAATGGAAGATGAAGTGTGCTTCCGTCTCAACTTCCTAAAGACTACAAAGTTGGCAGATCCTGTCTGAACGATCAATTTGGTGATCCATCTCACTCTGAAGCCTATGAGAGCCCACTTTGAACTGGCCAAGGGGGATGCGAAGAGCGTGCATCCAATGGCGAAGTGTATATTGACAATAACAATAAAACCGTCACTCAACTCCAAAAAGTGCTCAACATAAAAGGCCATCTTTGGGCGTAACCCACCATGAGGGTTCACCCAAGTGGTGTGGATAAACTGCTTGTAAATGACCTCCTGTTGATCTGTCCGGGTCTAGTCTAGTAAGTAGAAGGTGACCTAGTGCATCTAAGGAATATCTAAAAGGAGGGAGACGGTCCATCTGAATACCCACGGACTCCAAGAGATCAAAAACCCCAGCATACCAACAACGACCACGGCCTGGAGAATCAGAATGGGCAATAATCTCTGAAGAACAATATGCCAAGTACGAGTACCTATCCAGCCCCTCAGTTGAGTCAACGATACCCGAATGCGGTGCAGGAAGGGATAAGATCCAAAGTGGTCTCCATCCTGAAATGACGGGCCCCAAACTCAGCAAGAATGATGTGATAGGGGACAGATCTGCCTACACTGATAAAACAATGGAGAAGTGTCTAAACTCTCTCGGTTAAATCCCATCAATCTCAAGTAAATAGGGCCCATGAACCACCGAGCCATAGAGAACTGTGGGTTATATAAGGGAGTCCATGAGGGACATCTTGGAAGAGATGTCCTAAAAGTGGTGTCGAAAGCATTGTCTCTCGAGGAGGGCTAAAGAACCATAGCCCTTATTGACTCGTGGCTGGAGGGCATGTCTCAAACTGAACCGTGGACCAAAGAACTGTACTCCCAAGTAAGTATAGGTGTTGGTGATCTCAATCTTCTTTGGTAAGAACTTTGCATATAATAAATCAATAAATTGCAGAAGATAATAAAACACCAGATATATGGGGGCAAAGATGCCCTAATATCAATATATGCAGAATAATACCCTTAAGGTAGGGCAACACCATACAATGCTCCTTAAGGAAGGAGTAACTCCACAATCTCCCAAGATGGGAATCCACTTCGAGGGGGACACCTCCAATATACCTCTACCAAGTATAAGACTCAACTCATACATACCTCCTCATAATGATACTCACATCCTTTAAATAGGATGGGTAACACCTAATCCCAATGTAGGCCGACCCATTCCCAATATAATTAATTCCTATGTGAGCCCATATAACTAACTAAGGGGATGTGTGCCACATGTCGGCATCTCCATCAACCCATATATATTATATTACCATATCCCAAGGTACATAGCATTCTCCCCTTGAAGAATAAATGGAGGTGTGAGGTCTTCAACCCGTTGAAGACAATAACCTTGGTTTTACCAAGGTTACCGAATATCAAAAAACAAAGCTAAGACATCAAGTTGTCTCTGTAGTCCCTCGGGAGAGGAAGCCAGGAGGGCCACATCATCAGCAAACAAGAGTATAGAAATCAGAACCTAGTGGAGGAGGCACCCATCACTGTCCTAGATATGTTCACGAAGAAAGGTCTCGAACTCATCGATGTAGATCTCAAACAAAGTGGTGTATAGGGGCGGCCCTAATTGACTCCAATGGTACTCTTGATGAAATCCTTTACCCCATGAACCGTGTAGAGACGACCAAGAATAGTTTTACTATAAAGGCATGATGAGTTGGCATTGTATTGTCATTGATGTCAAATTGTGATGATGTCATTGATGTCAGAAGGTCTATAGAGCATGAAGGTTGTTTGGTAGTGTTGAGATTGCTTGGTCTTGATGGTGTTGCATGGATTCTTGAGTCAATTTGATGGCTTGTAGAGGCAATGAAGTGATTTAGGGATGTTGTGATAATGACATGCACGGTGTGTTGAAGGTCTAGCGAGGTTGTCGAGGTTGCCCAAGTGATGATGAGGTCAATTTCAGAGAAGCAAGCATGTTCAAGAGGCCTATATTGGAGGCCTAGTTAGCAGGTATGGTATGACATGATGAAGTACAAGTAAATATGAGTCGCGTGAGCTTGGTGAGAGCATGGGAAGCATAAGTATGAAGTGTTGGCACACTCGAAGTGTCCTAGAATACCGGTTTAGGTGATGGACATGGTTTCTAGGTCTTCATTAGACCTTCTTAAGCCCTAGGAGACCAAATGAGATGAGCTGATTTGTTTCGGTGCTTGGAAATGAAAATATGAGATATGTTTGAAACGTGGTATGTTGTTCTAGCGTGTTAGTGAAGATTTAGGTCGATACTTTGAGCATTTTGCATGGAAAGTGGTTTTTAGGTCTGTTTTTAGACCTAGCTCCTTGAGAAAACATGCCCTAGTGAGGTGGAGTCAGCATTTCTGAGTGTATTTGAGAAAAGGTGAGTATTGGAGAATGTGTAGGAGGTTGATACGAGAGGTGTGGTCCAAATTTCAGGTTTTGATGATGAAGATTTTGCAAGTTATGACATTTTTACCTCTACCGAGTTTTGAAGTGAGAAACCAAGGTCGAATTTGGATAGTTTGATGCTCATTGGCACGTGTGTGCTTTGCATGGGGACCCAAGCTCTTGGGGAAAGTTGAAGAGGTCTACTAAGAAGGTTTTCCAAGTGGAATGAGGTCATTTGATCATCGAGTTTTATGAACAATCGTTAAGAAGCTAAACAACTTTTTAACCCTCATGAAACCCTAGGTCAAAAGCGATGGGAGAGACCTTGATGGTACATGCCCAGAATAGATTGTTTGTGCAAGTTTGATGATTGGAGGTTGTAGAGGACTCCTCCAGCTTTCGCCAAGTGCAAGTTAGAGGTTTTGACTGTCATGGACCCCATTCAAAAAGGAAAGGTTCTCAAGAAGTTTAGTTTGTGCTCAAGTTCTCCATTAGATCCATTAGCTAAATCGGTGGTTTTGGAAGTATCGGAGCTATTCTTTATGACCATGATGGTTTCAGATTAGGGTTGAGAACTTAGAAGGTTTGTTGAAGTCCATTTTGCAAGACTAGTTTTGGGGCAATTTTGGGCAGTTTTAGGTGATCTGTTTGCAAAGGCTTTTTGAAGCTGTTACAGTCTGATTTATTGAATGTTATGCACTTGATGATGACCCTGAGGTCATGAGCTTTCCATTGGTATATTACACTTGCATGGATGAGGTTATTTGATGTAGTTTTGAGCTTGCTTTTTGAAGACTAGTTTTGGGGCATGGTAGTTGTGCTTGCTCTCAAGTGGCTTCATGGTGTGAGATGATGTTTCTAAGTTGTTCTAGCTTGTTGGAGATTGTTGAAGACTTAGACAACATGTCTAGGTGGTGTATGAGCTTTGGTGAATGTGGTTTTGTTCTTAAACATCCTTTTTTGGCGAGTGGGCTATTGGAGTATTTTAGGGCTTCTTGAGTCCTAATGGAGATGGTGAAGGTTCTTGAGGCTATTGCCGACCTATATGGTCAATTGTAGAATTTTATTAGGATGTTTTTTATGTTGTAAAAATTAAATTTGACATATGATGGCTGACCTATATGTATTAGGTGCTTGAGTCGGTATAAAAGCAAATTATAAAGCTCGTTTGAGCTTGTGAGTGAGAGGAAAAGTACGAGCTAGATGGAAGAGCAGAGAAGGTGTAAAGGTTCTTTGTGACCACAAAGAGAGGACAAAGAGTGTGTGGAGATGTTCTAGTGTGTGCATGTGTTGAAGTGATAGGTCAGTAGGCCTAATCAACTTGGTGGAGAAGATCTAGAGCGAGTTGACCTAGAGAGCAGATTTGATGAAAAAGTAAGGAAAGAGAACCTCAAAGTCTCATCATCGGTTGTTGCAGCAACAAATCGGAGGTGACAAACATATCAGGTGGCTTTGGGTGGTGCTTTGAGTCATCTTGGGTGTTAGTGCCTCCTTGTGTGGTTGGTGGTCTACTAAATCTACGGGTTAGTGCTCGTTGTGGGGTTGGTGCCTCACTAAATGTAGGGGTTGATGCTCCTTGTTTAGTTGAATCTCAACTAAATTTTATTCTTTTCTCTAATAAAGTTATGTTTCGGTGGGTTTTCTTCCCTTGAGGGTTTCCCACTTACATCTTGTGTTCTTGTGTTAATGTGCTCTTCTATGGTTATGTTCTTGTGGATGCATGCTTAATGGTTAATTGAATGGTTAATGGATGAAATTGTTTAAGTGAATGAAAAGTTTTATTGCTCACTGATTCACCCCCACCCCCGCCCCCAATCTCCCATCTCGGTGATTGTGCTTTTTACAATTGGTATCAAAAAGGTTTTTGAAGCAAACTTAACAAGCTTGAGGTGATCCTTTGAAGCATAGAAATGGCGAGTCAACAAAGTGGTTCCTCTACTAGCAAAGCTCTTATGTTTGATGGGACAAATTATGCTTTTGGAGTATCAGGATGAGAACTCACATCATGTCTTTGGGATGTGATATGACAATCATTTGTAGATGGCTACACCATTCCTCAAAACCCTCCAACTGATGTTGCAGGTAAGAAGGCTAGTAATGATAACTCTAAAGCCATGAATGCTATCTTGTGTGATTTGGCAGCATCGAGTTTGTCAAGGTGATGCAATGTACTACAACTAAGGATATGTGGGACAAGTTACAAGTGATCTATGAAGGTGATTCCAAGGTGAAGTTTGCAAAGCTACAGACCTATAGAAATTAGTTTGAAAGTTTGAAGATGAAAGAAGAAGAAACCATTGGTGCATATCTTCTCAAAGTTGATCAAGTTGTCAATACCATTAGAGGATTAGGAGAAGATGTGAAAGAAGTTGTGGTGGTGCGAGAAGGTTAGAGATCTCTCACTCCTAAATTTGATCCTAAAGTCTCAACTATAGAAGAAGCCAAGGATTTGAGTACTATGTTGATGGATGAACTCCATGGTATCTTGACTGCTTATGAGATGAGGACAGTGTGGATAAACCTCCCAAGAAGGAAACAACCTTCAAAGTTGAAAAGAAGACAAAAGGTAAGAAGATCTTAGATGATGATATTTCTGATATTGATGATGATGAGTTGATTGCCATGTTTTCTAGGAAGTTGAAAACAAGTTCAGGAAAGTATAAGGGTAAGTTGCCCTTCAAGTGTTTCAACTATGGAGAGATTGGACATTTTGCAAACAAGTGTCCTCACAAGCATAAGGGAAAAGAGCATGATGATGATTATGATGATGATAAGAATTCCCACAGTCTAATAAGAGTAAGAAGAAGTTTAGGAAGTTTGAGGACAAGAAGAAGTCCAAGAGAAGCTTCTACTCCAAGGAGGATTGTAGCTCATCAGAGGTAAGTAGTGATGCTTATGATTCTAATTCTGATTTTGAGTCTGATCATGAAGAGGTTGGCAATGAAGTCCTATTCATGGCCAAAGGAGCTAGGAGCTCTAAGAATGAAGGTTCCATATATGGTGGCTCTTGTATGCATTTAGAAGAAGAGGTTGATCTTGAAACTGAGTTGATGTGTATTCAAGAAGAATTAAAGCATGCAGAGAAGAAGAACAAGAAACTCAAGGCACAAATCAAAGAGTATGAAGAAAAGATTCATGTTCTTGAGGAGAAACATTGGAATGACACTAATGAGTATGATAATATCATCAAATAGTTAGAGACTCAAATGGATACTATAGCTACAAGCCTAAAAGCTAAGGATGAAGAGTGCATCAAGTTTGAAAAGGAAGTGGTCTCTCTAAGGGCATAATTGACTGAAGTAGCTGGTAAGGCAAGATCATTTTAGAGATTTGAGAAGAGCTCCAAGGATCTAGATGACCTCTTGGATAGTCAAAAGTATGCAAGAGATAGGACTGGTCTAGGGTTCAAGGAGAACCTAAAAGGTAAAGAGGTGATTCAAGAGGATACTACTTAGAGTAAGGAGGTTGCTGGCCCAAGTTCCAAGGTAGATCAGATGGAGAACAATTTCAAGAGCTATGAAAAGACAAGGTTTGTTAGACAACCCAATGCATCAAGGTATGAGAAGTCCTTTAATGGTTATTGTTATAGTTGCAATGGTTTTGGACATAGGGCAAAAGAATGTAGAAGGTCATCCAAATATGAGGGCTCATGGAACTATGGAAGGAGTTTCAGTTCATACCAGTTAAGAGGTAAGAATGAAGTTGTGTGTTATAACTGTAATCATGTTGGTCACATTGCAAAGTTTTGTTTTCATGGTTCTTCAAGACAAAACAAGAGGTTTCAGGCTCCTAGAGTACAGGAGAAGAGGCAAGACAAGGCATGGGAACCAAGAATAAATCAAAATAATCAAGTCAAGATAGGTGTTGGAGCAAGTCAAGGTTGTACAAAAGTTGTTGATCTAAAGGATGAAAATGTTGTGCCACAGGTGCTAAGGAGGTCTTGGAATCTCCTCAAGATGTTGTTCTAGATCCCTATGATTTATGGTGTCTCTACTAAGATTCTTAGAGACATTCATCACTTAGATGAAGCATGAAGTTAGGGGGAGCCTGAATGGATGCAATGAAGATGTGGAGTTGTGTAAAAGTTGCAGTCATGGAGTCATGAGGTATGTTGCAAAGTATTCAGTTTTTCATAAGGTTATCTTGCTTTGAAGGATGTATCAAGACTCAAGAGTATGTAGGGTGTTTGAAGGTCTGTTGATGTCATCATGGTCCTGTGACATCTATGCAGAAAGGGGTATGAGTCCTGACAGTTTGTAGTGTGTTGTTTTGGGCTTTGGACTGTGGTGTGTCATTCTAGTGTGTGACCTCATTTGACTTGAGAGCTAGAGATTGGTTTGGATAGAATATTCATAGTGTGCTGAGCAGTCAAGAGAGAGCTATGCTTCAAGAATGTGTTTGGAACCTGTCTCAGTTGGGTGAGACTGTCAAGTGGTCTACAAATGTTGATCTTCAATTCTAGGAAGCAGGGTATCAGGTGAAAGAGTTTGAAAAGCAAGATTAGAAGGCAGAAATCTGGGCAAATTATTCTCAGTTACAGTCATACAAGGTACAATCATATTGCTAGAAGAGTCATCAAGAAGGTTTTGTACTAAAGAATGAAAGTTTTGACAGTCCTAGAGGCAGGATAACAGGTAACTAGGCCTCGTACTGTTATGAGATGTTTTGAGACTATTGTGTGAAGCCATAAGAAGACTTGTGTAGATGGCTGATAGCTATGTGAGAGGGGTTGTGACAATGTCTGGTCATCAAGGAAGCTTGTGAGCTAAGTTGTATCATGAAAACTCAGTGGAAGAGCATTTGAATGCTTAAAGAATAAGGTAAGTATGTTTGATCCCATAAGCTTGGTAATGCTAAACGTATTATAGGTTTAGGTCCTTGAGAGCAAGAAATTGGTCTACAAGACCAATATGGCCTGGGCCTATACAGTTAGGCATGATTTGTATATCAGAATGGATCTATTGATGAACTAGTTGAAGGTCTAAACAATGAAATCAGGATTATAAGTTGCAGTCATGAGGGTACATTCACAGAGTTGCGTTTGAAGGTTTGTAGATATTGTGTGAGCATTTAAGACACCATGGAGATGTGAGGTAGGTCTGTGTTAGTCATGAAAGGTGATTTGAGATGTCTATGAAGGCTTATCAGGAAAATGTGAAGGTTTGAAGTATAATTGACCTGTGCAGAGATTGAATACACTCTTTCTTAGTATAAGTGGCATGAATTGTTCTCCAAGAAGATTTGTTGACTGTATGGTTAGCTTTCATGCCCAGTATTGTGATTGGTGAGCTAAGTATGGACTTAAGACTCTTGCAAAGGTGTGTATTTTCTGTTCAAGTCATATTGAAAGAAAAATAAGTGTCTTAAGAAGGTCATAGAGGGTTTGGTACTACTGTGTATGGAGATATGGTACACAATTGATGTTTCATGAGATAGGGGAGCCTATCAGGTTCTTGGTAACATTGCTGGTACAGTCATGAAAGCTATAAGGTATGAATCTGTGTTGTTTTGAAGTTACACTCACGATGTACATCTAGAAGATTTATGAAGTGCTTAAAATATCATGAAGATATGAAAAGAGTGATTGGTCCTCAAGACCGATATGCTTTTGCAAAAGCTTATAACGTTTTTAATCAATAAAGTGTGAACTGTCAAGTGATATTTATGAGGTCTGAAAGACAGGGTAACAGTCAATTCTGGGATTTCACAGTGATGATTCAAGAAGGTTTGAAGAAGCTTAAGACAGTTGTTGTAATGTCAAGAAGGCATGATGATTGTTGACAAGTCTGAGAAGCTAGTACATGTGCCTCAAGAACAAAGTATGGCCAAATCTGAGACAATGTTGTTGATATAGTCCTATTGATGACTTGAAGAGAATATTACAAGAGGTAAGCATGTTTTGTTTGCAGTTAAGCATCTTCATTTGATCATTTGCTTAGTATGCACCTGTTAAGAAGCACGGGGGTCTGTCTGCATTGTGAAGGATCAAGTCATGAAGAGTTAAGAAGGTTTGCATCTGATGGGTCAAGAACAAGCAAGAGAATTCATTTTCTCCAAGAAGCAGATTGCAGGGTCAATAAGGCATAAGGCAAATGTTGCTCAGTGCACTCAGTCAGGGGAGCTCAGAAGATGTATTTCTAGAGCAAAATGTGTTTTCAAGAAACCTTGAAGGCCTGAAGATCTGTTTAAAGTTTGAGGTTGCTGTCAGAGCATGAGAAATGGTGATTTGCTGAGTCAGAAAAGGTAACGTGTTTGATGAGCTACTGTTATCATGTATGTTGTCCCTAGCAAGTTTGTAGTATGATGATGGGTTGTGTTAGATAAGAAGCAAGGGGAGTTGTATGGATGGTTGAGCAGGTTCAATTATGTCAAGAGAGTGTGATAGTGTTGTTGGTAAGATGTTTGGAGGAGTATATGACTCGGGGAGAGTCAGTCATGTTTCTCAACTCAAGAAGGCAGGTAAGTAGGAGCTATGAAAGCATGAGATACGCCATTGAATGGCAAGCAAGATTGGTTATTCTTTCTAACAGTTGGCTAATGATATACATTGGTCTATAAGGTTCAAATTTGAGGTTATTGTTCAAGGCCGAGAGTCAGATTAGGAATGCATTTGCTAAGGGGGCCTTGTTACTCGTGAAGAGTCAAATCAGTGATGAAGAGGTCAAGTTGACCTTGTCAAGTTTGGTTGATGTTTCCAACCAAGTGGAGAGCCCTATGTGTTGTCAAGAAAAGATGTTGCATGGGTATGTTGCTTTGTCATTAATGTTAAAAGGGGGAGAATGAGCTGATGGCATGTGTATTCCTTAGGGGGAAAATGAGTTTGTCTTTTTTCCATCAATGACAAAGGGGGAGATTGTTGGTATTGTGTTGTCATTGATGTCAAAGTGTGATGATGTCATTGATGTGAAAAGATGTATAGAGCATGAAGGTTGATTGGTAGTGTTGAGTGTCTTATTGAGATTGTTTGGTCTTGATGGTGTTGCATGGGTTCTTGAGTTAGTTTGATGGCTCGTAGAGGTGATGAAGTGATTTGGGGATGTTGTGATAATGACATTCGGTGTGTTGATGGTCCTAGCAGATTGTAAAGGGTGCCCAAGCGATGATGAGGTCGGTTTCAGCAAAGCAAGCATGTTCAGCGGGCCTAATTTGGAGGCCTAATCAACATGATGAATTACAAGTATATATGAGTTGTGTGAGCTTGGTGAGAACATGGGAAGCATGAGTATGAAGTGTTGGGACACTCAAGTGTCTTAGAATGTTGGTTTAGGTGTTGGACATGGTTTCTAGGTCTTCACTAGACCTATTCTCAAGCCCTAGGTGACCAAATGAGGTGAGATGATTTGTTTCAGATTTGGAAATGAAAATATGAGCTATGTCAGAGTTGTGGTATGTTGTTTCTAGCATGTTAGTGAAGATTTAGGTCAGTACTTTGAGCATTTTGCATGGAAAGTGGTTTTAGGTCTGTTCCTAGACCTAACTCTTGAGAAAGCATGTCCTAGTGAGGTGGAGTTAGTTTTTTTGCGTGTATTTGAGCAAAGGTGAGTATTAGAGAATGTGTAGGAGGTTATCTGAGGGTGTGGTTCAAAATTCAGGTTTTGATGATGAAGATTTTGTAAATTATGACATTTTTACCTCTACCGAAGTTTTGAAGTGACAAACCAAGGTTGAAGATGGACAATTTGATGCTCATTGGCACATGTGTACTTTACATGGGGTCCCAAGCTTTTGGGAAAGTTTAAGAGGTTTACTAAGAAGGTTTCCCAAGTGGAATGATGTCATTTGATCATCAGAGTTTTATGGACAATCGTTAAGAAGCTAAACAACTTTTTAACTCTTGAAACCCTAGGTCAAAAATGATGGGAGAGATCTTGATGGTACATGCCCATAATGGATTGTTTGTGCAAGTTTGATGATTGGAGGTTGTAGAGGACTCCTCCAACTTTCTCCAGGTGCAAGTTAGAGGTTTTGGCTGTCTGTGGACCCAGTTAAAAAAGGCAAGGTTCTCAAGAAGTTCAATTTGTGCTCAAGTTATCCATTGGATATATTAGCTAAATTGGTGGTTTTGGAAGTATGGGAGTTATTCTTCATGACCATGATGGTTTCAGATCATGGTTGAGCCATTAGGAGGTTTGTTGAAGTTCATTTTGCAAGATTGGTTTTGGAGCAGTTTTGGGCAGTTTCATGTGATCTAGTTGCAGAGGATTTTTGGAGGTGCTAAAATCTGATTTATGGAATTCTATGCACTTGGTGATGACCCTGAGGTCATGAGATTTCCATTGGTATATTACACTTGCATGGATGAGGTCATTTGATGTGGTTTTGAGCTTGTTTTCTGAAGACTAGTTTTGGGGCATGATAGTTGTGTTTGTTCTCAAGCGGCTTCATGGTGTGAGATGATGTTTCCGAGTTGTTCTAGCTTGCTGGAGATTGTTGAAGACTTAGACAAACATGTCTAAGTGGTGTATGAGCTTTGGTGAATGTGGTTTTGTTCTTAAACATCATGTTTTGGTGAGTGGGCTATTGGAGTGCTTTAGGGCTTCTTGAGTCCTAATGGAGATGTGAAGGTTCTAGAGGCTATTGCCGACCTATATGGTCAATTGTAGAATGTTTTTAGGATGTTTTTATGTTTATTAAAATTGATTTTTCCATATGATGGCCGACCTATATGTATTAGGTGCTTGAGTCGGTATAAAAGTAAATTATAAAGCTCATTTGAGCTAGTTGTGAGTGAGAGGAAAAGTGCAAGCTAGAGGGAAGAACAAAGGTGTAAAGGTTCTTTGTTACACAAAGAGAGGACAAAGAGTGTGTGGAGATGTTCTAGAGTGTGTGCATGTGTTGAAGTGATAGGTCATTAGGCCTAATCAACTTGGTGGAGAAGATCTTGAGCGAGTTGACCTAGAGAGCAAATTTGAAGAAAAAGAAAGGAAAGAGAGCTTCAAAGTGTCATCATTAGTTGTTGCAGCAACAAATCAAGGGTGACAAACATATAAGGTGGCTTTGGTTGGTTCTGAGTCATCTTGGGGTTAGTGCCTCCTTGTAGGGTTGGTGCATTTGTGGGGTTGGTGCCTCACTAAACCTAGGGGTTGGTGCTCTTTGTTGAGTTGGTACTCAACTAAATTTGATTCATTGCTCTAATAAAGTTGTGTTTCAATGGGTTTTCTTCCCCTTGAGGGTTTCCCACTTACATTTTGTGTTCTTGTGTTGATGTGTTCTCATTTTCTCTTCTATGGTTATGTTCTTATGGATGCATGCTTAATGGTTAATTGAATGGTTAATGGATGAAATTGTTTAAGTGAATGAAAATTTTTATTGCTCACTGATTCACCCCCTCTCAGTGATTGTGCTTCTAACATGATGGTAGTGAGAAGGGTCTCGGATATGCCAATGCCTATGAGCCTCTAAAATAGGGCCTCTCTTGAAATAGAGTCAAAAGCTTTCCAAAGTCTACAAAGCAACAATAGACTTTCGATGAGCAATAATGATCCTCCTCAATGATGGCCTGGAGAGTAAAGATATGATTAATGGTCATGAGCATGATGGAACCCCGCCTGTCCTCTAGCTTTGAGGTACCCCCGCACTAACTCTTCAAAAAATTGCATATGAAGAATTGTAGCATATAGTTTCAAGAAAGTATGGCCCACCATGATCGTCATGTAATTGTTGGGATCAAAACTAGGGCCCAATTTGTGTATCAGGTGAATAATATGGTGTGACCAAGCTGGCGGAAAACCAGAACGTACAACGTGGTTGAAGAGATCAGCCAAGTAGCTACCCAGTACACCAAAACCATACTTGAAAATTTCTACTTGGAAGCCCTCCTCATCAGCTTCCATTCTACTATTCATCGCACTTACCGCCACTCGATGTTACTTGATGTGAATATGTGGCAGGAAGAGGGGTAGAATCAACTTGGATATGCGGCTGCCCAAGAATATCATAGAGGGTGGAAGTGTGGGAGAACATGGATCCGGGGTTAAGCTCTAAAGGAAGAGGAGAGTGGTGAGGAAGGATGGTGCGCCAAAAATGTTTGGGAGAGTGTCGAAGGGAAGCACATAAGATCCGTCTCCTCTGAAACCGTCATTTTGATTATTTCTCTTCATTGTACTTTTGTTAATAATTAATTTTCCAGCTAAGTATTTGCTTGATTTTCATGGTGGAAATTGTTCTAAGGTGTTCCTAAAAGGTCTATAAATATTGTGGATGACTTGTAGGGTGATATTTGAGTGAAATCTTTTGTTTTTTTGTTATAAAAATTAGATCGTTGTTCCATACTTATTTAATTTTCAGTTCGCTGGTCTAAAAATCAGATTTAAATCATATTGAGGTTTGTGTTAATTCCTGTTTTTCGCTTCATCCCTAGAAAGGGACATTACAAGTACCCACATATTTATTAGTCTCCTTGTGCAGCCCACTACATTGATTTACTAGTCCATGACTTAGCCAGATTTCCTTGGGTACATGAAGTTGTTCAAAGAGGAACAACAATTGCCAATTTTATACAAAATCATTGCCTCACATTGAGTATCTATAAGAGGCATGCATCTAAGGAGTTGTTGAAGCCATGTGACACAAGATTTGCCTCCTATATTAAATTAAAAAGAATTTTTGAGGAGAAAGGAGCCCTCCGAATTGTTGTTTGTAGTAAAGAGTGGGAAGATTTTATTCTTGCAAAAGGTTCTAAAGGCAAGCATGTGGAGCAAATCATTTTGAGCTCTAACTTTTGGGAAAATGCGGTCAAGGTTTTAAAAATGTGTGCACTGTTGTTCATATGCTTCGGTTGATGATAATACTCCTTGTATGGGTATGTAATGTCCCCTCTTAGGACAATTTGGAAAATGGAGAAGTACTTGTCAAGATTAAGCAAAGAATGGATAAACCCTTTTGCTTCAACCTAAAATATCCCAATGTCAGCTATTTCAAACCCAAATGGGGTTGGAACTAGCCAAGGTGGTGGGAGAGATTGGAAGAAAACAATTGGCATTTAAACACATTCAAATCAGATTTTTAACTGCTGAAAAATAATTAATAATCACACCCCAACTGCTGCAATCTTCCAAAATTATTTCCCGCTTAACCATCCAAGAAAAAATCTTCAAACTTTGGATTTTGGGCCACAAAAATATGAAAATTAATATTTTAAAACCAGATTTCGCATAGCAAACATAAAACCACGATTTTCCCTAAAAATTAGGTCGCTCAAAGACATTTAGGGCATCAAATCAACTTCAAAAATTATGAAATCATTTTCTCCTTATTCCTCCTAATTTCTACAACCACATTCAATATTAAATTGATCCCAAACTACAGATCTGAAATTTATAACAGCAGTTAATTAATTAAAATGCACCCAGAATAGCTAAAACTTCAAAAATTAATAACTTCTTCAATACTTGGTATTTTTGCATGAAATAAAATGCAAAATAAAGTAGAAATGAAGGGCTTTCCAATGAACTACAAAACTGAATTTTCTGATCACCAAAACCCACTCAAAACTGCCCCCGAAATCTGCCTCCAAGTCGCTAGGGTTAGAATAAATGCTATAAATTAATTCTAGCTCATACAACCCTTCCAAAACACTCAAACAATCAACCCTTGATCTGAAATAATTGATTAAACACAACAGCAAATAGATCTAGCATAAACAACCTCAAAACATGATAGATCAAACCCCAAACCAAGTCGATTTGCCTCTAATAAATTGCAGCAATAATAACAGTCACAAAGTACCTCAAACCCTTCACAAAAATGCAGATTTACCCTCCAAATAAATGCGCCAATACCCAAGACCAAGTCGCCAATGCTAGAATGAATATACCATGCATAAACACATTCAACACAAGAGAGCACAATGGAGAGAACAATGGAGTCTTCAATATTCTTCAATAATGGATCCAAATGAGAGAGAGAGCAATGCAAGAACTAGGGCATACATCCCATTACTCCAAGCATGGAGTGAAATCAAAATGATCAATCAACATAACCCCACTAGAGGAAATGCGACCTCCTTTTATAGAGTTAAGGGTGCAATATCCAATGACCGACCTTTCCCTTTTGGAGGGAAAACATAAACTCTCATTATAAAATAAAGTCTCTAATAAACTAAGACTATGTGCACTTTATTATTTTTAATTAAATAATAAAAGCAACTATCCTATGTGCACATTTAATTATCCTAGAGAGCCCTCCTTGTAGCGCAAGGCATACCAAGGGTTACAAAATAGACAAAAGACATCTTTAGATCATCTTCAAGCTCAAACCTCAAGCCCATGAGAAGAGAGAATGGGTTGAGGGTCTTCAAGTCTTCAATTTCAAAAATGTCCCAAGAAGGGGACATTACGGGGTATGCTTTATGAGGGTATGGACCATTGTAAATAAGACATCCAAAAGGCATTCAATAATGTGGAAGTAGAATATAATGAGATATGGGAATTTGTGATGGAAGATGGAGGATGATGCATACTCATTTGCATGCAGAACATGTTATTTGGAGCCAACACTATCACATTGAAAGAGAGAGTGATTGTGAAGTGTTGAGTGGGGTTTATGCAACCATTGAAAAACTTGTTCCAGATCGAGATGTTGAAAGAAAACTAGAGATCAATTTAAAGCATACGAAAGAGGAGATGGGTTGTTTGGAACCCAATCAGCGAGATGACATGAGGAAGACATGGATGGAGATGAACGGTGGAGATTCTATGGAGCGGATACTCGTAAACTACAACATTTTGCAGGTTCAAGTCTCAAGTCAAGGAGTAAGTGCATCAATATGTGAGAGGAATTGGAGTGGCTTTGATCATGTTAAATCAAAGAAAAAGAATAGGTTGTTGTCAGGAAGGTTGGAGGACCTTGTTTATGTTCACAACAATTTGCGATTGACTATGAAAAAGGCAGCAAAAGATGCATGCACTTCTAAGAAAAAACTTCAACATATCCTAGAAGACTCTTCTAATGAAGATGATCTTGATTTTGTTGGTGATGAACATGAGGGTGAATCTAGTGATATTGGTAATGATGATGTTGCTAGTGATGATGAGATTGAGCCAAGTGCTCTAGATGATTTAGAGCTTTTTGATGTAATAAGTAGACCTTAGCCCATACTACATAGGGAAGTTCAAGACTTTCATCCATCACTTTTTGAAAAAAATTTAATATTAGTATGCAGTTGTGAGCACATGTTTTTCAAGTTTTTCATTTCAATCACATTATTATGATAGCTACTTAATGAAATGTGATATTATTTTCTCTATTGAAATGTGAAATTATCTTCTGTTTTTATATATTTAATCTAAATGTATATTTCTTATGGTCGAATTTAATCACGAATTTTATTGCTGATTTTTTAGCAACGATTTTTTCACGAATTTAATCCTCGGCAAATTCGAATGTGGCAACTTAGTATGCAACCCGTACCCTTGAGAAATTTCCCACTAAAGTCTGTTAGAGAGGGTGCCTTGTACCCTTTACTGCCGTAACTATGAATGTTGTCACCAAGTACTCCCAGTACAAGCTAATTGCCACATTGAAGGGAAGGTTGTTGTAGTACCATAAATCTGCACATGCTTTATCTGCTTCCTTACTTGCATCCTTGTTCTAGCTCGTACCTTGCAGCGAAGGTTGTGCCCCAGGTATGTTTCTTGGTACAAAAAAATTATGTATCCCTTTGCTTGAACTATGAAGAAGATGTGCCTCTTTCACTTCGTATCCATGGACCGCAGGTAGAGCCCACAATCATTGCCGTAACATCTTTTGATTCCTCTACGACTCCAAGTCTAATGGTTGTTGTTATGGTTGTTTGCACCCTTGCCCTCTCTAGTTTCTTTTCATTCAACTCTGTCAAGTATGTCATCATCTCTCGTTTTCCTTTTTCAAAACATTGGGACATACCACAACGTCACACAAACAATAGATGCAAGACGATACCTTAAGCTATTGATACCTCTAGAAAATGTTTTCCTACAAAAATCACAAATTATAGTCCCCTGAACCGTTGTACATACAACATACTTCCAAGCAACGGTATGGGCATTAGTGGGAATGGTTCCTACTAGTGATTTTGAGCCTAGTGCCGAACTTGATGTTGACCTATGCCATTGTATGCTAAGTTCTAATCTGCAACACAATGCACGTTTAAAAAATTAAAAACCGTAAATTTAATTTAAAAACATCTTCATAAAACCGATTAAAAATTAAAAAACAACATTATAAAACCATTTAAAATTTTAAAAAATTGGAATTATAATCCTATGTAATTGTAATTGCAAATTTGTAATTGTAAACCCTACAAACAAAGAATAAATTCCTCAAAAATTGAAAAATAAGAATTTAAAACAATACATTCCAGCAATTTTGTTTATTAATGATGATAAACAAGCATAAATAACAATTAAAATCATTCGGAATCAAATGGAATGCATTCAAACTTGCAAATCATATTTGGATACAATATATAAATAATATAGAAAGAATTTACATTCTTGAAAAGAAGGAGGAAAAAAACTTACCTCCAAATGAAATTCTTCAAATTTGCTATAAAATCTCTTCAACTCATGCAAAGGATGCTCAATAGCTATGTGATTACAAGTGAGGGAGTGTGAAGCATTTATAAGACAAAAAACAACATTTTTGCAGCGCAAAATCCGTGTTTTGGGACTGCTCCACGTCCCACCCGTGTAATGGCGAGTTGGGGCCAGAACTCGCCGAGTTTTGGCGAATATTCGCAGAGAGTCTTGGGGATTATTCACGGAACAGGTTGGTGAATTTTATGGGCAAATATTCACCATGGAGAAAATATGGCAAGTACTCGCCAAATAGGAAAACTATGATTTGGAGTATAATATCTAGCATCTCACATAGGGTAATATGGTGTCTTCTCATATGGAAGAGAAGATCAATGTCAGTTACGAAAGGAAAGTTTGCATTTCTGTCAGCTCGCATGACTAGGGATTTGTTCCGTCTATTTGGTACATTTCAACAATTAACAAATAGTTTCACGTGATCTAGCTGCTGTTAGATTTGCATGGGTAGTGAGGGACAACTGAGATTTGTTTTTGAGGCTTGTCTTTGGTATTGATATGCATGCAGGGGCATTTGTAGGATAACATACATAATTAAGGTATTCCAAGAGGCAAAGGGAAGAAATTTCACCTAAAACAGCTCCCTTCTATCGCGTGCCAATCATATTGCATATTTCACTTGACACAGTCCATTGGATTAATGAAGCTAGGGTTTTGTTGTCTGTTTGGTATGTTTCAACAATTAACAAATAGTTTCTCGTAATCTAGCTGCCACTAGATTTGCATGGGTGGTGAGGGACAACTGAGTTATATTTTTTTGGGGCTTGACTTTGGTGTTGCTATTCATGCAGGGGCGTTTATAGGATAACATACATAAATAAGGTATTCCAAGAGGCAAAGGGAAGAAATTTCACCTAAAATAACTCCCTTCTGTCCCGTGCAACTCATATTGCATATTTCACTGCACATTGTTCAGTGGATTAATGAAACTTCTGGAGGTTAAGTAAACTGGCACTGTTTTTAACATGCAGAAAGAAATTTTACTATGGTTGGTATTATTATTCTTGAGTTTTACCTATATCGATTTGTTTAGGTTCCAAATGTGAAAGCCACTGGCCACATTCATAGTTTGCCTTCTTTTCTTCATGTCATATTTGTAGGGAAGTTTTTACAGAGGTGGAACTTATATGGGGTCTACAACACCATATCTTGAAAAGCTATTATCTGTCAGTGCACGTCAAGACTATATGATTTTGAACTAGAAACTTCATTGAGTTCTGGGTAGAAACTAATGCCATGTATATAAACTGATGCCTGATGGGGAAAGGTTTACATGAACTGTAAATTGGCAAATATTTCTGGTCTCATTTCTGGGGAAATTAGAAATGGTAGAATTTCTGGATTCTTGAGTGATGACGGTAACTTTATCAGAATTATTCTAACTAGTATGTGTACACTATGTATTCAAGATGTTCATTATATCTGGGATTCAAGTCTCTATGCTTTCCAGCAGCCTTACAAGTTATGGGATGTGTTACATTTCCATCTGGAAAAATGTATTACTAAATATATTCTTAATATCTCCGTTCAGTAATTCTCCTTTATGTTGACAAGCTCTACATTGTTAGCTGGTGAGTCTTTTACCTTACCTTTATTGTAATCTTTCAGAGTACAGAAGCTAACTTCAAGCCTGTGCAGATGATGTAAGTATTCAATGTATTGAAGTTACTTGATGTCTGTTCAAGTTGATGTATTATAACTATGATATAAGCATTCATTGTTTTGAAGTTACTAGACGTCTGTCAAGTTGATATAATATAATTATTGGATTGGTGCTATAAAAAATATTCTTTTAGTTTGACTGATCATGTCACTTCGCATAAAAATATTTTCAAGTGGTCGGTACTTCAAATGCAATGTGTGTGAGATGTCTATAATCAAGTTCGAAGTTTTGAAACTTGATGGAAACACTTATTAGTAACATTATCAATTATATAAACAGTGTCTATGCAAAACCAGCATAGTGGAAATGCATACAAGGAAACGTTGGCAGTTTCTTGGGATAGAAGTAGAGTGAAATTTATGAAATGTTGAAAATTGGCTTCCCAAAAGGTAATTGAGTAGTGTTGTGCGCTGTGGGACCCGTTAAAGATGAATTTAAATTTTTACAATACGGCAATTGTTAATATTCTCTGCCCAAATGATGGTATCTAGTGTGCTTAAATAATCAAAGCTGGTCATGGAATGTCGCTTTAGGAAGACAACTTTCATTATTTTTGAATTACTATTATTAAGTGAGTGGTTTATTCATGTAAACATGCAAGATATATTTTTGTAGTTTGAATCACTATTTAATCTCTGGAAAGATTAGCTTGGCTTCTAGGATTTGCTAATAAAACTCCTTGTAATTCATATTGAAATTATAGTTGTAATCCAAAATAATGCACGCCTACAACAAGACCTAAAAAAATAGCTATATGGATACATACCTAACGATTCAATTGAAGGAAAAAGAATTTAATAGTGAAGGGAAAAACTGCCTTTCGTTGAAAGAGATCCTATGGGGAAAGTTAGGTGGCCATCTAGACCTCCCTTGCAGTCCGTGTGGCAGTCTAATCACATGACCATATGCCTATGGTGGATTTCATTAAACTTGCTGTAATATGTGGAGTGTATCTCTACCGTTATCATAGGGATTAAGTGATCTGATGATTGTCGGGACATGATCTTATATGTAGCAGTGGATTTAAGTTCAAAAATCCAGCGATGCTTTTGAGGAATTCGTCATTTTTAAGGCAGGTGTTTATTGTGATGACTATTCATGAGAAATACATTAATAACGGGTTGATTGTCTCATTAGCTTAATGCAAGTAGTTCCTTCAATTCATACCATCTTGAGTGAAAATGACTTATTTGTTTTCAATTATTAGCATTGTTTTCTTTCTAATTGCTTACTGGTTAAATTTATCTGTTGAGAAGAAAAAATGAGGATAATTGAAAAATGAATTATTAAATGGTTTAAAAGGAAAGGTGTGACATACACAAAATAAATGCGAAGATAAAAGAAAGCTTCTGGAAAGACCTATCATATATATATATGTTTGAAACCATCCATGTTTCAGATCACCCTATTGTTATCATCTTGATCGTGGATCATGTAGGGTGATCAAAATGTTGATGGTTTAAATTTTTTATCTCAAACGGTTTTCCAAATGCTTTATTTTATTAAATATGATGTTTTAACTTTGTTATCTTGAGTTAAATGGTAGAATACGAAAAATACAATCAACTTGGTTAATTTTAATAGCATTATTAACTTGAACATGAATATGGAATTTACTTAAACTTAATATTTATCCTACATAAGAACAATTTGCATAACCAAGAAGAAAAAAACCAAATGAATTTCTGTTTTGCTCTAGTGTTGAATGAGTAAAGAGGAGGGATGGAAGTGTGTCCATGTGAGAATAAACTAGAGTTGTCACAATTTCTTAAAGAAAGAGACCCTTTGGGGTGGCTGATTCAATATTATAAGAAAACAAATTGTTTTTTGGTAAATGGTTGGTTTGTTGAGGATTGCAAAGCTGCAAGTAGAGCTCCAAAAGAGCGAGGAAAAGAGAAGGATAACACATTTGTACAAACACATCATAAAAATAAAGAAGGGAAAGTTCATGAGCATAAGGAGAGGAGTTTATTTTCCTAGGGGAGAATAACCTAAAATTATTTTGGAGGATTTCAACAAAAAAAATTAAAAAACATTAAGAGAATAATATCATTGGCCACACATTGGTTTGAATATGCAAAACAATTATACGAGCAGGAAGAAGGTTGAGGCTCCACCTTTGATCAACATGACAACAAAGTCATTCACTTTGCAAGAGGTTAAGGCGTTAAAAAGTTGGATTTAGGAAAGGCCAATGATTGGGTTGAGCTTCAAACATAGTATATGAAATGAGGGTCTAAACTCCCCATTTCATACATAGTGAAAATATTCAACAAATCATTCAACGTAAATTTTCATGTGATTGGACTACTAGCCTTTCAATACATTTGTTTAAGAGTGGAGATGTTAACAATCCTTCCAACTATAAAACTATCATGATCAATCCCTTGTTTGCAAAGTTGTTTGGCAACATGGTTGAGCACATAATCAACAAGTGGGCAAAAGAAAAAGGTAAGAGCAAAAGGGCAAATGGGTTTCGGACCCAAGCATTCAATTGCGACATCATCGAAAAAGTATGGAGTTAACAAAAATAAGTTTATCGCTATATTGTTGATGTCAAAAAGGCTTTTGACATGTCCTTAGGGATAAGCTATGGTGTAGAATGAAGGGGCTTGGTATTACAAAACAATTTAAAGCAGTCGTCCATAGAATCTATGAAGAGGTGCGAATCAAAATTAGAAATCAAGCAAGCATTTCGAAAGGTCTAGAAGTGACATTGAAGTTAAACAAAGATGTTTGTTATCCCCTACTCTTTTTGGCTTATATATAGACAAACTTGAAGAGTGATTGAATTTGCAAGGTGGGGAAGGAGTCTGTTTGGGAGAGTATGTGATAATTCTTCTTTTTTATGCAAATGACCTTATTTTGATTGCTAGGTCCGTTCGGGTGTTGCAAGAGCACTTGTCGCCCTTGAGCATTTTTGCAAAGAAGTGGGTATGCAAGTCAACACTAGTAAGACCAAGATCATGATCTTCTCTAATAGAAAGAATATAAATAAGCTTGAATTTATTTTGAAGGAAGTATTCTAGAAGAAGTAATTGAGTATAAATACCTTGGGATTGACTTCAATAACAATCTTAGGAAATTTGAAGGAAGAAGAGAATTTTGGGAGGGCAGAAATTATTGTATGCCCTACAAAATAGATGCAAAGAAGCGGAGTAATGAAATTGGAAAACTACTCGACACGTTTTGGGCTATTAGTAATTTTGGTGGTGTTTTACAAAGTGCGAGCTATGGGCCAACAATACTTTAGACTCAAAATGGAAACAAATAGAGAATTAAAAGACGCATGACCCGAACCAAGTTGAAACTAAAGTATCGATCATATATGAAAATATTTTAACAAAAATAGGAGCAGCCCCAATTGAAGCCAATGTTGTAGTGGGTCTCCTAAGATATCTAAAAAAATGGACATATGGAGGTACAAAGAAATGGTCAAAGGTGGCCTTTAATGATATCTTGTGCACACAAAGAAGTCATGAATGACTCAAAACAAGTGGATGAGGAAATGGCACATTGACTTGAATGCTTGTTCCAATAATAACAAGGAAATAAAAGTGTTTGTTATAGATAAATTTTGCACGTCTATGTGCGATAAAATGTTAGGGAGGAAGAAGAAATATTTTTTGATGAATTTAACTTCGACTCTAATCATCAATAAAATGACCATATAGGAGCTAATATCCCTTGGAGAGCAAAGTTTCTCATAGCTTCAGTTAAGTACAAATTCTCATTGGCTTCGGTGTGAAATGGGTAAGTAGAAAATGCCTAAAGAGGCATGGGAAGAGAGTTTGTGTCTTTTGCATTGATGGGGCAGTGCAATTAAAAAAACACTTTATTTTTAGTGTAATGCTTACAATGACATGTGAACTAAATATGCAAGTGTTTGAGCAACAACCTCATTACATGATATGTTCACCAAGGAGAGGGTGGAGAAAATGGGAGATTTCATTATCAATTTGAACACTAGATGATCGAATTTAGAAAACAAAAATGGCGGGTTCACCGTACCGTACGCTTTTTGGCCTTGTGGATGTTAAAAGATATCTATCGATTATAGTTTCATATTAATTTCTTTCTTTTCTCAAGTTGAATAGAGTTCCAATTGATTGATGTCCATGGATATTTCTTAGCCCAAGATTATTGGTGTTGTTAAGAATTATTCCTTAAATTGGGTTACTTGATGATTGGGTCATGCTATGTAGAGGGCATATAGGGCCCAAAGCTACTTGACAACAACCTCCTCACTAAGGTTTGAGATAAAATCATGTAATTGGGTTTAATTGCTTTAAAAGCATAATTATTTAACTCTCATTTCCTAGTGCAACTACATTGTTTTTTCCTTTCATGTGGCATGAGTCATTAACCTTAAAAGTGTGGTGAATACTTATGTTAATGGATGTGAACTTCTAAACTCTCTAAGTTGTCATTAATCACTCTAATGAAACACATTTAAAAATCATTTACAATCTATGTAAAATGCTTATAAATAGTAACAATACATTTATATAGAAACTAAAATCTACAAAAATATGTGAAATTAAAATATCTCTATGGGATGGCAAAACCCGCTTAGATAATAAGATGGAGAATAACTCCAAATATCTCATAGAATAAACTTACAAAACTCGTATAGTTGCCTCCAATATGGTTGGGTCTAATAGATTTAAAATATCTAATAACAAAAATATTTAATGCTCAAATAGATGCCTTCAATATATGAGTGGTCGAAAAGCTCATGCTTTCATCAAGGTACGAGGGTGAACCTTTATCTATAATTTTCATTAGAGATATTGTAAGAAATGGAAAAATCTATTAAAAAATGGTTAGCAAAGGTCGCTTTTAAAATGTGTAAAAAGGGTAGTATCAAGGAGAACCATATGATTTACTATTAATATATGCATATTTTAGCAATTTTATTTGCATTATAAATAAAAGCATGGATGTGGATTTTGAATTTTTTTGAATTGGAAAATCAAATTTTTAGATTTTTATGAAAAATTGGCCACTTATTTTATTGGTTGAATTTTTCTTATTAAATTTCAAAGATTTAAAGATGGGTTTGTTTCCTTTATTAGTGGGCCCATTATTCTTCAACAAGTTATGTCTCATCTTATGGTTACTTTACATTTTAATTTAGTATATATATCAAACTAAGGATATAAGAATAATATCTTAACCCAACAAGCATTATTTACACACCATAATGCTTTTTAAATATTGAAGATTGTCTACAAAAACATGCCCATGAAGGACAAACAAAAGTAACCGAGTTCATACCACAAGATCCACCAATGGGATCTCAAAACTCAAAAAACATAGAGATCACTACATCATATCATAACCATAGTAGAAGGGCAATCTTAGGGACACAAAGAACAAAATAGTAAAGCATGAAGTAGAGTCAAGTTATTGGAGAAGATATAGGTACCTCAATCTAAAGAAAATCGGTGTCAACAATGGATTGGTTCAATTAAGGGGTCTCCTTGTTCAATTTAATAGGTCCTATTAGATAACCAATGATAATGGTGTTGTCCTAGGGATCAAGAGTCTCGCCTATGTCACGAATATCATCTCCATTAGAAGTGCCCTCATGAGATTGAGGATTTTCATCCGAAACTTGACATATTCCTTTGTCCAATAGTCTTCAATTTGGTCATTATATTGTGAAGTTTGTTTATAGTGACATGCACATTGGAATCAATTTGATCAAGTAATCTAGGAGGGAGGTTGCCACCAACAATAGTATTACCAATCTCAAAATCTTCGCCATCATACATAGGTTGATCAACGTTATCTTGTTGTTCAATATTGTGAAAAGATGTATAAAGGGCATGCAACAAAATCTCATCCCTATATAAAAGTTTCAACATCACAGGGTCACTTTCATAGTTTCCAATAAATTTAGGATCTTGTGTATTACATTGGTAAAAATAGGCCTCCTTGGTAAATTCCCATTCATATTCGATAACGTTGACCTCAATAGCAAGACAATGTTGTACTTGCCAATCGAGTGAGAGGGTATAAAAAAACTCCCTAAGACCAACCAAGAAGTTAGAAGTGACTTTCATCAATCCAAATCTAAGGAATTGTCCAATTGTTTCGTAGCACCAATAGGTGACGAGAAACTTGCACATGCATAATTTTGCGCATGACTTTTTGAGAGAAATATGAACCCTAACACTACCATCAAAAGCATCGTTGTTCCTTTCTTTTCATAAGAACCATAATATTTAAGATGACATCATAAGCCGGACTTCTTAAATAACAAATATTTCCACTGACAGGATAATAAGATCCACATAAAAAATCAAACCAATAAATATCACGACCAATAAACAAGGACCATGGGTTTTAAAAATTCTTCCACACAACATAATCATATGGACATTAAAAAAATGCATACTTAATAATTTGCAATTCCCCAAAAACACTATAAAAAAGGACTAGCGACACCAATTTTAGAAATGACAAAACATACATCAAAATTTTCCTAAGTAATATTTTCTTATGTTCACGCCAAGTGAACCAAACCACATCAAACATATAACACCAATTATGAAGAGGGACACAAAGGGCCATTTCTTATTGAGGGCAAGGGGGCCTCTCTAAAGAGAGCTTTTCAAATATATTTTTAAACACGATTCACATAGGGGAGGGCCTTTGATCGAGTTAATACTTTGCTAAATTAAGTCAACATCCTTTGATATGAGGGTTTGAGATAGATGACTAATAGCCTTATTTAGAATTGTATAGGTTTTGATATGAGTACATGGGAGTCAAAAATATTAGCATGATTTCATCCCAAGTCAACAACCTCCCATCTTCAAGAAGTCCCTAAAAATATCTAATCCCTTTGGTAAATTAGAAGCTAGAAAAATACCCTCTTAGGTTGGCCATCTACATCTGATTGTATTGCATATTCTACCAAATAGATATGAAACCTTAACACATAACCTTCTCAAGTGAAGGGGGTTTGTGAGTAAATCAAATGCCTAACTTTCTCCCAAACCTTTCATAGAGGAAAAAATAAGTGACATAGTTGCCTTGAGAAAGAAGGTCCCAAACATCAAATCAACTCGTATTCAAAGCCATGCCACTTCAATTTTCCTTTGAATAACCTTAACGAGATATTGTATTTAACAAGGACCTTTTAAGGCTCTTGACCTTGAGATGCCCTATGAATCCACTTGAAAACAAGAGGGTTCCCTTGAATTTTCAAGAATTTAATACCAAGACCATCCAATTTCTTAGATAAACAATAATCTTTCCAAGTAATAGCATGTCATTTCTTCAACATCCTCTACCATCAAACCATAGGAAGTCTCTAATTGCCTTTTGCATTTTGTCAAGCTGAGAGTTCGGAAATAGCCAACAATAATAAATGGTCAAGGAAGAGAGGACTTTTTGACAAACTTTAATTCTTTCTGACATGGACATCCGATGACTTTTCCATTTGGAGGCCTTTTCAAGAATTTTGTCAAAAATACAGGCACATGTAGTCTTGAAAAATGAATCAAAAACAAAAGGAATGCCCAAATATCTTATCATTTTATGAGGTCCACCCTAAGACCAACCTAAGGAAGAGATCTAGTCATGAGGGGTACCATTCCATCATAAGATTAAGAACTTTTGAATAGAGGCTCTAGATCTAGAGGCATTGTAGTAGATTCCCAACTTAAAAGAGATTTGATAAAAGTTATCGTAGACTAGGAAGAGAGAAGTGACATCTTAAAATAGAAGGTCAGTAAACTCTTGATTATCAAGAATTTTGATACCCTTAACAAGCATCTCTTGGAAGATAATGTATGACTTCAACAACAATGATGAATAAAGCAGCAAAAAGAGGGGAACCTTGGCTAATGGGCCTTTGTAATAAGAAAAGCTCAGTGAGATCACCATTTATTTCAATGCGTTCAAGAATATTGGAATGTCACACTAACCATTCTGCAAAATCTATTATGAAAGCTAAGAGATTTCGTCACGAGGTTAATCAAAGGTCATTCAATTATGTCATAAGCCTTCTTGAAGTCTAGCAACACCATATAAACCTATTGATTTGGGTTCTTAGCCCAATGCATACCTTCCCAACTAGTGATCAAGTTTTCAAGAATATATTTTCCTTCCATAAATCTATTTTATGCAACAAAAATAATAGATTGCAGGATGGGAGTAATTCTTCTAGCAAGAACCTTAGCTAGCATTTTATAAGAAATAGCAAGTAAAGTGTTGGCTCTTCATCTCTTGATCTAGGAAGGGTCACCATCCTTAGGAATGAATTTGATCACACCCCTATTAATTTCTTTGCCAAGAGTCCCAACATTAAGGGCTTCTTTGTAAACAAGAAATTCGGTGTTATTTAGCCCTTCTTGCTTTTATAAAACTTGGTAGAAAGCCATCACACCTGTGATATTTATTACTTTTCATGGAGTCAATTTCGCAACATAATTTATCAAAATAATTATTCATGTCCAAAGTGAGGAAGCATCAACTATAACGTTTTGGGGATAATCTTATAAGAGATTTTCCTATCATCAATAATAGTGTCATCGGTAAAGAGATTCTTATAGAAAGAGAGGAAGGCAAGCTTGATATCATCCACATTCTCTCGTGGTTCCACCTCTAATGTCAATAGTTTTGACTCTCTAACATGTTTGGCTTTTAGTATCCTAAAAATATTTGATTCTTTTATTCCCTTCCTTAAGCCATGTTAGCTTATCCCTAATTTGTGCATGATTGGCTTGGTATTGTTTAGAGGATCTAAAGTGATGTTTGGTTTTCACTAGATTTTCTAAACAGATTTAGGGTTGTAGTGCCCTGCCTCGGGACACCGAGAAACATGCCAAAAGAAAACTAAAGAATTTGGAAAAAAAAATTATATATTTTTTAAAAGGTGAACTATGAATATTCCAATTGTATTTGCTCAATCCGTCTCCCATACATTATTTAATTATAATGATTTAATCATGCTCAAAATCAAATATATTATTAGCCCCCACAAATTTATTACCAATTTTAAATTAGACTTACCAAAGTTATTGAAATAAATACGCACATCTTTTAATTTGATTTGTTTTCCCTTTTAAATCATTTGTCCACACACCCGACTAAAAGCTTAATTCCCCATATCAGATTTAAGTAATTAATTGTATAAGTATACCCCCTTGTAACAAACACCTTTTTTTTTTTAAAAAAATTTACTATCTACTTCCACCCTTATCGAAGCCACTTAAAAATCCCCCCCTAACTTATAAAGTGTGAGGGATTAATATTCTTCTTGGGATAAAATAATATAGGACCTTAATTTTTTTATTTTTGTTTTTATTCTTAAAAAATCTACAACCCTAATCTTCTCTTCTAAGTCTCTTATTTTTAATTTGGTGTTCGAGTTTATACTTGTTTGTAAGTGGGGTTTAGGAGAAGAGGAAGGAGGTGGCGGAATCATGAAGGAGGGGTCAGTGTGCAGCCGCCGTGACAGAAGGGACAATGGAAGGAGGAGCCAATGCGATGGAGGATGTTGCGGCGTGGCGAGGGGGGACAACAAAGGGAGGGAAAAGGGGCAAGCGTGGGGAGGGAGAGCTGCACAGAAACGGCGTGAGGGGAAAGGGGCGAGTGCGGCGTGGCGGTGGTCTTTGCCGGGTGCAAATGTGGTCAATGTGGCCGCGGGTGGAGGGGGAGTTGCAGGCGGCCGCACTGGAAGTCGACAGGGGGTGGGGAGGGTTCACCCTCCTAATTTATTTATTTATTTATTTTTATTTTTATTTTTAAAAAAAACGTTTTATATATATATACATATCTTTATACATACATATATATATACATATATATACATATATATATATATATATATATATATATATATATATATATATATTGAATCTCTTTATATATGGGAATGTGAATGTAATATATATATATATATATATATATATATATATATATATATATATATAGATTTAATTTAATAACATTTATTTACATCTATATATATTTATTTTTTTAAAAAACAAAAAAAAAAACCATCAAGAAAACTACCATATTTCCAAGCCAAATTCCCTTTGCATAAAATGATAAAAACAATAGATTTCTAAAACCATGTTAATATAAAAAGAGTTGTGCATTTTACTGATAAGAATAGTTTCTTCCCAAAATTAAAACAAGAACAATTTCTTATAACCAAGTAGATTTCCTTTCAATTTTAATGCAAAAGATCATTTCAGAATTACACACATAGAATTCCTCAACAAGTACTATATCCTTTTTATAAATAGAATATGGGAGATACATCAAGTTACAATTGATTGAAACATTTGATACATTACTTCTCTTCCACAAACTTAGACTAAATGAGTGATGTAAAAATATTCCTAAATTTACAACCAAAAATTTTCTAATACAAGTTTCTTGCAAGTTGGGAGAGAGATTTCTCATCTTAATCACCATATCTCAAGTTTACATGTGAATGCAAGATTTACAAAATGGAGAATTAGCAAGGAGATGAAACTATCCTCATAACCATATCCAAGGGAGTTACAATACAATAGTTTTTCATAAGGAGAGAAAAAAAATACGAGCCCAAGAGGCCACCCACTCCAACTTGAGGGCCAACTTCCATGTCTTCCCAAAAAACCATACAAGGAGAAAAAGAGCTTGTTTGCCACCCAACCATAGGCATCATCACATGCCTATCCCAAGGTTGGGATGCATGCTAGCCTCCCCCAAGCCCATGGGAAAGAGGATAACTAATCAAAACTTGCACAAGATGGAGGGTAAACCAACAATGATACAAGTACACAAAAATAGTTCACAACAACACAAGACTCCAAATTTACAAGGAGGAGAACCCATGTTCATCCTCAAAATGGGGAAGAGAGGAGAAATTTCTCCAAAGTTATACATCAAAATTATTTGCACAAAATAAACACCTCCATGTCCTCCTTATTGCTCCTAATTCAATCAAAGCCCTCCTTATTCCTCCCCCTTTCTCCAAGTCCTCCTTGGAAGGATTTTCAAACCCCAAAGGGGTTTCCTTACCAAGAATGGGGAAGGAGATTCAAGCCAAATGAATCAACTTCCCCACCTCAACCATTTGAGGGGAAAAATAATAAGACCCTACAAGGCTTGTCCATCAAGCCTTGAGGATTGAGAGGGAAAATTCTCTCTCTTCCTCCACACTCCAAAACTCCATCATGCCATATGATGGAGGGAGTAAAACAAACAAACTAGCATAAGCTACATACAACAATGACAACTGACAACACTTTCAACACCCAAACTAGCATCAAAAAGGAAAGCTCTCCAAAAAGCTCTCCAACTTCAAATTTATCCACACCTTGACTCAAGCCAATCTCCAAGCTCCAAAATTCCCCCAAGCATCCCAAACAAGAAGTTTCAAAAAAAAGTCCCTCTCTTTTCCTATGGATGGGAATTTGAAGAGGAGCAAGCAAGAATCCTCACCAATGAGGGGGTGACATGTGTTGCCCCTCTCCCTCATCAAGGTCAAAGATGCCAAAACAAAAGAGAGAAAGGGTAAAATTGTCTTTTTGCCCTCTTCTCCCAAATTCCCTTAAACGTTGGCAAGACAAAACTAGTGAAACTTCTGATAAAAACTCAAATACACATCCCTTACATGGATGTGACTAAACAAGAGGTAAAAAGGGAGGGAAAACTCCCTCTAGCCTTGAAAATAAGCCCCCTACCCATTAGGTAGGGTCCAAGGGCTCATTTTTGTGTTAGGGGAACTCCCAAGCTACAAAGGGGTCCCCAAAAATGCCCAAAATAACCCAATTTCGGGTTTTGCATTTTTGGCACAAGGGTAGAGGGTGTGGGGACCACCCAAGGGTCTCACATGTGACCCTAAACCCTTGTGATTAAGTGACACATTAAACAAAATCAACAATTTAAATGAAAGTGGAATTATTAACTCCCAAAACAAGTTTACAACTTCACTAGCAACCCTAAACAAAATTAATAATTCAAAGCACAATACATTACATAAATTGGGGTCACTCATAGTGCCCAAAATAATAATCTCCTATACTAAGGCTTCACACAATGAACATGGCTAGGACTCAGCCCGTGGGCTGCTTGAAGATTGAGTAGCTGGCCTGAATCCCATGTTCTCCTATAAACTTGTCACCTGCACACTCATTGCACACATTAACCGCACCTGTCCGATACAATATAATTCAATGACATAGTAAGATATCAATGCGTTCTAAACTAACCTAACATCCTACTGAAATCAAGATGCGACAACGTGCACAATTATATTCAATATTCTAAAAGTTAGACAAGATGATAAAGTGACATATAATCCCACCATGCAACAACTATCCATCAATATAATTAAGTTCCAAACACATCATCATATTCATTAGTATTCATGACATCATAAGAAAATGCGACAACATAGAAATTAAGCTAAATTGGCGCTATACACCTAAATGTCCACACATGTCTAATAAGATCAAATATCTAAATATAATGTCCAAGCTATAACCAATCACTGTCAAAATATGTTAATGAGCAAAGAAACAACAAGCTACTGAGCTATAAAAATTGTGGGCACTACATCCCCCTCTACTAAAATTAGACTTCCTCCTGGAAGTCACTGAAAGAGATAGGGATATCTAGCCCTCAAAGGTATCGCATCCTCCCAAGTAGCTATTGTTGCCTCGTCGTACCGGTCCCACTATACTCTAACCTGGTACAAGTCTCGACCCCGAAGGGCTAACCTCCGGTGATCCAATATGCGTACGGGCTCCAGTCTCCACTGTCCTCCATCCTCTACCTATAATGCCGACCAATCCAAAACATGAGAAGCATCAGGTACATATCTACATAGTACAGAAACATGAAACACATCGTGGGCCCGTGTAAGGCGTGGTGGCAATGCTAGACGATAGGAAACTGGGACCGATGACCTCTAAACTATCAAAAGGCCCCACAAAACGAGGCGATAGCTTAGAACCCTTTCCATAACGGATCGGACTCTTATGCGGGCGTACTCTCAAGAAGACTTTGTCACCCACTGAGAAGTGACAATCAATCCTCTTGTGTCTCGCATACGCCTTCGGTGTGCCTGGCGGCTCTGGTCAAGACGTTGTCTAATCGTAACAACCTCTTGCTCTAAATCCTCGAAGGTAGGCTGGTCCCCGAGAATAATCCTGTCATCTAGTCTATCCCAACTCAAAGGTGTCCTGCAAGGTCGACCATACAAATCTTGGTAAGGAGCCATACCAATGGAGCTATGATAATTGTTATTGTAGGCAAACTCAACTAGATGCAAATAATCTTCCCATTTCTTCTACTGATCCATCACATACATTCTCAACATGTCCTCTAACACCTGATTAACCCTCTTTGTCACTTCCCATTTGTCTCTAGATGATAAGTTGAACTCAAATTAATCTACGTACCCGAGCGGCTCGAAATGAAGTCTAGAAAACTGAAGTGTAGATGGTATCCCTGTCATTGATGATGGTCTTCGAATCCCATGCAACCTAACAATGTCCTCCATAAATACCTTGGCGATGGCACATGCATTATAGGTGACCTTGGTTGGTGAAAAGTGTGCAACCTTGTCAACTTATCTACAAAGACCATAATGGCATCATGACGATAAGATGACATAGGAAGTCCAACTATGAAGTCCATGGAAATCACATCCCATTTCCACTCGGGAATATCATGAGGGTGTAAAAGTCCTGCAAGATGTGAATTCTCTGCCTTGACCCTCTAACACTCAAGACAACGTGCAACAAAATTTGCTGTCCTGTCGAAGACCTGGCCAATAATATAACTCCCTCAGATCGGCATGCATTTTCTTCACTCCTGGATGTGCCGCATAAGGGGCTCGATGAGCCTCTGTGAGGATGAAGCTACGCAGATCACCTGACTTAGGCACGTAGATGCGCCTGTGGAACCGAAGCAAACCATCTGCCTCTAAAACACACCCAGAATATCTGCCCTCTAAGGAACCCTGAGACTCTAACATCTGTCTAGCTCCCTCATAAAATTTGTCCTCTGGAAGGTGCTCAAGAATCCGGCCTCTCAAATCTGACTGAAGTGTCACAGAAGCAAGCACATGATGTCATCTATTAAGAGCATCTGCAACCACATTTTCCTTCCCTTTGATGTACTGAACCTCCATGTCGTACTCACATAGGAACTCCATCCAACGCCTTTGACGAGCGTTGAGGTTCGGCTGTGAGAAAATATGTTGCAAACTTTGATGATCTATCCTCAACATGAAAGGCCTACCCAAAAGGAAATGTCACCAACGCACTAGAGCATGTACAACTACTGCAAGCTCCAAGTCATGAGTAGGATAATTAAGCTCGTGGTCCTTGAGCTTACGAGACTCAAAAGCAATAACCCGATGCTCCTGCATAAGAACTGCGCTCCCAAACCCTCTAGTGATGCATCGGTCAAAAAAAAAATCCTCTCACAAGTTTGGAACTGCTAAGATGGGCGCCATGGTTAATCTTTCCTTAAGCAACTGAAAGGCTTTCTCACATTTTTCTGACCAATCAAACTTCTTCCCTTTCCTCTGAAGAGAAGTGATAGGGTGGACAATCCTAGAAAAGTCTTGTACGAACCTGCAGTAATACCCGGCTAAACCCATGAAACTCCTCACCTCGAGAATCGATGTGGGTGCTGGTCATCCCAAGATAGCTTGTATCTTAGAGGGATCTACAGAGATTCGCTTGCTCGAAATGATATGACCCAAGTACTGAATCTCTTTTGAAAGAAGCTGCATTTTCCAAGTTCCCATACAACTTTTGTTCTCTCAAAACCTGAAGTACATGTCTCAAATGTTCCTCGTGTTCCTCCTCGAAATGAGAATAAATCAATATGTCATCAAGGAACACTAAGACAAAGCGATCCAGAAATTTCCTGAATACTCCATTCATGAGGCTCATGAAGACAACCGGGCATTGGTCAATCCAAATGGAACCACTGTGAACTCATAATGCCCATAACGTGTGCGAAACGCCGTTTTATGAATGTCTGCATCTAAAATGTGCAATTGATGATACCCTGACTTGAGATCAATTTTGGAGAACACTCTCACTCCCCGCATCTGATCAAACAAGTCATCAATCCTAGGGAGCGGATAACGGTTCTTTATTGTGACTTTGTTGAGCTGCCTGAAGTCTACACAAATCCTGAGAGAACCGTCCTTCTTCTTCACAAATATGACTGGCGCTCCCCAAGGAGATACACTAGGTCGAATGAGACTATCCAACAACTCCTCTAACTTAATCTTGAGCTCATGAAGCTCTGGGGTCGTCATCCGATAAGGTGCCCTAGAAACTAGTGCTGATCCAGGTACTAAATCAATGGTGAAATCTACCTCTCTGCGGGGTGGTAAACCTGGAAGCTCACCTAGAAACACATCTGCATACTCCCTCAAAACTGCATGATCATCTAAGGGTGAATGCTCTGGAATGCTCTCAGATTGATCACTGATGGTGATAGCAAACAACTGACACCCCTTACGCATGCTCCGCTTGAGTTGCTTAGCCAATATCATGCGCAAGGAGATAGGTCTCTGCATCCCTGATATCACAACTGCACTCCCAAGATCATCCTGACACTCAATGACCTTATTTCTACAATCCACCTTAGCTCGATGAGTCTCGAGCCAATCCATACCCAAAACTACCTGATATGAACCTAGAGGGATAACTCGGAGGTCAAGAGCAGTGGAGAAGGATCCTAAATCAAGTGCGCAACTCTCCACATACGAGTCCACGGCGAGTTTGGCCCCAGAGGCCAACTCAACTTGCCAACTATCTGGTTGCCTAGCCACCACTAGCCCACACTGGTCCACTATAGAATGTGATACAAAGGAATCTAAAGCACCTGAATCAAAAAGTACTGAGACAGAAATACCCCTGATAGTACCTGTTGTCTCAATGACTGTGGCCTGATGCTCGCCTGACGGTTGTCAACCGCTGCATATACACGATGAGCGCGTCCTACATCACCCACCGTCTGCTCAGATCTAGCAGCTCTCTGTGCATCCATGGTATTGGGTTTGTGCGGGCACATGCGCACATAGTGATCTGGAGATCCACAAATAAAACAACCTCCTGTACCCCTTTGAGATGGGGTCCCTCCTGTACTCTGGTGTATTGATCTGCCAATCCCCCCTAAGCTGAACTCAAGCATGTGCAAGCCGGGCCGTGCTGCTGAGTGCCCCCTCTCCTATCCTGGCTCCACCAAAACCACCTCTAAAACACCTCTCTCGAATCCCCGTGTCTGCATCGGCTCCTCTGCTGCGGGTGGCCTTGCTGCCAGTGTCTGCCGCCGCGGTGCGGTGGAGCCCTCATGGCTGCTGGTGGAGGCCAAAATCCTCCTCTAGGGGGTGGTGCAGTACCTCATGACCTCTAACTCGGAAGTCTTGATCCTCTCCCGAAACTTGCTCTTGTTTCTATCATGATGCTCTGTGCCTTTGTCCTATTCTCCTCCGCCTAAGTAGGCCTTCTCAATGGCCTTCTCAAGTGTGGGAGGAGATAACATCCTAACTGCTCCTGCTATATCTGCATTAAGCCCTCGAATGAACCTATTAACCTACAATTTCTCATCTTACAGGTAATCCACATACTGTAGGAGATCTAGGAATATGCTCTCATACTGCGCCATCTTGTGCCCGAATCAAATCTCGTCGTAAGTCATGAAACTCATCGAACCTCTTCTCGCACAAAATTCTCCGACATATAACGCGCCCAAACGCTCCTCAAACATCTCCCAAGTCACTGTCTCTCGAGTCAGATGGAGCTTCCGCTCCTCATTCCTCCACCAAACGCCTACTGCGTCTCGGAGAAGGTGTATGGCAAACCTTGCCTTGATGTTGCTCTCGTAAGAGTGCAAGCCAAAACAACTATCCAAAATAAGGAGCCATGACTCAGCCCAAATCCATCTGTGGAGCCGGTGTAGGTCGGCGCTACAAACGAAGAAGATCCTTGATCACACCGCATGTATCTCGATCCCGACGATGAAGCCCAACAGTGAAGGGGGTCGCCATCCTCGAATGGTCCTCGAGACCGTGGCGAGCAGCTACGACGGAGGATACCCTCTCGTGATGAACGAAAGGGCTACGTGACCTCTCCTGCCTCGGTGTTTCGTGCTCTGGTGGCTCTGACTACGCATCCTTGCCTATCGGCTCCTCGTCTCCTAAAGGTGTCTCCACTCTCATCTCCTGCGGTGGTGGTAGACGCTGCTCCACAACGCCTATCAGCTGGCGCAAGGCCTCTAATATCCGAGGCCCAAATTTGGGTGCCGGTGGCTCCTGCGTAGATGCACTACGCCCCAAACCTCTAGTTGATCGTCCTCGCTTGGGCGCCATCCTGCGCACGAGGTGAGCGAGCAATTTATTAATTTAAAATTTAATGGTGGAGGATGATTTTTTTAAACTGTTTATTTTTATTCATTTAATTAATTTTGTGTTGTTAAAATTACCATTAACTATTTTAATTAGTTACCCAGTGGTCATGAGTGCGAACCCCATACTTTGATACCAACTGTAGTGCCCCGCCTCGGGACACCGGGAAACATGCCAAAAGAAAACTAAAGAATTTGGAAAAAAAAATTATATATATTTTAAAAGGTGAACTATGAATATTCCAATTGTATTTGCTCAATCCGTCTCCCATACGTTATTTAATTATAATGATTTAATCATGTTCAAAATCAAATGTATTATTAGCCCCCACAAATTTATTACCAATTTTAAATTAGACTTACCAAAGTTATTGAAATAAATACACACATCTTTTAATTTGATTTGTTTTCCCTTTTAAATCATTTGTCCACACACCCGACTAAAAGCTTAATTCTCCATATCGATTTAAGTAATTAATTGTATAAGTTATACCCCCTTGTAACAAACACCTTTTTTTTTTTTTTTTCTTATAAAAATTTACTATCTACTTCCACCCTTATTGAAGCCACTTAAAAATCCCCCTAACTTATAAAGTGTGAGGGATTAATATTCTTCTTGGGATAAAATAATATAGGACCTTAATTTTTTTATTTTTGTTTTTATTCTTAAAAAATCTACAACCCTAATCTTCTCTTCTAAGTCTCTTTTTTTTTTTAATTTGGTGTTCTAGTTTATACTTGTTTGTAAGCGGGGTTTAGGAGAAGAGGAAGGAGGCGGCGGAATCATGAAGAAGGGGCTATGTGCAGGCCGTGATAGGCAGGGACAGCGGAAGGGAGGAGCCAATGCGATGGAGGATGCTGCAGGCGCGGTTGGGATAGGCGTGGCAGAGTGGGACAAAGAAAGGGAGGGAAAAGGGGCAGCGTGGGGAGGGAGAGATGCACAGGCAGCGACTTGAGGGGAAAGGGGCGAGGGCGGCGTGGCGATGGTCTGGGCGGGCAGTGCGGGCGCCAGTGTGGCTGGTGGAGGAGGAGGCTCGGCGCGGGCAGCGCGGCGAAAGTCGACAGGGGGGGGGAGGGGTTCGCCTCCCTAATTTCTTTATTTATTTATTTATTTATTTTTATTTTAAAAAACGTTTATATATATATATATATATACATATATAATATATATATATATATATATATATACTTATATATATATTTATATATACCTTATATATTATTCTGTTAAATCTCTTTATATATGGGAATGTGAATGTAAAACAACATATATAATATAAATATATATAATATATAATATACAATATATATATATATATATATATATATACATATATATATATATATATATATATATATATATAAAGATTTAATTTGATAACATTTATTTACATCTTCTTTTTTTTCAAAAAAAAAAAAAAAAAAAAACCATCAAGAAAACTACCATATTTCCAAGCCAAATTCCCTTTGCATAAAATGATAAAAACAACATATTTCTAAAACCATGTTAATATAAAAAGAGTTGTGCATTTTACAGATAAGAATAGTTTCTTCCCAAAATTAAAACAAGAACAATTTCTTATAACCAAGTAGATTTCATTTCAGATTTTAGATGCAAAAGATCATTTCAGAATTACACACGTATAGAATTCCTCAACAAGTACTATATCCTTTTTATAAATATGGGAGATACATCAAGTTACAATTGATTGAAACATTTGATACATTACTTCTCTTCCACAAACTTAGACTAAATGGGTGATGTAAAAATATTCCTAAATTTGCAACAACCAAAAAAATTTCTAATACAAGTTTCTTACAAGTTGGGAGAGAGATTTCTCATCTTAATCACCATATCTCAAGTTTACATGTGAATGCAAGATTTACAAAATGGAGAATTAGCAAGGAGATGAAACTATCCTCATAACCATATCCAAGGAGTTACAATACAATAGTTTTTCATAAGGAGAGAAAAGAACAATAAGAGCCCAAGAGGCCACCCACTCCAACTTGAGAGCCAACTTCCATGTCTTCCCAAAAAACCATACAAGGAGAAAAAGAGCTTGTTTGCCACCCAACCATAGGCATCATCACATGCCTATCCCAAGGTTGGGATGCATGCTAGCCTCCCCCAAGCCCATGGGAAAGAGGATAACTAACCAAAACTTGCACAAGATGGAGGGTAAACCAACAATGATACAAGCACACAAAAATAGTTCACAACAACACAAGACTCCAAATTTACAAGGAGGAGAACCCATGTTCATCCTCAAAAATGGGGAAGAGAGGAGAAAGTTCTCCAAAGTTATACATCAAAATTATTTGCACAAAATAAACACCTCCATGTCCTCCTTATTGCTCCTAATTCAATCAAATCCCTCCTTATTCCTCCCCCTTTCTCCAAGTCCTCCTTGGAAGGATTTTCAAACCCCAAAGGGGTTTCCTTACCAAGAATGGGGAAGGAGATTCAAGCCAAATGAATCAACTTCCCCACCTCAACCATTTGAGGGGAAAAATAATAAGACCCTACAAGGCTTGTCCATCAAGCCTTGAGGATTGAGAGGAAAATTCCCTCTCTCTTCCCCCACACTCCAAAACTCCATCATGCCATATGATGGAGGGAGTAAAACAAACAAACAACAACCAAAAGCTACATACAACAATAACAACTTTCAACACCCAAACTAGCATCAAAAAGGAAAACAACACAACAAAGACATAAGAGCCTACCTCAAGGAAAGCTCTCCAAAAAGCTCTCCAACTTCAAATTTCTCCACACCTTGACTCAAGCCAATCTCCAAGCTCCAAAATCCACAAGCATCCCAAGCAAGAAGTTTCAAAAAAAGTCCCTCTCTTTTCCCATGGATGGGAATTTGAAGAGGAGCAAGCAAGCATCCTCACCAATGAGGGGGTGACATGTGTCACCCCTCTCCCTCATCAAGGTCAAAGATGCCAAAACAAAAGAGAGAAAGGGTAAAATTGTCTTTTTGCCCTCTTCTCCCAAATTCCCTTAAATGTTAGCAAGACAAAACTAGTGAAACTTTTGATAAACACTCAAATCCACATCCCTTACATGGATGTGACTAAACAAGAGGTAAAAAGGGAGGGAAAACTCCCTCTAGCCTTGAAAATAAGCCCCCCTACCCATTAGGTAGGGTCCAAGGGCTCATTTTTGTGTTAGGGGAACTCCCAAGCTACAAAGGGGTCCCCAAAAATGCCCAAAATAACCCAATTTCGGGTTTTGCATTTTTGGCACAAGGGTAGAGGGTGTGGGGACCACCCAAGGGTCTCACATGTGACCCTAAACCCTTGTGATTAAGTGACACATTAAACAAAATCAACAATTTAAATGAAAGTGGAATTATTAACTCCCAAAACAAGTTTACAACTTCACAAGCAACCCTAAACAAAATTAATAATTCAAAGCACAATACATTACATAAATTGGGGTCACTCATAGTGCCCAAAATAATAATCTCCTATACTAAGGCTTCACACAATGAACATGGCTAAGACTCAGCCCGTGGGTTGCTTGTGCAAGATTGAGTAGCTGGCCTGAATCCCACGTTCTCCCTCGTAAACCTATCACTGCACACTCATTGCACACATTAACCGCACTTTGTCCGATACAATATAATTCAATGACATAGTAAGATATCAATGCGTTCTAAACTAACCTAACATCCTACTGAAATCAAGATGCGTGCACAATTATATTCAATATTCTAAAAGTTAGACAAGATGATAAAGTGACATATAATCCCACCATGCAACAACTATCCATCAATATAATTAAGTTCCAAACACATCATCATATTCATTAGTATTCATGACATCATAAGAAAATGCGACAACATAGAAATTAAGCTAAATTGGCGCTATACGCCTAAATGTCCACACATGTCTAATAAGATCAAATATCTAAATATAATGTCCAAGCTATAACCAATCACATCAAAACATGTATATGAGCAAAGAAACAACAAGCTACTGAGCTATAAAAAGTGTGGGCACTACAAGGGTCATGTTACAATCTAGCCTCAACTCTAATGAGTTCTTCTTACACATGTATAAGTTTAGCAATCCTAATTTTGGCCTTCATTCACCCCTAAAGTTCTTAACAAGTTGATATAACTACCCCAAGAGGAAATTTTGGAGTTCGTAAAGAACTTCTTTTGGTAATGATCCAAGACATTTCGATACCATCAATACAATCCTAATCATGAATATGAGCCATATTAATATTATACAATCCTCGCACACCTTGGAGTCTTACAACGGAAAAAAGATGATTGAAAATTTATTTCAATGGGATGATGGTCGACAAGTTGAAGGGAAGGGAAATGATGGTGTTGGAGTATTCGATAATTGAATCTATATATCTTATACCCATGGACAAAAGGCCTCCACATAAGAGGAATACACACTAGTATTCTCTTTCGTAAGCATAATAAATTGTACATAGCTTATTTCACACATGTGTGTACTATTCATCCACCATGACATTTTTTCATAGCGCAATTCTTAGTCTTGTTATGATCCAAAGATCAATTCAGTGGACATAATTTCCTTAGATCTCTCAAAATCATTACAGTACAGTAGAGGACTCTTAGCTTTTTCTCGTATCCTATTTGAACATGTGAAACATAGTCCGTTTGAGCAAGATATCATGTCATGAAAAGTTCCCTGTTTGAGGAGTTAAAAATAGGGGCAGCAGACATCATCAATCACACTATGACACGTGACAATGCAAAAATAAAAAAATGGTGATAAGGTGTTTTTGGTTTTCACCTCCAGTCTTCGACATTCAAGTTCAAATAGGTGGGCCCTACTATTTGCTAGCTGGGGGTCCTCATCCAGTGGTCAACATACTCTTTTTGCAGAGGGGTGCCTTTGCCTCCGTTTCTTCACATTACCATTGTCAAGATTTTGTTTATATATGCCACAAATTGTATTGGTATTCGCATGTGGGACTTATATTCCCAATGTTTTTGAACAATTTAAATTACCGTGCCATTTTCCCATTTACCACTTGGGATTTTATGCTAACTTTGGCGCAACCACCTCCTCCCATTATCATATTTCCTATGCTAAGTTTGGTGCCAAAGAACTTGCCAACTTCATACAACTCGCCCACCGATCGAGCCAACAATTAAACAACCCGCCCGCAAACATGCCAACCTTGGCATATTTTCCTCGCCACATCTCATAAGGACCTTCCAAAGCAGGTAAAAAATATTATGCATGGCCCAAGCCACGGGAGATACATGCGGTCAAGGCTTATCAAAGTTGTTATTAAACTTTCATCATGTCAATATGGGATATTAATCCCAAAGTAAGTAAAGAATTGGGCGGTTTGAACCCCCAACCTCACCTTTATCAATAAAAAATCTTGGCCATTGAGCTATGACATTTTCTCAAGCCTCTATAAGGGTGAGTTGAGTTTTTATAATGTTAAGCAGGTGAATGTGTAATTTCTTGTAAGGGGTGGTTCTTAAAAAATTGAATTTTAGAGCAGTTTAGGGGCTTTTTTAGATCTCAGTGTAAATTGAAAAGTTGTCCATAATTTTGAGACTCTCTTGGTTCATATATCATTTTCCTTGTTTGGAGTTCATGTGATGTACTTTTAAAGCGCGAAAGTCACTTTTGATGGGGAACAAAGGGAATATTTCCTAGAGGAGACGAGAACAAACGCAAAAGCATGTGCTGATATGTCTAAGACCTTCTCGAGTTCTCATGGTCCTCTTTTACAAGTTATTGAGGTTCATTATTTGATTTGTAAGTTTTTAATGTACTTGCAAAGCTAATTTTAATAGATTGGTTCTTATGAACCTGGGGATGTAGGAAATTTCCTAACCCTTTAAACAATTTGATGTCGTTTTTTTCATTTTGCATTCAAATTTGCAGATATAAATAAGTTTTGATGCAAATTTATAAACACATTTAAAATCAGTTTGATATAAGATTTTAATCATATTCTTATTTACTGAGAAAATCAAGTAAAAATGATTTCAATGGATTTTATCGAATTGTTAAATAAGATGATTTTGTTGGTCATATAATCATTTCTAGATCACTTTATAAACTTGTAAAATTTATATTTTTAATCGTTTTAGATGCGTACAAATCACAAAAAACTTATAAGTTTAATGATCGTGTTGTAAATAAAGAAAACATTAGGGGGTCTATTGTCATTTACAAATCAATTTTTGGTATTAGAGCCAACTGAATTTAGTGGTTTTCATTCGTTTTTCATTTGATATCAGTTTGATTTTCTAACTCCATTAGATTTGTAGACATTGTTGGCTTGATCTTCCATTTGCAGTGTGCATTTTTGGGAAGTACATGTTGTTTGCAGTAGCCATGGGTAAATCCTTGAAAAGAGAGAGGCTAGAAGAGCTTGAAATCATCAATAGACATATTCAAGATGAGAATGCTTTCCTAAGATGCAAGATCTACTCCCTTGAAGAGAAATTTGAACATTTGAAATCAAAGCTAGAGACCAAGGATGAGCTCTTGATCAAATTGCAATGTGGTGAACAAAAGAAGGATTTCCCTTCCACTTCGATGCAAAAACTATGATAGATGAATGCACTATAAGATATTCACCATGTTGTTCTTCCTCCCATTCAGATTCAAGTAATGTTTTTGGTGAATTTGAAAAACATACTAAGGGCATTGGATCTAAATTATTGATTAAAATGGGATTTAATGGAAAAGGCCTTGGTAAGAATGGCCAAGGTATTTTTAACCTAATACATGTCGAGGATCGTCCTCATTTTGTAGGTTTGGGTTATTCTAGTGCAAGAATGGAAATTGGAGAGTGCTCCAAGAACGTTAAAGGGAGACAAGCTTCCGACAACCAAGTGAATACCCCATGAGTCCTTCCAGGAAGATTCTATGCAGAAATTGTTTATTCATCATCACATGATGAAAGGTGTGAGAAATCACAAAGACGAGGTAATGAAATACCACCTCCTTCTTACACACCTTTGAGAACTAAAAATGGAAAGTGTTCTAAAACTTCTGATGATGCACTCTTTCAGTTTAAAAATATGAATTTAATATATAGAAAATGATGTATGTTTTTCCGTGCACATTTTGTGGGTTAAGCAATCATTCTGTTGCCTTTTGTTGGAAGAGATTCTTTTTTGTAGAAGTGGTTTTTGTCATCCATTTTTTGCACCCCTGCAAAATGGAAAACTCAACAAGTTTGAGCGTTGGTGGTTGATGGATGCAACACTTTGTGATTTACATGGTATCTCGGCAAAGGTCCGATCCGATTAGAGGGAAAAGTGGTGGTCAAATATTGTCGATGGCATCAAAGATGCTACCAGCCGGTAACATTTTATATGCTACCATCCAAGAGTAGGTATGGATGCTACTGGCCGATAAAGCAGATCGGCAGCCACAGAGAGAAAATGGCACAAAGGCGTTGATAACATATTTAGATGCTACCGCCGAGCAAATTCGGGGACCCAGCTAGCCACAATGACAGCTTAAAATGGTTTTAAAATGCTACCACTGATAGCATTTGTATAGATGCTACCGATTGACAACGAACTTTACGCTTATCGGTCGGTAGCGAAAAATGAAGTGTTCATGGTGCCCATAGCAGAGAAAATATGTTACCAGCCAAACCGGGCTGCATTTATGCAATTGGTCGACATCAAGAGATAAGTTAAAATAATGTGACTGGCCGACAGAGAAATTTTACTCCCGTCGACACTAGGAAGAGTTATCCAACCAACCGAACGTAAGAACAAACCGACATTAATGGAAGCAATATAAAGTTGTTCAACTACCAGTTTAATGAGGTATGGCGCCTATGACTACATGTGCAAGAAAATTACCAAATTGTATGGCCTCCCATACCTCTTTAATGAAATATGTCGGTTGGTGAGGAAATTTCAAGGATATTCTTCTATATATTGTAAAATTCGCCTCATTTTGAGGGGAGACATTCTGGAATGTAAAAGAACTATCAAAATTGTTCAAGAACTGTTGTGAGTTGCATGCCTCGAATTTGGGCATTTTGTGAAGGATTCTTTCCTTGTGCCTATATTGTAATGGATTGTGCATCATTTTAAGCAATAAAATTGGTGTTTTGTGGATTTTTTTGCCATAGCTCAAATTTTATTGCATTCTTTTCCCTCTATTACACTTGTAGCTATCGTGTGTATGTTTTTGTCTCTTTACGGTATAAACACCAAAAATCTATATCCCCTGCCTTAAAATCACTTGTGACCAAAGGTGACACATTTACAACCCTTCACGGCATTAGAATCACCTTATTGATCATTTTAATATACTCACATACATCATACCCCTCATATCCCTAAAAGTCTAGATTAATTATTTAATTAAAATAAGTTAGTTATCCTCCTCACCCTCACACCTCACTAACTACCTAAGCCCCTCTAAAACTACCTTCTAAAAATCACTAACTTATCCCTAACCACCTCTAAAACTACCTTCTAAAAAAGCTAACCCCCTCATCCTAACAAACTTAATTTAGTTTGTGTTTTTTAACCTCCTCCCATCCCAACAACTTAAAAATCCGATTGAATCTAGTTCAAAGTGGAAGGAAAATTACTTGTTTAACCGACTAAGTTAGATTTTCCGAGATCACCGCGATCTATATAAGCTTTCATTCGGTCCCTCTTCAAGAGAGAGAAGAAAGGGAGGATTCTCGCGTATCACGTAATCATCGAATTGATCATCGTATTGTTTGTTTTCGTTGTCAAATCATCCTCCATCCATCTGATTCTCATTTTATCAATTACACAAGTTAACCAATGTTGTTTTTGTCTTTGATATAAGGTAATATCACTCATATTTTATTTCTTGTGTCATATACACTCTAAAATTTTTCTGTAGATCTTAATCTAATCAAATTTATCTTTGATTTTCTTAACTATACAAATTTACTGCGATCGCCAATGATTTACCCAATCGACAGTGATTCTTGTGTGATATTTCACTTTTTATAAATCTACCTAATCTTTCTTGCTTTTTCCTATTTTTTTCTAACTCTTTGTCCAGTATAGAAATTTCAGATGGCACTAGGTGGTAATAACTTCCCGTTGTTGATTCTTTTCCTGTGGTTGGACATCCTCTTTATTGGGAGCAATATGAACTCCTTCACAACCTAGAGCTCTATGCAGTCTTGAACGCACCCTTCAACTATCTTGAAGCTATCTTCGCAACAACCCGATGCATCCGTGAGGCTACTGAAGCATTCTGGAACACATACGACGAAGCTATAAGGCTCCATGAAGATCTAATATAATACGAGCACAACTACAAGGTCAGCTTAGATCTCCCAGATTTAAGACTACCATACGAAGAATTTGATACCACCAATCACATCAGCATCCTTGATACTAACACTACATTATCCCATCTCTACGACACTCCGGAGGGAGTGGCTAATTTCTTTCTTTGAAGACTTCATTTCTATACTTGAATCGACTTTGACTGAAGAGGAAGGCTTTGTTGACTCTGTAGGATCTAATGTGTTTGAGAACCTATATCCTGACCAAGAGTCTAATTTGTGGATCTAATTCATGTCATTAGTATCTATGTGTATATCCATCTAAATAAGTGATGTTAGTCTATCATGTTTTCATTTCATCACATTGTATCACAATCTTAATATCAATAAAAGCTTAATTGTTTCTGAGAAGGTTGATAACTGCCAAGGAAATTCATTAGGATTTCTGGGGACTAGATTTTTCCAGATAACCTACCCATTTATTTACTAATATCATCTTGTTTAAATTTTTTGACTTGTAGGCTTACTTACGGAGAATGAGCCTTGTTTTCTATCTACACGGTGTGCAATATCACATAGTCCACATTGCGGGTATCCTAGAAACCCCACCATACTGAGGTTGAGTTAGGTGGTTACCCTCTTGAATGACAAGAAAACCCAAGGTAAAAACCATGCTCAAATTCTGGCACGCCCGATGGGACACTTGTCCCTTTTTAATTGCTTCATTTTATCATTAATTTGATCACTATTTTCATTGACTGCCAATCGCCAATGATTGGCTCAATCACCCGCAATTCCTCGCATCGTTTTTTTTTTATGATTTCATAATCAATCTACATCCTTTCCTTTCTATTTTTTAATTCTTCCGATCTGATTACAAGTTATTTTCCTTTAGAATTATACATTCGATCTCATAAGCACATGCTCCGCAAATTGCTAAAATTTGGAAAAATAAAAATGAAATAAAAACGTTGTCATAGTAAGTTTTTGAAAACCATTTTTTTACTTTCCGCTTTGCATCTTTGTTCGCTTGTCCTCATAAAAATCAAACATTTCATTTTGGGACTTTAAAACAAACCATTGCATACTTATTGATCATCTAGTATTAAATATGGGACTTAATTAAGTCGCATTCACTTATCTTCCCTCACACACAACCAAACCACTCATTAATCTAAAACACATTCAAACATTTCTCACCCAGGTGAAACTGATTGGGATTTCATCATCCCACAAGGAAACCAACTCAAGTGTTCGCCGAGTATAAACATTTGTATGTTGGTATATTTTTCTTAGCACCCGACTCCTTATTGCAATGGGATCGTGAAGTGAGGGAGTAGGCCTCAATACCACGCCCTTCTGACAGTGAGTAGTACAGTCAGGCCTCATGTACCTTCGAGTATATAGATGACTTTACCCTTAAACATACTGAAACTAGTCGTAGACGACCATTTCCTAGAATCTTCATTAGCGATCTTACACATTTCAGTTTTCATAATTAATAAAGATAAATACAAAACAACGTTTTGCTTGTTCTTGCATGTTGTTTGTAAAACAACTCATATAGTTGTTCTTCCATTTTCTAGGTTCTTTTACATGTATTTTCTTATCATGGTACTTACTAGACAACAAGCACGTACTCAACCTTCTGAAGACATGTCTACCTCACCATTCACACCTCAAAAACAGGTCCCACTTCATACTACACCACTTCATGCACCCTTTTCTTCACCGACACAACCATGAGAATTACTCTATCAAACAAACACAACCAATCCCTTTTTTGACACACAAACTTGGACTGAATCAGGGGACCCTTTATAACCATGAAGTAGGAAAACAATCCTTCCATTCCCCACACCAATATCATGGAAAAATTATTTATACGCCAGAATCAGAACACTCATTTTCACCCATGGTATTTGAACCTCCTTTCTACAATAGGGGAGACCTTATCTTTGAAGAAATGTTAGACTCAATCCCATTGCGCTTAATGCCTACTTAGCAACAAGAAATGTTCAAATGCAACCATTCACACCACAATCCGCTCCATACACTTATAACCCTTCATCTGTCATTGCACAACTCATTGATCAAAATCAAGACCTTGTTGTCCAACAATTATATCCCTACACTTCAAATCAACTTGAAATGCTAAACAATAGTAAACCTCATATTTCTACTAGCTCTACTAACCCTTTCAAACATCCAATGAACAATTATTCACTAGTCACTCTAAAACACTCAATGTCTCCTCAACTCCCGTTTATGATCTTCACATGATCTCATTGCAAAACACATCTACTCAACAATCCACATCCTCACCGAGTCCTTCTATAGGATCCACACCTCCTCTAAGCAGTATTTATGCTTCCTCGTCAACTCCTCCAATCTCCTCATAGGTACCAACACCCCCTTTGAGTGTCGTCACCCCTTCTACAATTATGCCTTCCCAACAGGTTACAAATCCCATCTAGAACATCACTATGTCCATCCCCATAACGACACCATTAGTCAATACTAGTGTTATTACTAGTACGCACCCTATCTCACAATACATGCCACAATATTCACAATCATTGATCTCTACACCATAATCCTTATCTCAACAGAACATCCCACAATACAAAATCTCACAAAAAGTGTACCACAACAAGCATCGTCCTTTGTCGCTTTGGCCATACCTTTTCAAAAAACACCTACACATTCACTACCTCTTACGCATGAATCAATCCCATTGTAGTATCAGTATGTTCAAACCTCACAGCCTCCCACTTTGCATCAAGGCTCCTCATCCCATCAAAACATCCCATGACACAACGCCCCTTATTATCAAAACACCCCCCAACAAAATGTCCCATATCAAAAACACATACCTCAACAAAACAACCCTTATCAAAGATAACGCTCCATATCAACAAAACATCCCTCAGCAGAACACCTCTTATCAACACAACATCCCATAGCAGTATCAAGCGTACTCACAACCCAATTAGTCTTTGTATCAACCCATCTCATCCCTACAACAATCAACGCAAGTTGATCTCCTTCGAGCTCATTAAGTCGCATATCTATTTTGGAAACCGCTTCATCAACATCCAAGAATGTGTTCTCCTATGATCAAATTTGCAATGAACCCATTCATCCTTCAATACCATATAAATCGTATCCACCTCACTGGGAACTTCCTAAACTTACTAAGTTTTATAGCAAAGAATATCCCTAACAACATATCCATACTTTCCTTCATGCATGTTATCTGATAGCTCATGATTAGGACCTCATGCTGAGGACCTTTCCCATGTCCTTTCTAGTCCTACCTTAGATTAGTACAACAACATTCCATAGCACTCACTATTTTCTTTCGCAAAACTTATGCAACTATTCTTGGACCACTTATCCATAAACATAGCTCGTAAAATTACCATCAATAATTTGTATGCCATTAGACAATTTGAAGACAAATTCATTGTTGGTTTTGCCTCCTGTTGGAGGGCCACTACCAATCAACACTACCGTAGCCAGAGCTAATTGAGATCTTTTGTCGCACTTGTGCCAAACATATCTCATCCACTTTACAAATTCAAATCTTCCAAACTTTCAATGAGGCCTTTACCATGGCCCGTAAACTAGAGTTGCGAGCCCTAGAGGATGGACGGGTAAATCTTCGTCCTAAGAAACCAAAAGTAGAATTCCCATCCAAGTCGGTGCACTCCAACTCGGATAAGTCTAAATTATCCGCCAACGATGTCGTAGTCAAACAAGCTCCCAAAGAAAATCCTACCACTGAACGCTTCCATCAACAACACAACTATACACCCATAACATAAACTTATGGTGCAATTTTTTGATAAATTTCTTGCCTCCAATGTGATATCACTTCCACCCATTCGACCCATCGATATATCAATTTCCAAACCCATTTGGTATCAAGATAATGATTATTGCAAATATCATAGGGTTAATGGTCATGACATTGAAAGGTGTCGCACATTCCACAATGTGCTTCGGAAATTTATTGACAAAGGTGACCTTCACTAAGACAATCCAAACGCACCTCCTAATCAGATTCTAGACATATTTAAACAGCATTTTCCAAATCACCCTTCTTCTTTGAGAAACCACAAACGAACACAGCTTCACACCATTAATACGGTAACTAAAATTGAGTCAATCCCTTTGTCCGACTTGTCACTTAACAAAATAAAACTTGCAGCATCGACATCACTACCCAATGAGCCTAAAACCATGACTAAGAAGTCTCCCCAATGAATTTTCACTCATAGTCTTCTTGTCTCTTTGTCACCTACCAACTTGACACCTACAAAATCATGCTAGAACTCGACAAACTTGAAATTGTCGAACCACCGCTTCACTACTAAGAACATTTCCACACCTTTAAAACATACTATTACCGAACCCACACCCTTGCCCTCTAGACGACTCCACCAACACCGCCACCTAAGTTTACAAATATAACCATAATACCACTTGAAACATTATTAGTACAATAACATCCACCTCAGTGACCATGGGTTGTATTTGTTCTCAACCCGCAAAACAAATAATCTAAAATCTTCTAATCACTTAGACCACACCGTCCAAACTTCTCCCTCTTCATTAGCCTCAACCTCGACAACTACACCTAGTTCATCTAAAGTTTCGAAAGGACCTAACAAGGGGCATAGTTCAAGTCTTTAGAATTCCTTATTATGATGAGACCTATCATTTACGTGGCCCTCCACCTTTCCCTTCGTCATGTGATCCAAGAATCATACCTATTTTAGGAGATCCTCTTGCCATGTCAAAACCAATACCTATGAGACCCCCTGAACAAAACATTATTCAAAATCCTAAAGACCCTCATTATAGCCTTCCAGATCATAACCTCCTACATGACCCTTCTCTCATCATATCGGCTAATCACCACATTATTACAAGGGTAAAACCCATGCATTAGGTCCCCACCGTGAGTCTGTATTTTGCATTTGTTATCCCGCAGTGGGCATCCACGTTTGACCCTTTCTTCCCATCTCCTACACAATCCTAATATCCTCCATGGCCATTACCTGTACAAAATTCTCATTCTCCACCTATCACAACATCTAGAAAGCCTCCACGACCACCAAGTAAATAATCTATTGCCAAACAACCCGCTTCACCTACTCCCAAGGAAAATGAATGCCCGACTATGTTCAGACCTAAAGGGCGTTATGCCACCATTTTGGATAACTTATTACACGAGTCACTAATCAAATTACTATCCCCCAAACCGTCAAATCATCGTGGATGGAAACTAGCCTAGTATGACTTTAGTGCATTTTGTGATTACCATAAAATGTGAGGCCACTCCATAGAGAAGTGCAAAGCTTTTCATCTGAAATTTGTGAAGATTGGTAGTTCGCTCCTTCTTCCTCCTCAATCAAACATCGCATCGATATCAACATCAACATCACTATAAGATTCCATCCCTGAAACGTTGATTCACCAAGTTGATGTCGTCCCACATTGCTACTCACTCGTAAAATTATGAAAACGGATTGTCCGAGCATCCGAAAAGTAGGACTTCGTCACATTGTACCTCCACCCCCTGAGTTATCAACTCCATTAAACCAACCGAAGGTATCCATTTCCTTAGCTCCCGAAGAATCCAATCAAACATCGTCATCAAGAGCCAAAATTTCTATACAAACAACAACACCACCTTCGAATGTGATACAAAAGGTTGTCATTAAACAATTACACCAATCTCCCATCTGGATGTCACTTTATGAACTTGTTCAAACATCATCTCGTCATAAGAAAGCCATGATTGAAGCTCTTTAATTCATTACTATACCAACTAATGACCCGATCGTATTCACAAACTTTGTGGGAGATCTAAAAGCATCCACCTCCATATCATTCTATTCATCTAATTTACTTCACTTAGACAAGAGGATCACGAATTTCCACTCTTCATTACCACTCGTATCAATCATGATTAACGGTGGTGCAGCCATTAATATCATATCCTCTCTAAACTTTGACCAACTTAAATTTCCCAACACAGTTATCGCTCAAACCCTAGTCCTGTTACGATCCTTTAATGACATTATCACACCCACATTAGGCATAGTTATTTTGCCACTTAAAGTCGGCGCCAAGAATTTACTCGAACTCTTCTACATTATAGAAGGAGAGTTCCAATACAATATGTTGTTAGGACACCCTTGGATACACACCATGCACTGCATTCCTTCCACTCTCCATCATTGTCTCAAATATGAACATGAAGGTAAGACCTATACTGTCCATGTTGATCTGAATCCATTCATTGATTATTACATGATGTACCACCTATTAGCATATGGATTTGCACGCATGCAAATGACATGCAACAATGTGGGAATGAAGTCCCTCCTCAATGAAGGTGAGGCTGCCTTTATTGAAAACCAAAATTGTATTTACATCTGTACATTTAAAATTGTATGTGGGGGGTGTTTTGGAACATCAATGAAAAGAAAAGTGAATAAGGGAGATGGAATGGAATGAAGAAAAGGAGTGGAATGGAATGAATTGAAAGAACATGCAAGAGTTAGGTAAAAATAGACCTATATTGCACGAAGAGGAAAGATGAATAACTAACACAAATAAAACGGAGTTTGAGTTAGCTAAACAAGAATGTGTAAAATGGGACACATGTGAGCAAGTAGATAATCAGAGCTTGATCACTGTGAACTAGAACAACAGATTAATAATGTTGACAATAAGATCAAAGACAATATTTACATGCAAGATTCAAACACTAACATCTAATGAACATAAGAACATCAAATGCTATAAGAGACAATGAATGGGACACAAAGTTCATATTTCATTAACTCCAAAATGTCTTCTCAAAAGAACACAAAGTTTCTTTCTTTGAAGTAAAGTTTGTATACAAAAGTATTTTATTCTCCTCTCTCAAAGTCACCCTTACAAATGAGCTTTCCTTTTATAACCCAAAAGTTGGTTACAAATTAGTTAGGGTTTACATGATCATTAAATAGGGCACTTAAGTGACTTTTGACTTTTTCAACCAACTTTATTAAAAGTGACTAAAAATAGAAACCACTTAAGTTAAAAATTCATTTAAGGAAAAATACATAAATAAAAGAAATGGGTACATGTGGACCCCACTTAAATGACTTGGACGCACACCTAGACATCCTAGTCAACAATGCGCCACCTAGATCAAAACACCTAGGATCAGTGCCTTATCCATTGGGCCAAGAGTCCGCCTATCCCGATCGTACGAGAATGAACTCATTGATCATGCTCCGTAATCCTCCAGATGACAAGAGAGTTGATCTTGAAACTTGAGCAATTCATCCACCCCTCCGTTTGAGCAACATCCTGGTGTGAGCAAGTTCATCTTCATTCGTATTCACATTCAAAATTACACACAATTCTCCACATGCTCCGAATAGCCTTCCATGATGAATTATTCATTTGTTGCGAGACTGTAGTCGTTACGCCACCTTGGCTTATCAGAATCCAACTTTTGATCTTTTGTCATTGAAATTTTTTTCCAAGAGCCAAAATTGTAATTCACTCCTGGAGTTATGTATTTTGTCTTTGTCACCATCTTGAAGTGTTGGCATTCTGATTCACTCACGATCATCCAATTCGAGAACAGAACAACTTAAAGATTGGTTGATGAAGTATTGTGCATGCTGCTAACTGAGAGTTGACAGGGACACGCTTGAATGATGTGGTCTTGCTTGATGATCCGCACAATTGCACTTGTCATTTGTCTTGGTTTGTTGATGAATAGATCCACCACAATGATCAAGTGAAAAATTGATGTAAACAAGATTCTCCCATTATTGATCTTTTCTGATAATAACGGCTTTTAACTCCGAAGAGACCAATGCCAATAGCTACGACTTATACCGCATAATGAGGAAGTTAGAGGTTGCTTCCACTTCGAAGCCGTTGGAGTTGAATCGCCACACTATGTAGGTTTCGTGGTGCATCCATGTAAGTGATGATCAATTCAGAACAAACATCAGGAAAATTGTGACTCACCTTCGGTTGATATGCGATCGCAGAATCGACCTATGTCGACGTGTCCCAAGTTGGTATTGACGATGTTCTCATACTCTGAATGGAGCATCGAGGTGAGTAGAATGCCTGGAACCTATACCGCAACATCGTTTTGTTTGGAGATGACATGATTGTGACAAAAACGTGATTTCAAGCTATTACTTCCATCTTACAAAACTGCACAAATCACCTGTAAAACTGCCCTAGGAAAAATAGCAAATCTTGTTCTGAGAAGTTCTCACTGGATGAGGGAGTTTATTAAGGTACCAAAAGTTTGTGTGTCAAATATTATTTTTTCAATCAAATTCTTTAGTCAAATATTAAGGGTCAAAGTTGACTCTTCGAGAAACTGCTAGGAAAATGCAAGTGTAAAACTGCAAAATCCCGTTTGGTTTTAGCCTGGTAAAAATACCAAATGTCACCCTGAGCATCTAAAACTTGGCAAGGGAGCATATGAAGGTGAGGATAATTGAAAGAAACAATTAATTTATCTTGAAGATCATCTGAGTTCAAAATATCAACTCTCAAAGTGAGTCACCTTGACAGACTAAAAAACTGTGTGCACAGCGAAATCATGCAAACTGCATTTTATTTGACTCCGTGAAAATATCAAACAAGGTGTCTGCGCATTTGAAATTTGGCAAAAGAGTAGATGAAGTTGAGAAGAATTCAATGAACCAAACCATTTCTCTTGAAAATCATCTGGGCTCGAGATACGGATTCTCAAAATAGGCCTTCTGCCAAGCTGAAATTGTACGCACGGCAAAATCAAGCAAACTGAGTTTTTCTTGGGTTCGTGAAAAATATCAAACAAAGTGCTGCACATTTGAAATTTGGAAAAGGAGTACATGAAGTTGGGAAGAATTCAACGAACCGAACCTTTCTTCCCGACGATCATCCAACTTCGAGATATCAAGCTCCAAAGTTGATTACTTCAACAGATACAACCCGCAACATCCTTTCCACATCTATCGTTTTCTTTATTAAATTCATTTTTCTTTGTGTCGATATACATCGGTAATGCATTTGAATGTGTGATATTTTTGTTTGAATATCTCTCACCAATTCATGATGAAAATGATTTATATTTTAAATTAAATTCACCTAATTTTAATGCCTTCGCAAATCAATTTAATTTATTTATTATTCGCCTTGCTCTCTATGTGCCTGACATTTTTTTATTAATGCGTGGAAGATCATATCTTCATGGAAATGATTTGTATTTCTTGTTTGGCTATGTTTGGAGGATCATTTCTGCTGAATGTGTGACCTTAGGAGCTCAAACCTTGGCGTGGAAGACCCTGTCATTTGCATGCATGCAAATTATTCTTTGTTATGGCTGTGTGAAAAACTTTTTTTGTCACGTGGAGAAATTTGTTTCCTTTGCTGACCTTTGCTCTCTTTTCAAACAGCTAGGCGTGTAGAATGGTTTTAGCTATTTCCTTGTGTGTGGCAGATTTCTTTTACCCTCTACATGTTGATCTTCTCCCTTCAGGCTATGCATGGATCTCAAAAATAGACCTCTTGCTGGTATTTGCCTTTCTCCAAGCTACATGAACTTGTCTTCGTGTTTATTTTTGGCTTTGTTCCCTGGAAAGCTCCACCTTCTCCTTGGCTGGGCATTGATTTCTATGCATGCCTGGTGGGCTGTGTGGGGATTTTATTTGGTAATGCGTTGAAATCATCCTCTTCTTTGTTGTGTGGGCAATCATTCTTTTTATTTACCTATTGGACAATGTGCATGAATCTCCCATTTCTTCATTGGAGTGGGCTCTACTTCTTCCATTTTGGACTGTTCTTTTTCTATCTATTCCTATCCTTGGCATGTGCGTGGAAATTCAATTGTTGTTATTTTATTCCTGCGTTTGGATTGTTTCTTTCTTTTATGCAATGAACAGTTGTCCCTTGGCTTGCATTTGCCTTTCTCCCATGCATGATGAATATTATTTATTTGCTCAGCTGCAAATTATTTCTTTGGCCTGCGTGGAGGAATAATGTGAATGTGTGATGATCTTTAGTTGCTCCTCTTGTCTTCTGCTGCGTGAAAACTTGTTCTTTGCTGTTGTTTTGGACTATTCTATCTTTAAAAAAATGCGTGGGATTCTCCTTTGTGGCTATTTCTTCTCTTTGTGCGTGGAGCTTGTTTTATTTATCTTTTGCAATGTGCTTTTATTCCCTTTGGCTGCGTATTGACTGATTTTCCTTGTCTTCTTTTGCAATGCGTATTCCTCCTTCACAATGGCATTCACAGTAAACTGGTATTTTTTTAGGATGTGATAAAAATATTACTTTGTTCCTTCAGAAGAAATAAGAAGCAATTGGAAAGCTTCACACGACTCTTTCCAACGAGTTTGACGGAGGAATTTATGAGGATTAATTCATCCCGTTAAAACAACTTCCCTCTTCCCGGTAGTGGCATTAATTGCCAGGGGGAAATGGGGAAATCAACTGCCAATTGCCAACGGAAATGGCAAGGTGGGCTGACAATCCCCATTTTATTTCCCCATGTGGGAAATCGAGATTTTTTTTGCCGTTTGCCAATTCATTAATTTGGCAATCGGGGGAAGAAATCCCACAAGCGGGATTTAAAACAAATTTGCCAAGAAAGGGAAATCCGGGCCCGAGAAGCCAATTTGGCATCCCCGACAATGGGAAGCGGAAGCTTATTTTTCCCTCGCAATTAAAATAAAACTTGTTGAATGAATTTTAATTAATATTTATTTAATTAAAAACCCCAAAGTTATTAAAAATTAATTTTATCAAACAAAGAGTAATTAATTAATTAATTAATATTTAACGTAGTTTAAGACCTGGCGGGAGGCGTTCTCGCCCGAAATGGACGAAATAAAAACTGGAACTATCACAAAAATGAGACGATCGCGATGAGAGTGATAAATTACGCAAAGTAACACTTTTGAAATATTTCAAAATTTCTATTTTTTTAATAATTTTGTGAAATCAAAATTAGCTGATAACAGCTAACTCTAATTGGGGACAAGGACTTCATGGACGCAGTAATGGACCCAGACCAAAATATTCATGAACATGATCTCAAAACAATGGGGCACAAAAAAATGGGGTGATACAAGAGAGGATACTGAAAGATGAGAAAAAGAAACAAACCAAAATCCTAATTACCTATGTACATACGGGAACAACCCATTTTCAATTTTGATATTGCTTGAAATATTGCCCACTATAAGGCAAAGGCAAATGATTTCCATCAGGATACGCCAAGTAATAGGTGCTATCTCCACGAAATGTCTGATCTTGAAAGGGCCTAGCCATAGCGAATCAAACTTCCCATGCTTTCCTTTCGGTTCACGTCTCTTGTCCCAGAGAAGAACCAAGTCATTGATTTGGAATTGCCTCTCTTTGGTTTTCCTATCAAACAACCTCTTTACTTTGGACTGATGTTCCTCAATCTTTTTTCCACTTGACTTCTTTATTCCTCAAGCTTGCTTAGGAACATGATCCTTTTATCTAATGCATTGGTGAAGCATTCATCATCAACTGCTTGAGCTAATTATAATGTTGGTAACTCCAATGTGATGGGAATTTGAGCATCGGTTCCATACAAAAGTTGAAATGGAGACATCCCGATTGCTCTTTTGGGAGTTATGCAGTCAACCCACAATGCATCATATAACTTTTTGTGCCAAGTTCTTTGATTTTCTTTGACTAACTTATGCACAATAGTAATGATGTTTTTGTTACTAGATTCTACTTGACCGTTTCCCTAAGGGTAGTAATCTAACGAATGAGATAAAGATATCCCATACCCATAACAAAAACCTATCATCTCTGCAGAAGAAAAATTTGAGGCATTATCCGTCATGATCTTGTGTGGAATTCCATAACGAACCAATATATTTTCTTTGATGAAGTCACAGATTACCGCAATAGATGTTTGTTTCACTGGTATAGCTTCTACCCACTTTGTAAAGTAGTCAGTTGCGGTGAGCACGTGAGTATGACCAGCACTAGAATTAGGATTCAAAACCCCGATGAAATCTAAACCCCATTGTTGAAAGGGTTCTTCAATGACAACTGGCTTCAAAGGCAAAGCTGCCAATTTTGGTCTTCCAACAAATTGCTGACAAGCTTCGCATTTTGTCACCCATTTCTGAGCATCGGAAAACATAGTGGGCCAGTAATAATGTGCTCGCAAAATTTTATGAGTTGTCACAGGGCGAGAAATGACCACCGCAAGCATGATTGTGGAAGGCTTCCAATAACCTAGGTTGTTGCTCTTTATCAAAACATCTGAGGAACATGTCATCAACTCCTTTCCTAAACAACGTGTTGTCCCAAATGACATACCCGACAAAGACTTAATTTGATAGCCCATTTTTCCTTAGTTGTCAAATTATTTGGACACTTGTCATATGTGAGAAAGTAGGCTATATCAGAATACCATTCTGCAATCGTGGTACGATAATAACTACCTACCGTGGTAAATTTTCCTCAACTGGTTCTTCTTCAGAGTCATCTCGTGGTTCATTTTCTATGATGAGTTGCAGAGTCCTCTTCCTTGAACCAACTTGGTAGGCTTGATATCCAAATCATATTCTTGGATCTTGGAGACCCAATTACCTCTTTTAGATCCTAGTTCTTGTTGCGTCAACATTGATTTAACTGTGGTGTCTAGTACTAAGACTTTGGTGTGAGAATTCAACACATAGTACCTGAAGTGTTTCAAGGCTCTCACCACTGCGTATGCATGTCTCTCAAGGGGAGTGTAATTAAGTTCATGTTTCTTGAATCTAGAGCTCATGAATGCAATAGGAGATTCAACTCCTTCTTGATTGTGTTGAGTCAGGATGGCAGAGATTGTGTGCGTGAAGCATAGCAATAGATTATGAAATCCTTTTTAAAATCAAGACACACCAATGTAGGGGCTTTTGCAATAACGCCTTGATTTTTTCAAATGCCTCTCTACCTTCCTTTAACCATTTGAAGGATTCTTTTCCTTTCATCATATCAGCGATTTCTTTAGTCATCTCGGTGAAATCTGGCATGAACCTTCTCAAAAAGTTCACCTTCCCAAAGAATGAGTGGACCCCAGGCTTACTCGTAGGCAAGGAAAGATTCTTGATCGCTTGAACACGCTCAGGATCAATTTTAGTTCCCTCCTTAGAAACAATATGACCTAGGAGTTTCCCTTCTGTAACTCCGAACACGGACTTTTTTGGATTTAGAGAAATCTTATGAAGTCTGCACCTTTGCAATATTTTCTCTAAATATCTTAGGTGATCTTCTCATTTCTTTGAGAACACTGTCAATTCATCTAGGTATATCACGATGATCTTGTCTTTATGATCTGTGAATGCCATATCAATAGCCCTTTGAAAAGTAGCGCCGACATTAATCAAACCAAAAGACATTCTTCTATATGTGAACGTACCTCATAGGGTGGTGAACATGGCTTTATGTTGATCTTCTCTAGCCACTTCAATCTGATTATAACCAGACAAACCATCTAGCATAGATAGAATTTTCGATCCAATTACTACCTGCAGAATATGGTCCATGACTGGTAATGGATAATTATCTTTTAAGGAAGCTTGATTAAGATTGCGTAAATCCACGCAAATCCTAATCTCTCCATTTTTCTTGAACCGATACAATATTAGCTATCCAAGTTGAATGTTGAATAGGAAAAACTATTCATGCGTCTAACATCTTTTAAACCTCATGAAATATTGTCCTTGCAATCTTGGGATTATATTGTCTTTGCTTCTGCTTGAATGGAACTGCACCAGGTTTTAAGGGTATGGCATGCTCCATTTCCCTAGGTTGGAAAGACTTCAAGTCTTCATATGAGTAAGCCAAGACGTCAGAATATTTGGTAAGGAGGCTTATGAATTTCTTGCGCTCCTCAGGTGAGCAACACTTACCGATATTGACCAGGCGAGGTTTATCCTTGGTACCAATGTTAACTTGCTCATAGTCAGTAGAATTCACAGGTCCTACCTGCTCTTTCTCTTTGATAAACCTGTCATGTTTATAAAAAAATTCAAGTGAAACCAATCCTTTTGGAATTTTATTTCCTTTGAGTTGATGATGCCATCACCAGGATCTTCATTCTCAACTCCTTCTTGAATGGGTGAGGTCGTCGATTCACGCGAAACGTAGAATCACTTCCTTCAAAGTACAATTGTTCAAAATTATCCCTTTTTTCCAAGAAGGCAATAATTTGTTGATCATCATTGAATACTTGCCAATTTTCTGCATTGTCGGAATACTTGGCCTATAAACCATTTCAATGGTGTATTTGACTTGATCAAACTCTAAATGAGGAATCATTAATGAAGCTGAGGCTGCTAGAGAATCTGCTTTGTCATTCTTTTCATGAGGGATGGATTATATGGAAAAAGCATCAAAGATTTCTATTGATCCCAAACTTTATTTCGTAGTGTCTTATAACGTTCGTTCTTTACTTGGAACTGATTTCTTACTTGTTTCACGATCAATTCTGCATCTCCAAAGACTTCCAAATTTTTGATCCCTTTCTCCTCTGCAACTTGGAGGCCAAGGATTAATGCCTCGTATTCTGCAGTGTTGTTAGTATTTGAAAATTCAAGTTTGTAGGAAAAAGGAAATATTTTACCATTTGGAGATATGAGCACCACTCTTGCACCAGAACCCATCGAGCAACAACTTCCATCAAACTCAAGAGTCTAGATCTCATTGGAATCTTGGCAAGTGATCTCAGGGGTATGAATTTCTGTAGTCATCATATAATTACCCATACTTGAGCCTTGGAAAAGGATCTGCGCGAGGATCTTCGGTTTTAGTTACCGTGAACTTTGCTTGAGTTTCTGGCATTAGCTTCTTCATTTCTCCATTGATAGGGATCATGGCATGAGACCAATCCATTTGAATCTCTCCACCTAGATCTTTGCAAAATTTCCTGCTCAACAACATACCATACGAAGCGGGAATGTCAAGAACTAAAACAATTATCTTGTTATCCAAAATGTGCCCCTTGCTCATTTTGTGGCTAACTCCTTCCATCCTTCCTTCTCTTGTGCCTCAGACATAATATTTTTATTTTTAGGCACTCAAAACCTTCTGGAAATGACACCATTGGATAGAGCTCTTTCTCAGCTTTCCAGAAAGGTAAAGTTTTCCTCCTAACTCCATGTATTTTTCAAGTTATGACTCGGCGGAGTTTTTGTGGGAAATTTTCCCTGAAAGGCCCGCAACCAATAAGATGCCGCCATGTGTCCAGGGAAGTGGTGGGGGTCGAGGAGAACTTGGTTTTTTTACCAAGTGTTTTGGCAAGTTTTCAAGAGGAAATATTTTGAAAAATTTGGCTAAGTGTTGGCACATGGAAATTTTGAGAGGAGAGCCCGTGGCCAATAAAAAACCGTGCCACGTGTCCTATGGAGCCGGACCGGTGGAGGGCGGAGGAGATGTTGGGTTTTTGGCGAAAGTGTTTCACCAAAATTCAAAGGAGGAGTTTTGGCCCGTTTCCTCGCCGACCAATCATATCAGGCCACGTGTCACCGGAGCTCGAAAGGCAGAGCGCGGGAGGAAGATTGGGATTTTTCCCAAGTTTTGGCACAAAAGTAGAAAATGTTGCGGATGGCCCACAACGAATGAAATACCGCCATGTGTCTTGGACCGGCGAATGCATGGAGAATTTGGAAAATTTTCCAAAGAGGAAATAAAGTAAAATTCAAAGAGAAAAGCCCACAAGAAAGTTTTAGAGGGTCAAACCCGCATCCAATGGGGTTTTGACACGTGTCCAAGTTGAAATTATCAAAGTGACCCACAAAAATTGAGGAAAGACAGCCCACGTCTAATCGGGCACACGTGTCCCAAACTGACCACTGGCGAGGATTTTTGGGAAAATTTCCATAAGCGAAAATAAAGGAAAATGTAGCAGACAGCCGCGCCAATAAAATGTGCCACGTGGCACCAAACGGCGAGCGTGGGGATTTTGGGAAACTTTCCCAAACGCAAAAAGGTGAAAAATTTAAATTTTCGCCCACCAATATGATTTGGCCCTGTTTTGCCTAAAATTTCAAATGGCCATAAGTTTCGATCCAAAGCTCAATTTTTCACGTTCTTTATATCAATGGAAAGCTGAAAAAATTCTCTACAAGATTCCGGGGTAAATTTTATGTTTTGATGGAGTTTTGAGAGAGAAAATTGAAAAACTCTTGAGGCATGTGGTCATGGACAGAAATGACGTTTCAACCACCATTTTTAATGAAGAATGGCTCGCATTCTTTCCCAGCATGGCTAAAAATGTCAGGGGATGGGTTAGTAAGGACTCCCATGCTATTTTGAATGTGTTTTGGTCAATGGTTGGTCCCCTTCCATGTTTTCCCATGTTTCTCTCTCCTGGGCTCGTCCCTTGCTCTGTAAAAGCCAGATTTGGCTCATTTTCAAGTGGTGGAATATTTTTTGTGTATTACAGGTCCCCTTTCTCACCTTGGAAGTGATTTTGGTGGAATAACAGACCTTTTCTAAGAACTGAAACTTTATTTTTCCTCTCAGGTGTTGTAATGTAAGTGATTTTGATGTTAAAATAACAATACATGCCTGTGATTAGTTTTTCATCCTCTGCTTGTGTTGTTTGGTTAATTTCTGATTCTTCATTACAGTTATCAGTTTGTGCATGAGGTTCTTTGTTGCATTCTATGGACTATGTCAATCTACAGAAGTAAAAAATGCTCACCACTCCTTTGGTGCATCACCTATTAGCATTAGTTTTAGTTCCTTTTTTTGCATTTTCTATCCTTGTCCCTTTGGAATTTAGAGTAGAATTAGGAAATTTGAACCTCTAGCAATTGTGTAAGTGATATAACTGATCAGAGGAGTTGAGGAACCAACCTCTAAACTGGAGATTCCTCTCCCATTTTACAAGTCCCACACTTGGGGAGAGGATTCAATGTTGTGCAATCACACTGGATGCATAGGATGATCAAACTAGAAATCTGATCAACATCCAGGGGTGCTGCTGATTTGCAACAACAATAGTTTTGGCACGCCGGTGGGACCTTAGAGGTCTTCATCTTCATTGCAACAAATTGATGTGCATTTGTTGCAAGATTCTTGCTTAAAAGAGCCCTAAATTGCACATCTGGTGACTCCAAGGAAGAATAATCAGCTGGTTTTAGCAGTACAGGCCTGAAAACTCATGAGAAGAATCACCACAAGGTCAAGAGTTAGAGAAGAAGAGGTGTTGTTTGAGTATCTGCAGTTATCTCCAAGAAGAAGGCAAAGAGGGAGGAGGATTCAAAGGTCTCCATCTCCACCAAACAGAACTCTTTCCACTCCTCCACCTGGTAGGCCTTTCATTCAATCAACCAGGGTTCTAAGGCCAATCAGAATGGCACAAAACAACCCCTATGTCAATTTCACTACAGCAAGACCCACTTGCTCTCAATGCACAAAATCCAATCCCAATTGCAGAATTGAAGAACATCCCATACTTTACTGGAGAGAATCAGACCACTCCTGGTGATCATGTCAAGGATATTGCTAACATTTATGCAATCCATGAAATCAATGAGATGCAAGTTGCTGTCAAACTGCTGGCATCTTCATTCAAAGGGAAATCTTTGCAATGGTTCAGGAGTCTTGCCTCAGGTTCTATTCAAAATTGGAACCAGCTATGTATAGCCCTCCATGAGCAGTTTGGAGAAAAGGGAGACAACTTGTCCCTTTTGGAACAGCTGACAACCATCAAGAGAGCTCCCAACGAGCAGCTGACTGATTTTAATTTCAGATTTCAAAGGACTTGGGAGAGAATTCCAGTGGCAGTCAGGCCAACAACAGAAGGTGCTTTTCTATACTATCTTAAAGCTTTAAATTTTAATATTTCTATGTTAATTCAATCCATGGGAGGCACAACTATCCCCATTGCTTATAGCATTGCTATTAGAGCTGAAAATTGTTTGATTCAAGCTGGCAAGCTAGCCCCTAGGCCTCCAATGCCACTATTTCCAAGTTTAGAGAGCCCAAGTGCTAGCCAAGTGCCTATTTTAGCTCCTATTCCCACTCCAAGAAATCAGAATTCAAGATGAAGCTTCTACTTCATCTTCTAGTGCCTTAATCAACTTCAAGAAGTCATGAAGCAATTGTAAAATTTAGGCAATGAGCTGGTTACACTCAAGAGGCAGCAAGCCCAAGGTTTTAGACCTTCTTTCCAACCCTAAGCTCAGCCTAACATGCAGCCATATCAACCCCAAAGACCGCCCAACCCAACTGCAAACCTAAATCAAGTGAGGCCTCCTGCCAATAGACCATTTCAGCCTTATAATCCCAATGCTACATCTGCATCTAAAGCATTAGTGCCAGTACAAAACAATATGGCTCAAGAGTATGATTGGTGTTTCCCATGCAATGAACCTCACAACCAGTCCATGTGCTTCAACGGTGCCTTGAATCAAGCATTAATGGTGACTTCAACTGGTGTGGAGGGTGGAGGTAGCCAAGGAAATAACCAACAACAAGAAACATTCCAGCAGCAATCAGCTCCAAATGATACCACACTTGTAAACTGGCAGGCAGAAGATTTTTGTGGCATGAATCAAACGGTTTCCCAAAGTGTTGCAGCCAACACAAGGTCAAAGAGAAGAAATTTGGGTGAAGAACAACCATTAGCTCCAAGCAATCCACAACCTTCTATCGCTCCACAAAATATTGGCAAACAAAATCCAGCTCCGAATACGTAAGGACTCGCTAAAAATGGCCTTCTAGGCCAACTCAAATGCCAGTTGTTCCCGCCCATACATAAGGAATGAATGTGCAGCCAAGGGAAAGAAAAGAGATGCTTCATCTCCATTCAATATCATTAATCGATGAAGAAGACAAATGTGAACATATCAATGTGGGAATCACTCTCTATCCCGGAGACAAAGAGATTTGCTACAAGATGCCATGAAGGACTCGGTCAACTTCAAATCAGCAAGTCCAAATGCAAGAGAAGGTGCTCACAAATGCTTCCTAGCCCGAGGGGAATCATGGAGGACAACAAGGTAAAATGTTGAAGCCCTCTGCATTCTATGTTTTATTAATCATTGGAAATCAATTAGTACACAATTGCATGATTGATTCCGAGCAAGTAGTTCAAGAATGCTAAAGAAAATAGCTGATCAATTGGGAATTCAAGATGAAACCATATCCAAAGGGGTAGTGCAATTGGATGGGACAACAAAGTGACAACACTGGTTGGTGATAAAAAACTTGAGTCTTACTTGCGCATGCATGCCCCAATGTGGTTGTTTTGCAAGATGTATCAAGTAATAGACCTTCCACCACTCTTTGCCCTATGTTTGTCAAGGATTTCATAGCTAAGATTGAGGTTACTTGTCTACCGATTGGTCACACATGTTGTTCGTAACAAGATATGGAACCAAAGCCACAATCAGTCTCGAACCTATTACAAACTTTCACATTGAGCCTTATACTCCAAGTCGATCAATGCCAATTGTTCAAATATTTGATCAAGAAGATCACCCAAGCACTGATGAAGCTAACACCAAGGTTGGAAGTATCCTAGATCTAACCCTTGATGAATGGGCAAACAAGGTGCATGCTTTTGATCCTTATCAAGAAATAGAAGAATCTGAGTTAGGAGTCTATTGCATGCATGAAGAAAATCAGCCTATTCCTAGCATCACCAAGCCAGACCACAAGGATGACAATGAGGTATGGTAGTTGTTTTTTGATGGATCAAGGAGTAGACAAGGTGCAGGAGGGGGAGCTATGCTTGTTTCACCATAAGGAGTTAAGTATTATTCAACTTTTAGATTTCAGTTTGCATGCTCTAATAACACTGCTGAATATGAAGCTTTAGTGCAAGGACTGCATTGGTCAATCAAGAGAGGAATAAAGAATTTGCAGGTCTTTGGTGACAGTGAGTTGATTGTCAACCAAGGTAAGGGGCAACATGCTGTTAAGAACGATCTACTCAAGTGCTACAAGAATAGGGTGTGGGACCTCATTGAAGATTTTGAGGGTTTTGGCATAAAAGCCATTCCTAGGAAAGAGAACCAAGCTGGCCGTCAGCTTACGAGATTGGGGCAGCCTTTGACGTTGCTAAAAGCATTCAAAAAGACAAGATACAGCCAAACATCCATGTGATCATGAGGCCTTCAAAGGCGTAAAACAATGTAAGTTGGCAAGTGTTTGAAAATGATCAAGAAATCATTCATTTCTTGCAAGAAGAGGCTGAGTTCTTAGCTAAAAATCGGAAAAGTTGGAGCAGCAAGATGGTGATCAAGTGGTACAAATTTGAGAACCAACAAACCGCCAAAGGGACTTATTACTTTGGAGTCCATTTTTAATCCTAATGATTAGTTTAGGAAGGAGAAAACGAACATCCAGGTCAAGGGAGAAGATTCAGTGTCCATCTCGGTGGAAGAAGGCAAATCACTCCAAGTTGGCAAGATGACAACTAAACAAGAAAGGTATGAGTTCATACAGCTTTGTCAAGAATTCCCTTATGTGTTTGCTTGGAGCTATGAAGATTTGAAAGGTTTCAATCCCAAGTTAGCTCAACACACCATTGATTTGGATCCAAGTACTAAACCCGTCAGACAAAAACAAAGGCCAGTCAATCCACACATGGAGCCCCTCATGAGAAAAGAACTGAACAAGTTGATAGAATCAAAAATCATATTCCCTATCAAGCATTCCAGCTGGGTAGCCAACTTGGTTCCAAAGAAGAAAAAGAGTGGGGAAATCAGATTATGTGTTGACTTCAAGGATTTGAATAGAGCATCTCTCAAGGATCATTATCCACTTCCTTCTATGGAGCAAATTTTGCAAGTTGTTGCTGGCTCCGAGAGGTTTTCATTACTTGATGGCTATTCAGGGTACAATTAGATTATGGTGAAGGAAGAAGATCAGTTTAAGACAGCCTTTACAACCAAATGGGGAACTTATGCATACAGGAAAATGCCATTTGGGCTGTCCAATGTTGGAGCTACCTTCCAAAGAGCAATGGACATGGCATTCAAGGGTTTGATTAACAACATAGTGCTGATATATCTTGATGATATCACTGTTTTTTCAAAAAATGCATCATAACACCTCTTCCATTTGAGACAAGTGTTCCAAAGGTGTAGAAGATTTGGAGTATCCTTGAATCCTAAAAAGTGTATTTTTCTAGCCCATGAAGGAAAACTCCTTGGCCACATTGTCTCCAAAGAAGGATTAGTAATTGATCCAGAGAGAGTTAAGGCCATAAGAGCATTGCCATTGCCAAGCCACAAGAAGGCCCTTCAGAGTTTCTTGGGAAGAATAAATTTTGTCCGGAGGTTTGTCCCAAATTTTGCAGCCTTGTCAAGCCTATCACCAAGATGTTAAAGAAAAGCATGGCTTTCAAATGGACAACAAAAGGCAAGGAGAGTTTTAAGAAATCAAAGAAGTCATCTCTCAAGCACCAACTCTCATTAACCCGAATTTCTCCAAGGATTTCATCATTTATGCATTTGGGGGTGATGATACTATTTCTGCAATTTTGGTACAGCATAACAAAGACAATGATGAGTAGCCAATTGCTTTCTTCACCAAATTCTGAGGACTATCAAGTGAGATATTCTTTTATTGAGAAGCATGTTCTTGCAGTAATCAGAAGCTTGAAGAAATTCAAGCATTTAGTCTCAAACAACAAGGTCCAATTGTTGGTTTCTCACGTGGGAGTTAAAGACTTCCTCCTCAACAAAGACTTGAATGAAAAAAGGGTAGGTTGGATTACTCGTGTCATGGAGTATGACATTGAGATTAAAGTCACCAAGCTGGTCAGGGGGAAAGGATTGTGTGAGCAGATAATTTTGAGCAAACAGAAGGAAGCATGCAATGAAAAGGAGACTGCTTTTGGCGTTATAAGACAACCATGAGCAAGGAAGCACTCAAGAGGAGAATGATGGTGTCCCCACTCCTTGTTGGACCCAAGGTATAATGCACTTCCTAAGCACAGCCTATACCCTCCAGAGATGAACAAGACCCAAAGAAGACACTTCAGATTGCAGGCTGTCCCATATGCCCTTGTTGATGGTGTTTTGTTCAAAAGAGATGTGAATGGAGTACTACTGAGATGCATTGGTACAAATCAGATTCATAGGGTGTTGGAAGAGTTCCATGGTGGACCAGCTGGTGGTCATTTTACACCAAGAGTGACAACTCTAAAGATCATGAGGGCTGGCTATTATTGGCCCAAGATTTTCAATGATTGTTATGCATGGATCAAGAGGTGCAAGAATTGTGCATTCTTCACAAGTAAAGAGAGGCTAGCTGCCCTTCCATTGCATCCAATTTCAGTTGACTAGCCATTCATGCAATGGGGTTTAGACTTCATTGGAGTCATTAATCCCAATTCAAGCCAAGGGCACAAATGGATTCTAACAGCAACAGATTATTTCACCAAGTGGATCAAGCAAGAGCACTCAAGGAAGCAAATGAATATAGCATCCTAGATTTCTATGAGGGAATAAAGAACTGATTTGGCGTACTGCTACAATAATATCAGATAATGCATTGGCATTCATTGGGTCCAAGGTGACTGAATGGGCTGTCAAGAATGGGATCTACCTAAGTACTTCATCGAACTATTACCCTCAGGGTAATGGCCAGCCGAGTCTACAAACAAGAACTTGTTGAGGATCATTAGGAGGACTCTTGATGAAAATCAGAGGTCTTGGCATACTAAGTTGAAATCAGCCTTATGGGCTGATAGGATAACTCCCAAGAGATCTACAGGTAACTCTCTATTTAAGCTTGTTTATGGGAGAGAGGCAATTTTTCCCATGTCACTTGAGTTGCCAACATTGGAACTCATGAAACAGTTGGAGTTGTTGGAGTTTGAGCCCATGGAAGTCAGATATGCAAAGTTGATGGAGCTCCAAGAAATCAGAAATCAGGCATCCCAAGCAATGGAGAAGGATCAGGCTTTGATAAAGAAGACCTTTGATAGAAAGGCCAAGAATAGATCCTTCCAAGTTGGAGATCTAGTGTTAAAATGGGATGCAAACAGAGAAAAACCGGGAAGGCATTCAAAATTTGATGCCATTTGGAGTGGCCCATACATGGTCACAAAGTGTAAGGACAACAATGCTTTCCAATTGTCTTCATTGGATGGCGAGGAACTGTAGATTCCAGTCAATGGAATCCATCTAAAGCATTGCTATTGAAGGGAAATTCTCCACCTTGTAAATATTAGCTTAGGTTTTCATTCCTCCAAGTGCTTGTGCACATTGTTTTGTTGTAGGTTAGCTTTGCTTTCCCTAAGTGCTTTGGCACAAGCTTGCTATTCCTGGGGATGTGTTTGCAGGCCTTGCTCCATCAGTGATATTCCATCTTCCTCCTCGCAGCGCTCTAGTCAGTTGGGGGATCAGACAGAGAATTAGATGACTCCATGCCCAATGAATTGCTCCAAGCAACTGGTAACTTCATCCAGCAGGCAGATGACCCCTCTGAGTCGCCAAAATTGTTATCCAAAATGTGCCCCCTGCTCATTTTGTGGCTAACTCCTTCCATCCTTCCTTCTCTTGTGCCTCAGACATAATATTTTTCTTTTTAGGCACTCAAAACCTTCTAGAAATGACACTATTGGATAGAGCTCTTTCTCATCTTTCCAGAAAGGTAAAGTTTTCCTCCTAACTCCATGTATTTTTCAAGTTATGACTCAGCGGAGTTTTTGTGGGAAATTTTCCCCGAAAGGCCCGTAGCCAATAAGATGATGCCACGTGTCCAGGGAAGTGGCGGGGGTCGAGGAGAACTTGGTTTTTTACCAAGTGTTTTGGCAAGTTTTCAAGAGGAAATATTTTCCCCAGCCCGCCAACGAATGAGCGTTTGACACGTGTCCAGGGGAAAATTTGAAAAATTTGGCTAAGTGTTGGCGCATGGAAATTTTGAGAGGAGAGCCCGCGGCCAATAAAAACATGCCACGTGTCCTATGGCCGATCGGTGGAGGGTGGAGGAGATGTTGGGTTTTTGGTGAAAGTGTTTCGCCAAAATTCAAAGGAGGAGTTTTGGCCCGTTTCCCCGCCGACCAATCATACCAGGCCACGTGTCACCGGAGCTCGGAAAGGCGGAGCGCAGGAGGAAGATTGGGATTTTTCCCAAGTGTTGGCACAAAAGTAGAAAATGTTGCGGATGGCCCGCAATGAATGAAATACCGCCACGTGTCTTGGACCAGCGGAGTGTGGGGAGAATTTGGAAAATTTTCCAAAGAGGAAACAAAGTAAAATTCAAAGAGAAAATCCCCAAGGAAGTTTTGGAGGGTCAAACCCACATCCAATGGGGTTTTGACACATGTCCAGGTCAAAATTATCAAAGTGACCCGCGGAAAATTCAGGAAAGACAGGCCCGCGTCTAATCAGCGCTTGCCACGTGTCCCAAACTCGCCGGCCATGGGATTTTGGGAAAATTTTCCATAAGCGAAAACACAGGAAAATGAAGCAGATGCAGACCCGCGCCCAATAAAAATGTGCCACATGGCACCTGGAATGGCGGAGCGCGGGGATTTTTTGTGAAATTTTCCCAAACGCAGAAAAGGTGAAAAAATTCAAATTTTCGCCCGCTAATCTGATTTGGCCCTGTTTTGCCCTAAAATTTCAAATGGCCATAACTTTCGATCCAGAGCTCAGTTTTTCACGTTCTTTAGATCAATGGAAAGCTGGAAAAATTCTCTAAAATATTTAGGGGTAAATTTTACATTTTGATTTAGTTTGGAGAGAGAAAATTGAAAAATTCCTTGGGCACGTGGTCATGGACAAAAATGACGTTTCAACCACCGTTTTTAATGAAGAATGGCTCGCATTCTTTCCCAACATGGCTAAAAATTTCAAGGGATGGGTCTGTAAGGATGCCCATGCTGTTTTGAATGTGTTTTGGTCAATGGTTGGTCCCTTCCACGTTTTCCCATGTTTCTCTCTCCTGGGCTCGTCCCTTGCTCTGTAAAAGCCATATTTGGCTCATTTTCAAGTGGTGGAATATTTTTTTGTGTATTGCAGGTCCCCTTTCTCACCTTGGAAGTGATTTTGGTGGAATAACAGACCTTTTCTAAGAACTCGCAACTTTATTTTTCCTCTCGGTGTTGTAATGTAAGTGATTTTGATGTTAAAATGACAATACAGCCCTGTGATTAGTTTTTCATCCTCTCATTGTACTATTTGGTTAATTTCGATTCTTCATTACAGATATCGCTTTGTGCATGAGGTTTTTGTTGCATTCTATGGATCGTGTCAATCTGCGAAGTGAAAAATGCTCACCACTCCTTTGGGGTGCATCACCTATTAGCATTAGTTTTAGTTCCCTTTGGAATTTAGCGTAGAATTAGGAAATTTGAACCTCTGCAATTGTGCAAGTGATATAACTCGATCAAAGGAGTTGAGGAACCACCTCTAAACTGAGATTTATCTCCCATTTTACAAATCCCACACTTGGGGAGAGGATTCAATGTTGTGTAATCACACTGGATGCATAGGATGATCAAACTAGAAATCTGATCAACATCCAGGGGTGCTATTGATTTGCAACAACAGCTTACCTTAACTCACTTTTGAGGGAATTGGGCTAAAACCATTTGGGCATCTTTAATCACCGATCAAAAAAACTTACTTGGTTTCCATGGAGTAACACGATTCAAATGTTCTCATACAAGTTAACCCAAGAGCATGTGCTAGCTTGACATGCATCATATTATATGAGGCTCCATAATCTATGATGCAATTACTTAATTTGCATCCGTTGATCAGAAAGAACACAAAGAAAGGTTCAATCTTTTCATTTGAAGGTTTAATGACGGCCACAATATTTTGATCTTTCCCATCTTTGGGAGTTTCTAGAATTCCTTCGAGGAATGAACAAGTGAGAGCCACCTTTGATAAACTCGGGAAAATTTCTCGAGTTGATCCTTATTGACTTCAAGTACTCACTGTGACATGGAAATTTTTGTTTTATTGATATGATCAATGATATCAAATTTGGGCAAAGTAACCATACTTGATGTCTCAGATACTAGTTCTTTCAAACTTGATGATGGCACACTTTTGACCTTTGCTTCGGGCTTGGTTGATACTGATGTAGAAGAAGAATCTTTCTTCGTAGCTAATTTATCTATGGATTGACTTGGAAAAGGTTCTCCTTTCTTTAAGATAGTTTTGACCTTAGGAGTCTCAGTTATCTTTGATTCTTTGGAAGCTTCTTTAATTTTGGATTCTTTAGGAACTTCCTTGGAGCTCTTTTTATCTTCCACCTTAGTGGTACTTTGCTCCTTTTTTTGAGAGTGTGTGAAGACAACGAAAGACTGGCTATTCATATCTTCTATAATTTCTTTGTATTCATCTTCTTCTTTTGAATGGTACTCAAAGAAATGATTATTACTTTCTCCCTCAAGTTCTTCAACTTCAGGTTTAGATGTTCCAGAATCTAACTCTTCCTCATCAACCTCGACGACTTCAACTTCATCGTCACTTTCTTCAACAACATCACATTTTGAGTTAGTTACAGGAGCCGCTTCAATAACAAGCCTCGTCGATGACCTACAATCCTGAATTTGTTGGGAACGTATCCTTTTCTTGGGATGTCTTTGTAAGGAGCAGGCTTACTACTTTGAGCAACTTGCTTTTTCAAAGCCAGCACATCATTAGCCAACTTAGTGAGTATAGCTTCTGAAGCATTGGGGGTTTCTTGACTCTTTCCCTTAAGGGAAGTTTTCTTGAATTTTCCCGCCATGATTAAGTCATCCTCAATTTTTATGGCCAAGGATTGAGCAAGTTCCAAAGTAGCCACTCTAGCCCTTCTCAGCTGATAGCACACTTCTAGTTGTTGTGCGTTAATAAAGAAACATTTTTGTCTGTCAAGATTCGGGTGAATCCTGGCAGAACTTTATTCACCATTTTGTTGAATTTAGCCACGAAATTCCTCATGGGTTCTGTTGGCTCTTTCTTCACCTGAGATAGATGGGAAAGAAGAGCATGTTCATCTTTTGCCATCTTGAATCGATCTTCAAACTTAGTTTTCATATCATTCCAATTTGTAATGCATCCATTTGGCAGATGATGAAACCAATATGTAGCAACATCATGTAATGTTTTGACGAAGAGGCAAATAACAACATCTTCATATTCTACCGACAAAACAACACATGCAGCGAAGAAGGCAGAAATATGGTCATCTGGTGACGCGTCGGTGGGAAGAATCTTCCCATCTCCATCGAACTTGGGAAGAATCTTCCTCGATCCTCTTGGGAGGTTATGTCAAGCCGGTAAGTCCAATGGGCCTATGGAATTTCCCATGGTACGTTGATCGCCATTTTAGGAAAGGTATTATGCGAAGGCAAAACAATGTGAGCAAGGACAAGTGCTTGACCGTAGTGATTCCTTCCTTGCTTACTCTTTCAGGACTTGATGCAAGGCTTGCAGATCGACAAGGTGTGTTCTTCTTTGAAGGAGATAACTTGAAACCAAACTTTCCTTGAAAGTCAAAAATGGGATCAGATCGACCTTTAGCTTTTTCTCCTCGCATAAACCTCTTTCCTTCCAGTTTGAAATCTTTACCGTGAAGGGATGACTGACATGTTTTGATCAGCTCTAGCCTTTTCTCTTCACTTTCTTTCTTGATTTATTTGCACCTGAATAATTCTAGCAACTCTCACAACTTGATCTTCTTCGTTATCTAGTATTGATGCAAATGAGATGAGAATGATAGTTGTTCATGCGTTTTCCCAAATATCTTGCCTCAAATCGATGATATATCTTCTTGAGTATTTGCAAAAAGAAGATTTGGTCAGTAAGATAGGTGGGTTACTTATGAAAGAAGATTTGGTTGTAAGATAGGTGGGTTACCTATAATAGTCATACAGATTATTGCCTTCGTGGAAGAGGACCGCGTCGGTGGACAAACCTTCGATCAACATGTGTCCAGGAGGTCTTTTGGCCACAAGTGCGAGTGTTCTTCTTGATGCAAAATCACAAAGCACCCCCGGATGCGATCGTGCTTCTAGGTTGATCACTCAGCATCCAAAGGTGATTGCACAACATCAATCCTTTCTCCGTGTGTGGGACCCGTAAATGAGAAAGGAATCTCCAGAAGGTCGGTTCTCGCTCCTAAACTACCCGCCACAAGCTATTCCAGCAGCAGTGCAAGCTAATCTAATCCTAATCTAACCATGCCAAGGAGACAGAGAGAGAGAGAGAGGGAAAACAAGCAAAAGCCTACACTAAAACGGTGATACACCGTAGAAGGAGAATGTTGAACCTCTATCAAAACTACCATGGACAAAGAGAGGTGAGCAATGGGAAGGATGGACAGATGCATCATAGGCCCAAGGATAGATTTCACACGTAAAATGTCCCAAAACTCCATGAACACAGCCTGCACTGCAATGAACATTCAAACATGCACAAATACCTGCAATGAAGAGAGGCAAGAGGAAAACAAGCGAAGAACGAGCAAGGATGGACAGATGCATCACAAAACACGTTTTTTGTTGCTCCAGAAGTTTGCACAGAACATCATTTCATTAGTAAAAGGAAAAAACGCCATTACAGAGCAGGGAGGAGGTTCGAGCTCCATTTTCAACCCTAGAGAAGAAAAGAAGGGAGGGCAGAGCAGAAAAGATGAACAACTTGTTATGTCCCCCTTTTGAAAGAAGCCCCTCTGTACAATATATAGGAAGAAAGAGAGAGGGAAGAGAGGAAATTCAAAACTACCACAACCACTTCTAGGTCGCATTTTAAATCATCTCATTATGGTAGAAGCGCGCGGATCCCGCAAAATGGCGGGTCAGTCTCTCGCATTAAAGCTGGTTGTTGAAGCGTCACTTCTGGCATTACCATGCGTCAGAGCCGTTTCTTAACTTTCTCTCTCCAGACTACACCAAAATGGAAGATTGATCCTAGAATCATGTAGAGAATTTCAACAGCTTTCCGTTGATATAAAGAACGTGCAAATCCGAGCTCTGGATCAAAAGATATGACGATCTGAAGATTTAGGGCACGGAACAGACCAAAACGGATTTTGAAATATTTTCCCGCGCTTCGCCACCTGGACGACACGTGGCAGGCTCTGATTCACTGAATAATTCTCTCTCCTCCACCTTTCCGCGGGCTTTCCTTTGAAATTTCCTTGTGGGCCCTAGCTGGGACACGTGGCACTATCCCATTGGTTCGGGCTGACCCTTCAAAACTCACCCTTTGACTTTTTGACCTTTTCCCTTGTGACACGTGTCATGATTTGATTGGTCCGCGGGCCTGCCGGCTCTTTCGCGCCCTTCGCGTCTTTTTGTCCCGGATGTCCCAGTGCTGTTTGGGACAGAAACCTCCGATCCGCCCGAAATGGGCTTCCTTGTCCCTTATCTGCCGATGACACGTGGCGCAATCTGATTGGCTCTCGGCTTTTTCGGCTATCCGCGTCCCTCGCGTCCCTCGCGCCCGATGTCCCAAAGGCGAAAGTTTCCTTTTCCGCCGAACCGCCGGTTCACGCCATTTAACGTCTTTTCGCGCCCATTTGTCCTAGATGTCCCTTTGCTGCTTGGGACAAATTCTTCCGAACCGCCCGAAATGGGCTTCCCTTGCTTCACCGCTTCCGCCTTCGCGCCCTCGCGGCCCGATTGTTCCTTTGCGAAAATTCTCTGTTTCGGGCGAACCGGCCGATTCGCGCCCTTCGCGTCCCTCTGTTCCAATTGTCCCAAAGGCGACCTTGAGCAGGACTTAGCCAATTTTCACGATTTTTCCTGGATCAATCTACATGCTTGGAACTGCAAAACTCTGATACATGTTATCGAAATTTACCCTGGGGTGAAATTTTGACAACAGTTTTGACGACTCAGCGGGGTCACCTGCCTGCTAGGTGAATGATCAGTAGCCTGAAGCAATCCATTGGGCATGGAGTCATAAGCAAGCCTGAAAACTGATCTGAACTTTGAAAACTTCCCTCTGAGCCACTTGAATCCCACCGGACATGGAGTTGTTCTCACCAAAATGCCACTGAAACGAACTGTGCAAGAGCAGAACCGGCAACACCAAAACTATGTACAGAACTAAAAATCATACATGCTCCAAATGGAACATGCAGAGTGTGCACAAGCACTTCTTCTACTGAAAGCAAACCTAGCTACTCTACTCTAACTGGAAGCAAAGGCAAGCTAAACAAACCCTGCAACTGGTTGTGAGAAATAGCTTCCTTTCTTCAAAATTGGCAGCCATGCAATTGATTTGGAGCTGATCATGGTTGTTAGGATGAGTGGAAAATCAACAAAAGGCGGTATTCCACACAAATCATCAAGGTATCACCAAGGCAAATTCAATACCTCTTTTAGTTGCTCGCATTTGGGTCAAGAGGTATGACACTGATCCTTGATACTTTGAGCTCACCCTCATGCTCAAGCAAGCATGACTGGTTGTGACTTCTCCTTTGGCTCCAATGAAGCCAAATACCTGATTGGGCAAGGTCTGATCAGTTTGATATGCCCATAGCTCTGATTTTCAACTCCAAGAATGGAGTCTTCTTGTAGACCTTGAATGGATGGTGTGGAAGCAATGGTAGAACCCTTCTGCCCTTTCTCTTCCTCCAATGAAGAACATGAAAGATTAAAATCTTCCAATCTTGATTCCGAAGAGCTGTTATAAGATGCAGGCTGCTGCAAATGAATGTTCTCCTTCAGGACAACAGACTCTTGTGTTTGGAATGTGGATGATGAAAGAGAGAATGGTGGAAACTCAACCGGCTCTTCTCCATCAAAACAGTCCTCCAAATCTGACAGATAAACTGCCTCATGGCTGTCCTGCTGCAAATGTTCAACTTCCTCCATGGTGTCCTCTTGATCTGTAACTTGACCACCATGGTTTCTTTCTCCCTCCAACATTGATTTTGAGAGGTCAAACTCCTCTTCAGCACTGGAACTTGAGAGAGGTGAAGTAGAAAGAAGAACCAAGGTTCTCCCGTAGCCTCGCTTTGTGCTCGAGCTCTTGATCTGCAACTTTCTCCTCCACATCTAGAATGTGCTCCTCTCGCCGGATCTGGAGCAGCCTTCTCCTTCATCCAATGTTCAAGACAATCTTGCTCTTGAATGAGCTCCTCCAACAGCATGAAGTTTGTCAAGTCAAACTCTTCAATCTGCTGCTCTAGAGGACAAGTTGGGACTGCAAGATCTTCTTCTTCTGCTGCAACAGAATCAGTCCTGACCACCATTTGTTCTCCAACCTTAGCCTCTTCTGTAGGCTTAACCATCAAGGGGATCTTTGTCATACCAAACTTGGCAGCCAAACTTACTAAGCTCTTAATCATTTCTTCTTTTCTTGGCTCTTCCTCTTGCTGTCCTTGATGACTGATTTTTTCAATTTCTTCTTCCCCACATGGAATTGGGAATGCAAGAGGAGGGGTGGGTTGCAACTCAATTGATTTGGCAATTTTTTGTGGTGGTAAAGGAGATGAAATCTCTTGTTTCTTTAGAGGAGGGGGGATTTCTTTTAGCTCTTGTGGAGAGGATGACTGTTTGGAAGGAAAAAGGAAAGAAGAATTGAGGTGTGGTGGAAGACTGAGAGGTGGAGACATGGGATCAACATTTGGGACAGCAGATGGAGAGTTTAAAATTTGCAAGTCCAAATGAGATGATGTTGCTTGAGTAATGGGAAGAGAAAAACCAGATGATGGTGTAGAACTTACCCATTGACAAGGTTGTTCAACACCGAATGTATAGGCCTCTATTTCTACTGTCCATTGTGCAAGTTGGGGCAGCATCTTTATCATGAAGTCCAGCTTCTCTTGAGGGCTGAAGTGTCTTGGAAAAGGGCCTCCCCATGGACAAGGAGTCCTGCAACCACCTCTGAAAGCTCTCATCCGAGCCGTTGCTTCGACTCGCACCATCTTTGCCTCCATCTTTGGATTTTCTCCAATGACCAAAGCATCTTGGATCTGATGGTCTTCATTGTATGCATACTCTTGCTCTTGGAAGGCTCCATAGCCAAACTGACTTTGGCACTGCTGCTCATATGGGTATGCATACTGATCTTGAATCTGCTCAAAATGTTGATTTGGAGGATTTGTAAAACATGTTGGAGGTGGAATATACTGTTGTTGTTGATGTGAATTCCATGATGGAAATGAAGTCATGATTGCACAACCTCATGGAATGGGAAAGAATGAAAGAGATGGAAAGAAGGATGAACGGGAATGGATGGAAAACGGGTCTGCAACTTCAGAAATGGGTTGCTGATCAGATGGAGTCGCCAGATGTGTTTGCAAGTGCCTCCAAAGGCTGAAATCTTCACAGGAACACACCAACCTACAAAAGATGAAGTGGAAGACCTCTAAGGTCCCACCGGGCATGCCAAAATCAAGCTGATGCAAAATCACAAGACACCCCGGATGCGATCGTGCTTCTAGGTTGATCACTCGTGCATCCAAAGCAGTGATTGCACAACATCAATCCTTTCTCCGTGTGGGACCCGTAAATGAGAAAGGAATCTCCAGAGAAGGTCGGTTCTCGCTCCTAAACTACCTCGCCACAAGCTATTCCAAAGGCAGCAAGCTAATCTAATCCTAATCTAACCATGCCAAGGAGACAGAGAGAGAGAGAAGGGAAAACAACAAAAGCCTACACTAAAACGGTGATACACCAGAGAAGGAGAATGTTGAACCTCTATCAAAACTGCCATGGGACAAAGAGAGGTGAGCAATGGGAAGGATGGACAGATGCATCACAGGCCCAAGGATAGATTTCACACAGAAAATGTCCCAAAACTCCATGAACACAGCTCCAGACCTGCAATGAACATTCAAACATGCACAAATACCTGCAATGAAGAGAGGCAAGAGGAAAACAAGCGAAGAACGAGCAAGGATGGACAGATGCATCACAAAACACGTTTTTTGTTGCTCCAGAAGTTTGCACAGAACATCATTTCATTAGTAAAAGGCAAAAATGCCATTACAGAGCAGGGAGGAGGTTCGAGCTCCATTTTCAACCCTAGAGAAGAAAAGAAGGGAGGGCAGAGCAGAAAAGATGAACAACTTGTTATGTCCCCTTTTGAAAGAAGCCCCTCTGTACAATATATAGGAAGAAAGAGAGAGGGAAGAGAGGAAATTCGAAACTACCACAACCACTTCTAGGTCGCATTTTAAATCATCTCATTATGGTAGAAGCGGCGGATCCTGGCAAAACGGCGGGCTGTCTGCTGCATTAAAGCTGGTTGTTGAAGCGTCACTTCTGGCATTACCATGCGTCAGAGCCGTTTCTTAACTTTCTCTCTCCAGACTACACCAAAATGGAAGATTGATCCTAGAATCATGTAGAGAATTTCAACAGCTTTCCGTTGATATAAAGAACGTGCAAATCCGAGCTCTGGATCAAAAGATATGACGATCTGAAGATTTAGGGCACGGAACAGACCAAAACGGATTTTGAAATATTTTCCCGCGCTTCGCCACCTGGACGACACGTGGCAGGCTCTAATTCGCTGAATAATTCTCTCCTCCACCTTCCGGGCTTTCCTTTGAAATTTCCTCAGGGGCCCTAAATGCCGGGACACGTGGCACTATCCCATTGGTTCGGGCTGACCCTTCAAAACTCACCCTTTGACTTTTTGACCTTTTCCCTTGTGACACGTGTCATGATTTGATTGGTCCGCGGGCCTGCCGCTCTTTCGCGCCCTTCGCGTCTTTTTGTCCCGGATGTCCCAGTGCTGTTTGGGACAGAAACCTCCGATCCGCCTCGAAATGGGCTTCCTTGTCCCTTATCTGCCGATGACACGTGGCGCAATCTGATTGGCTCTCGCTTTTTCGGCTATCCGCCCTCGCGTCCTCGCGCCCGATGTCCCAAAGGCGAAAGTTTCCTGCTTCCGCCGAACCGGCCGGCTTCAAGCGTTTTCACGTCCATTTGTCCCAGATGTCCCTTTGCTGCTTGGGACAAATTCTTCCGAACCGCCCGAAATGGGCTTCCCTTGCTTCACCGCTTCGCCTTTTCGCGCCCTTCGCGCCCTCGCGGCCCGATTGTTCCTTTGCGAAAATTCTCTGTTTCGGGCGAACCGCCGATTCGCACCCTTCGCGTCCCTCTGTTCCAATTGTCCCAAAGGCGACCTTGAGCAGGACTTAGCCAATTTTCACGATTTTTCCTGGATCAATCTACATGCTTGGAACTGCAAAACTCTGATACATGTTATCGAAATTTACCCTTGGGGTGAAATTGACAACAACTACCTTTATTGAAAACCAAAACTATATTTACATCTGCAAATTCAAAATTGTATGTGGGGGTGTTTTGGAACATCAATGGAAAGAAAAGTGAATGAGGGAGATGGAATGGGATGAAGGAAAGGGGTGGAATGGAATGAATTGAAAGAACATGCACGAGTTATGTAAAAACAAAGCCTAATATCGTGCACAAAGAGGAAAGATGAATAACTAACACAAATAAAATGGAGTTTGAGTTAGCTAAACAAGAATGTGTAAAAGGGGACACACGTTAGCAAGTAGATAATCAGAGCTTCATCACTATGAACTAGAACAACAAATTAATAACGTTGAAAATAAGATCAAAGACAATATTTGCATGCAAGATTCAAACACTAACACCTAATGAACATAAGAACATCAAATGCTATAAGAGACAATGAATGGGACACAAATTTCATATTTCATTAACTCCAAAATGTCTTCTCAAAAGAACACAAAGTTTCTTTCTTTGAAGTAAAGCTTGCATACAAAAGTATTTTCTTCTCCTCTCTCAAAGTCACCCTTACAAATGAGCCCCTGACTTCCTTTTATAACCCAAAAGTTGGTTACAAATTAGTTAGGGTTTACATGATCATTAAATAGGGCACTTAAGTGACTTTTGACTTTTTCAACCAACTTTATTAAAAGTGACCAAAAATAGAAACCACTTAATTTAAGAAGTCATTTAAGGAAAAATACATAAATAAAAGTAATGGGTACATGTGGACCCCACTTAAACAACTTGGATGCACACCTAGACATCCTAGTCAACAATGCGCCACCTAGATCAAAACACATAGGTTCAGTGTCTTATCTATTGGGCCAAGAGTCTGCCTATCCCGGTCGTACGAGAATGAACTCATTGATCGTGCTCCGAAATCCTCTAGATGACAAGAGAGTCGATCTTGAAACTTGAGTAATTCACCCACCCCTCCGTTTGAGCAACATCCTGGTGTGAGCAAGTTCATCTTCATTCGTATTCACATTCAAAAGTACACACAATTCTCCACATGCTCTGAATAGCCTTCCATGATGAATTATTCATTTGTCGTGAGACCGTAGTCGTTACACCACCTTGGCTTATCAGAATCTAACTTTTGATCTTTCGTCATTGAGAAAATCTTCCAAGAGCCAAAATTGTAATTCACCTCCTGGAGTTATGTATTTTGTCTTTGTCACCATCCCGAAGTGTTGGCATTCTGATTCACTCACGATCATCCAATTCGAGAACATAACAACTTAAAGACTGGTCGATGAAGTATTGTGCATGCTGCTAACTGAGAGCTGACAGGGACACGCTTGAATGATGTGGCCTTGCTTGATGATCCACACAATTGCACTTGTCATTGGTCTTGGTTTGTCAATGAATAGATCCACCACAATGATCAAGTGAAAAATTGATGTAGACAAGATTCTCCCATTATCGATCTTTGTCGATAACAATGGCTTTTGACTCCGAAGAGACCAATGCCAATAGCTACGACTTATACCGCATAATGAGGAAGTTAGAGGTTGCTTCCGCTTCGAAGCCATTGGAGTTGAATCGCCACACTATGCAGGTTTCGTGGTGCATCCATGCAAGTGATGACCAATTAGAACAAACGTCGAAAATTGTGACTCACCTTCAGTTGATATGCGATCGCAGAAATCGACCTATGTCGATGTGTCCCAAGTTGGTATCGACGATGTTCTCATACTCTGAATGGAGCATCGAGGTGAGTAGAATGCCCTGGAACCTATACCGCAACATCGTTTTGTTTGGAGATGACATGATTGTGACAGAAATGTGATTTCAAGCTATTACTTCCATCTTACAAAACTGCACAAATTGCTTGTAAAACTGCCCTGGAAAAAATAGCAAATCTTGTTCTGAGAAGTTCTCACTGGATGAGGGAGTTTATTAAGGTACCAAAAGTTTGTGTGTCAAAGATTTTTTTTTCAATCAAATTCTTTAGTCAAATATTAAGGGTCAAAGTTGACTCTTTTGAGACTGCTGGAAAATGCAAGTGTAAAACTGTAAAAATCCAGCTTTGGTTTAGCTTTGGTAAAAATACCAAATGTCACCCCGAGCATCTAAAAATTGGCGAGGGAGCGTATGAAGGTGAGGATAATTGAAATAAACAATTCATTTCTTTTGAAGATCATCTGACTCAAAATATCAACTCTCAAAGTGAATCACCTTGACAGACTAAAAACTATTGCGCAGCAAAAAATCAAGCAAACTGCATTTTATTTGACTCCGTGTAAAATATCAAACGAGGTGTTGCGTATTTGAAATTTGGCAAAAAGAGTAGATGAAGTGTAAAATAATTCAACGAACCAAACTGTTTCTCTTGACAATCATCTGGGCTCGAGATACGGATTCTCAAAATAGGCCTTCTGCCAAGCTGAAATTGTACATGCAGCAAAATCGAGCAACTTGAGTTTTTCTTGAGTTCGTGAAAAATATCGAACAAGGTGCTGTGCATTTGAAATTTAAAAATGAGTACATGAATTTTAGAAGAATTCAACAAACCGAACCTTTCTTCCCGACGATCATCCGACTTCGAGATATCGAGCTCCAAAGTTGATTACTTCAATAGATACAACCCGCGGCACGTCCTTTCCACATCTATCATTTTCTTTATTAAATTCATTTTTCTTTGTGTCGATATACATCGGTAATGACGTTTGAATGCGTGATATTTTTGTTTGAATATCTCTCACCAATGCATGATGAAAATGATTTATATTTTAAATTAAATTCACCCGATTTTAATGCCTTCGCAGATCAATTTAATTTATTTATTATTCGCCTTGCTCTCTACGTGCCTGATATTTTTTTATTAATGCGTGGAAGATCATATCTTCGTGGAAATGATTTGTATTTCTTGTTTGGCTATGTTTGGAGGATCATCTCTGCTGAATGTGTGGCCTTAGGAGCTCAAACCTTGGCGTGGAAGATCCTGTCATTTGCATGCGTGCAAATTATTCTTTGTTATGGCTGTGTGAAAAACTTCTTGCTTGTCACGTGGAGAAATTTGTTTCCTTTGCTGACCTTTGCTCTCTTTTCAAACAGCTAGGCGTGTAGAATGGTTTTAGCTATTTCCTTGTGTATGGCAGATTTCTTTTACCCTCTACATGTTGGTCTTCTCCCTTAAGGCTATGCATGGATCTCAAAAATAGACCTCTTGCTGGTATTTTCCTTTCTCCAAGCTGCAAGAACTTGTCTTTGTGTTTATTTTTGGCTTTGTTCCCTGGACAGCTCCACCTTCTCCTTGGCTGGGCATTGATTTCTATGCATGCCTGGTGGGCTATGTGGGGATTTTATTTGGTAATGCGTTGAAATCTTCCTCTTCTTTGTTGTGTGGGCAATCATTCTTTTTATTTACCTATTGGACAATTGTGCATGAATCTCCCATTTCTTCATTGGAGTGGGCTCTACTTCTTCCATTTTGGACTGTTCTTTTTTTGTCTATTCCTATCCTTGGCATGTGTGTTAAAATTCAATTGTTTTTTTTTTTATGTTTGCTTTTGGATTGTTTCTTTATTTTATGCAATGAACAATTGTCCCTTGGCTTGCATTTGCCTTTCTCCCATGCGTGATGAATATTATTTATTTACTCAGCTACAATTTATTTCTTTGGCCTGCGTGGAGGAGTAAAGTGAATGTGTGATGATCTTTAGCTGCTCCTCCTTGTCTACTGCTGCCTGAAAACTTATTCTTTGCTGCTGTTTTGGACTATTCTATCTTTTAAAAAAATGTGGGATTCTCCTTTGTGGCGTTTTCTTCTCTTTCTACGTGGAGCTTCGTTTATTTATCTTTTGCAATGTGCTCTTATTCCCTTTGGCTGCGTATTGACTGATTTTCCTTGTTTTCTTTTGCAATGTGTATTCCTCCTTCACAATGGCGTTCACACTAAACTGGTATTTTTTTTTAGGGATGTGATAAAAATATTACTCTGTTCCTTCAGAAGAAATAAGAAGCAATTGGAAAGTTTCGCACGACTCTTTCCAACGAGTTTGACGGAGGAATTTATGAGGATTAATTCGTCCCGTTAAAACAACTTCCCTCTTTCCCGAGTAGTGGTATTAATTGCCAGGGGAAATGGGGAAATCAACTGCCAATTGCCAACGGAAATGACAAGGTCGGTTGACAATCCCCATTTTATTTCCCCATGTGAGAAATTGGGAGATTTTTTGTCCGTTTGCCAATTCATTAATTTGGCAATTGGGGGAAGAAATCCCACAAGCGGGGATTTAAAACAAATTTTCCAAGAAAGGGGAAATCCGGGCCTGGGAAGCCAATTTGGCATCCCCGGCAATGGGAAGTGGAAGCTTATTTTTCCCCGGGAATTAAAATAAAACTTGTCGAATGAATTTTAATTAATATTTATTTAATTAAAAACCCCAAAGTTATTAAAAATTAATTTTATCAAACAAAGAGTAATTAATTAATTAAATATTAATTAATTAATATTTAATGCAGTTTAAGACCTGGCGGGAGGAGTTCTCGCCTGAAATGGACGAAACGAAGACCGAACGATCACAAAAATGAGACGATCGTGATGAGAGTGATAAATCACACAAAGTAACACTTTTGAAAAATTTCAAAATTTCCATTTTTTTAAAAATAATTTTGCAAAGTCAAAATTGGTTGATTACACCGCTGGACATATCTTCCCGTGCACGTTCGGGTTGACTATCGCGTGTCATTTGACTCCTCCCTTGTATCCGCCATTTGCTAAGACTCCATTAAGAGGTCTTATACTTTTCCTCCGGCCGTGTAAATTTTAACAATGACATTTTTACGCCCGCTACACGGACCGAGCAAGCACTACCAATCTGTCACTTAAACGGTGGTGATAAATTTCATATTCAAAATTTAAATTTTGTCTAAATCCCACTGCCACTCATTTGTAAATCCGGATTCCCACTTGTAGCTTCCATCTTTCATGTTTTCTCTAAACATGAGGGAACAGAAAATGGTGTGTGTCACCGTTGTCGGTGGATACGTTGAATCCTACACGATCAAAAATCTTCTCGAAAGAGTTTACTATAAGAGATCCCGGTTAGTTTTACTCATTTCTATTACATCAACAATTTATTTATATCTACTGCAGAAAACCATGCTAAAGTAGCCATTTGCTCTCCCTTCCGGGAGCAAAAGAGAGGCTCCATCTTTTCAAAGCGGATCTCTATCAATAAGGTAGCTTTGATTCTGCTATCCAAGGTGACTTCCTCATCAATTTGGCCACCGCTATGGATCCCCAAGTAATTATTTAATTTTGATACAGCCATGGGAAAAAAAACCGCAAGGAGCTTCCAGCTATGCTTTACTATTTTTTTAGCACCAGGATATGTTCTATCTTCTAATTTCTCAAGATTAGGATGTGAACATCCAAAATATTCCGCTCAAAATGTCCACCTGGGAAAATCTCAAACACTAATTTATGTTCACAGTACTCATTTCTGTGTGTGTTATCAAGAGAGGGTTTGTCGACCCTACCATTGAGGGGACACTTGACATTCTAAGAGCCTGCAAGAAATCAAGAAGCATGAGACGGGTGGTCCATATTTCCACCATAGGCGCAACTTTACCTTGAATGAAGAGGGACAACACAAGGAGCTCCTTGACGAATCCTCTGGACTCCTCTTGATTATATCACAAGAAAAATCCCTGATATGGAGGTAAGTTTTGAAATTCTCATGAACAAACAGGAGGATTTAATGGCTCACCTTATATTATATGTTATTTTCATATGTATTGTGTGTCCAAGACCTTTGCAAAGCAAGTGGCGATGACATACGGGGCAAATGGGATTGAAGGGGTGACACTTTGGTGGTGGCAAGTCTAAAACCAAAAACCCGACTATGAAAAATCTAGTTTAGGTGCTTCCTATTCTTCCCCTCTCTCGGCATATAGAAGGTAAACAGATTAATGAGAACCACAATTTTTTTCCATTTTATATTTCAAAAATTATATATTTAGCGTTTTAATTAGAAACGAAATTTGATGGTCGCGAGGGTGTTTTTGGTTATGAAAAATGTATTATATAGTTTCCATCCATTAAGAGAGTTTAACTTTTTTTTATGAAACTATCAAAATGACATCCATGAATATTAATCAAACGTCTTTTACGTTTGTGCCTAACCTAGCAATTTTAGTGAGCTTGCGAGTATATATATTGCTTAGTTGAAAATTGTCATGTTACATTGTGATTTGCATAATTTGTAATTACTATGTGTTAGCGTGGTGGTTTTAAGGATTGTCTTTATTGTGTTTGAGAGTGACGATGACAAGATAGATCACAATCACCATGAGTCAATTCAACTAAAATTTAAAACAATATTGTTCCACTGTTTTCTAGATTGTTTCTTTGAAGTATTGATGAAACAAATAGGGTAATGGGCATAGGAGGAATACATGTTCAAATGTTGGTTGATGGGTTGTTGTGCACGTGTGACTTCGGATCCATAGCTGATTGTGAGAGCTTCCTTTTGGCTAGGAGGAACTACCTGTAATAAGCAAGACCACCGTAAAAGTTAAACAATATATGCAGTGAACTACCTAGTGTATGCTAGATCCGAGAAGTGTGATACTTCTTAGATGGCTATCAGTCCACATTTTTAAACAATTTAATGCGGTAAATAAGGTAAAACCTATTGTAATTTGAAATGATTTAGGTATCTCACTTAAAACACAATAAGAAATAGATCTAATCTAACAGGCTAGGTTAGAATAGGATCCGAAGGTCAAGTAATTGGTTCTAGGTATCTGTAAGTCCGACGAGGTCTCAAGTAGATCACGAGATGAATGAGAGTAAAAGGGAATTAGGTGGATAGGTCATTGTTCTGGGTTGTATGGGAAAATACAGAGACCAATGTCGGTTAAGGGTGATCAGCGGTGGTTGGGTGTAACCAGTGCCAGTTACTGTGGAGTTCTGGGAATGCCACAGAACGAGATTTAGGTCTCCTTTGTGATTACACAATGGACTTTGGTTGGTCGGGATGAGGTATTGGGTGATTTAGGTAGGATTTGGTGGGTTTTTAATGGGTATATGGAGGGGTGAGGTCAATGGGTGACTAGGTAAACAAAATATGATAATATAATGATGAAATGGAATAAACCAGAGAAGTATAACGTCTACTTACTTAGATTCTGGTCTTGGATGCCTGTGAGTGAGGGCTAGAGGTGCTGATGAGAGGTTTTGAAGGCTGCAAGTGATCACAAATCGAAGGAAAGCTTCTGCATGGGCTACATGTACATTCCTCTTTTCCTGGTTAGATCAAATCATTGTTGGGATGGCTGTGCAAGAAAAGATGCTTGATCTCCTTCCTTGCATGCATGTTCTCGCTAGAATTTTCTCTCAGAAGATGCGATATCTCTCTGGAATGTGCTAATGTTCACCAACTTTTCCAATCTTTTCCAACCTTCTGCCAACCTTGAGAATAAGGTTGTTTTGGGGTTAAAAGGGTAACCGACAGTGTTCCGCTTAACTAATGACGGTTAGGGGTAACCAACTTCGGTTAAGGTGGGATTTCTTAAGTTTACTAAACTAGGGAGATCCTCTTGCTTTCCTCGGATCTCGTGTCGCAACCAAAGGGATTAGACCGGGAGCTTCTTGTAAGCATGCGAGAATGTGGTTAGAGGGAATGTAGGCATTGATTTTTAGGGTTTGGGTAAGTCTCGATTAGTTATGGCAACTTACTAAGATTAAGTTTTTAGGGTGAGTTAGCTTGGTGAGGTGTCTAAGTGAATTCTATGTGTGGATATTATTTAAATTAAGATATTTAAATAATAAATATGGTGAGGATAATGAATTAATTAAATTAATATTAGTGGGGTGAAGGGGGCCATGGCTAGGTGAATGTGATGAAGGGTGCTTATTTGTCAAGGGATCAAAGGGGAGTGTGACCTAATTTTAGTGTCTACATTTTTCCCCTTTTTGTTGCGTAGCTTGTATTGGTAAGCGACACTAACAAAAATAAGATGTGGTTGCCCCATATGTGGGTAAAGGTGATCCCCCTCAAACCAGAACCGCGAGGCCAAAGGCAAAATCAGTGAGTGGTTTGATAAAAGGTGAATGTAGAAAGGGAAGATGGGGAACGGGGAAAAATGTTTAAAGGTCTATTCGGGTAATCTAGGTAATTGATTAGGGTCCTAGGAAGCAATGGTCAAACGCACGCATACGTATAAACCGCAGCACGCTACCGAGTTGAAAAGTAGGCAAACTCTACATCGTCTAAGGTTGATAGGCTTATCCAAATGAGGTTGAAGTGATTCTGTATCCAAGGTATAGGATATGGTCAGGAAACACGACGTAGGTTAGGTGCAGGAATTTTTAGGTATGTTCTGGTACACCAAAGGTAGGGTTAGGATAAATGGTCATGGTAATAGGCTAGGTAAGGTCATTAGGTCAACAACACAGGTAACAATGCCACAAGGTATAGTGAACACATGAGGTCAAAGGTCACTAGCGATGGTCCAAGTCCAAATATCTAGATCACGACATGGGTAAGGCCAAGGTAGGGGTAAAATAACGAGTCCCAGAGAGACAAAGGGAGGTAGTAAATGATTTGGTCAGGAAAGGTGAGGTAAATGGGTAGGGTAAAGGTGGGGTGGGGTAAATGATCAAGGTGAAGGTTGGGTGGGGCAAAAAGGGAGGTAGGGGTAGGGTAAAGGTTAAAATGTAGGGAAATGTGTAGTTGATGGTGACCGATGCCGGTCATGGATAACCAACGTCGGTAGAGGGAAACCGACGACGGTTAGGTAGGGCACGTGACCGATGTTGGTCAAGGTAACCGACGCGTCGATTAGGTTGGGTTTGTTATAAAAACAAAAAATCCACATTTTTGTTATTCATTTTTTATTGTTCAAAGTGAGAAAACAACAAAAAAGAGAAAAGAAAAAAGTGTCCGGACGAAACGGAACAGTGGTGGCGGTTTGATTGACGAGTGATAGATTGGTGAGCAGTGGGTCCACAGGATCATTGTGAGGGATTCAATTGGTGACGGGTTACAAGTAGGTATTCGGTGATGGTGGAGGTCGGAGAGGGATCGGGTGGCCCACCAATACAAAGGTGGCTAGACGTGCCACTAAGGGCAATGGCGCGATCGACAAGGTAAGTGCTTTACTCTACGTTGTGGATTTGATAGATTAGAGGAGTTTTTTAGTTTTGTTTGTAGGTTGTGTTGATTTTTGTTTTTGTGGGTGGGCACAAATTAAATTTGGGAATGGGGGTATATTGGGTAAAAGGAGGGATGGGGAGGGTAATAAATGGGATAGGGGTGGTGGGTGGAGGTCCAAGGGTAGTTTAGGTCATTGTAGGTGGGTAAAAGGGGCAGGGGGAGGTTTTTTAGAAAGGGGGTTTTGGAAAATCATGGATTTTCCGACAGCGATGACCGAAGTGTCGGTCAAGTTTGGCCGGCATCGATTAGAATGGAACCGGTATCGATCACCAAACAGTGACCGATGCCGGTTAAGGGGTAACTGTGGTTCGATAAGGGTGACCGGTATCGGTCACCAAACAGTGACCGGTGCCGGTTAAAGGGTGACCGGGAGTCGGTTAGGCTAGGCCGACCAGCACTTGGTCAAATTAGGGGGAAAAAGGTCCAAAAGTGGTGTGGGCTAGGTAGGTGAGATGGGTAGGGTGAAAATAAGGTATAGGGAAATGATAATGGTTGAATATGTATTGATATATGTAAATTAATGGTGTGCTTGTATTAGATGTAGGGGAGAGCACACTACATATGCGGGACAGGGTTCCGCCTCTACGGTGATAGTGTGCGGCGCAATGACCACGGAGGAGTTGACAAAGATGTGGAGGTAGTGGGCTTGAGTGGGGTTCATCGCTATAAACATGTAGTCTGGTAGCCTAGTTTAATGGTCGTGCTCATCGATAGATGGGACTCCGCGACCAACACGTTCCACTGCCGACGGGTGAGATGACTATCACCCTGGAGGACATGTTTTGGATTCTTAGGCTACCCATATTGGGTGTCTAGGTTTATTCTATCTCCTCCGAGGCCTCAAAGGAGTTGATTATGACTATTTTTGGAGAGGGGATGGCCGATTTGAGATTCCATAGCACCAACTTGAGCTATAGAGAGATGTACCTAGCCCATCCGGAGGAGACAAGGCTAGTGGTTTTGTTGATGGAGGCCGTGTGCTGCTATGCACTACCAGATGTAGAGGTTGGATGCTTTCCCTAATCACTGATGGTGCATGAGATCCGCTTTGTCTAGGCACCATCATTCTTGGTGTAGTTGTACAAGGAGTTGTGGGCATATGAATGGTTGCGCAGTTCAACCTATGTTGTACATTTATACTTTTTGCATTGTTGGGTGTACGAGAAAATAGTTTATGTGTGTCCTATAGGGATGCCCCGAGAAGATGCATTCCCAAAGCGATTCGTGTAAGTGGGATATAAGAGATGGGTGTCGGTGATAGGAGAGCGGAGATCGATAGGTTAACACATGATGTGGCCCATTTCTCGCAATTACTGGAGGGTTTGTTCGGAGTGGGCATTGTATGGAGGCCATATGTGGGATTCCCTTCATATAGGCATATGCGTGAGGAGCTAGTTGAGCTCCAAGTAGAGATATGAATACGGGGTTGCCGTGCCGGGAGGACGAGATGATCCCAGTAAATAGAGTCTGACGGCGGTTTGGGCTAGTACAGGACATTCCTCCGCCCTTCCCACGATCACGGAGAGACGACGTGGAGAGGCCCTTACCTCTACCACGACCCTCACAAGGCCCACAGGAAAGAGGAGCAGCCAAAGTGGACCTATGGATAGATGACGTCTGGTGTATAGACAGAGTGCAGCGGTGGTGGCGGCTCGATTCCACGATCCATACCACTCAGACCAGGGCAGCCGGATCTAGCTACTATTATAATGCAGAGAGATGCCCTACAGGGGTAGGTAGCTACATTGATTACCTTGTTGGGTATACTGCAGACACAAACCGGAGGGCTCGAAGGCGGAGGTACCGAGCTACACGTACATGTGGCGGTCTGCAGGCCCAAATGGCTGGTGGAGGAGATGGAGATGGAGAGGAGGGGGATGGTCAGGTGGCAGCCTTATAGGCATAGGTGGTAGGTTTATAGGGCTAGTTGGCCATAGCCTAGGCACATATTGGGGTCTTACAGGCCCAGATATAAGCACAGGGGCAGGGGGCACCACCACAGGCACCTCCATCATAGGCACCGGGACCGGGTCCCATTCCACGAGCAGAGCGGGACGTGGTCCTGCAAGACAGTACGAGGGACAAGACCTATGGGACCACCATAGACCGTGCCTATATCTAGGCTACGAGATGCCCTAGGTGAGGTGAGATACTATCAGGACCAGCTGATGGTAGCTGGGATATACTTCATGTCCTATGCCAAGTACAAGGCACAAGCAGACGGGCATCCAATGAGAGGACAAGATCCCGCACTCATAGTGTGGAGAGCACAGGGGGTCAGCGAGCTCCAAGGCCCGATCAGGTAGAGGCTACTAGTGCACGGAGGCCGGTCTAGTTGAGGTGCCAGCCAAGTACCCAAGAGGCCGAGGGTACAGGTGATACAAAGATGGAGGACATATCTTTGAGATGCCCGATTTGCGATCACCCGATTTTTGATGTATGAGAGTTTTTGTGTGATATATAACGGCTTGCGTCTTTGAGAGATATTTATAGGGTTGATCACATATCGGCCTACGTGCCAATGAGCAAAGTGAGGATGTATGAGAGATGTTGTATATTTCAAGCATATACCAGCCTGCGTGCAAAGAGATATTGTATTGATTCATTATTTTGTTATATATATGAGACCAAACCGTACGTGGCGATGACATTTTGTATTGTATATCGGCTTGCGTGTCGATGATTTTGAGATGATGGACATGATGAGATAGCCATGTATATTTGAGATACACATTGATTTATTTATATGATGAGATACATGGTATTTTTTGATTTTTTGATGTGTTTATGAGATATGAATTTATTTTGTTGATATGGATGGAAATTAGGTGAGTTAGGCATGATGGAGTCAGGTTGGTATAGGCATGGATCGAGTCAAGGTCAATTTAGGCATGGATCGAGTCAGGTTGGTTAGGCATGGTTGTGGCAGGTTGTAGGCATGGATCGAGTTAGGTTATAGGCATGGTTGAGTCAGGTTATAGGCATGGATCGAGTCAAGTTATAGGCATGGTTGAGTTAGGTTTGTTTAGGCATGGTTGAGTTGAAAGTAGGTGAAGTGGTGATTCATTATTTTATGCAATGAATTATGGGTCATATGTGAGATGTGGTATAATCTATGCATAGTAATGATAGAGAAATGGTAGGCATAATAAATGTATGTTGTGATAATGTTTAAAATATAAAACAATTTGTTATATATGTGGTTTAATTTCAAATTTTGGGTATAAAAGGAAAACGAAGTTAGGTGTGATGTAATGTGAGGCTTATGGAAGATGAATTGTTTAGGGTAGAGGATGGCCGTGTTAGCAATTAATAGAATCTAATGCGGAATAATTCCTCGAGAATCGCAATAATAAGAAGTATGAATAGAATTACGAAATGAAAAATGCACAACATGAAGACAATATTTAACGTGGTTCACCCAATGTGGGCTACATCCACCAAGAACACTTAGATTTTATTTCAAGCCAACATTCTTCACAATTACAATAATCGAGATCTTGTTTGGAGTTGCACTCAACAAACACTCCTGAATTCGCACTTGAATTCACACACACTATTCACCTTCTTAAAACACACTCATATAAATCCTATTGTATGTCCATCTATTTATAAGTACATCAATAGGTAGTGAAGAGGTGGTTTTACAAAACAATGGGTATCGAAAAGCCATGGGCCCAAAAACAACCGATAACGGTTTCCTATTACCCATGGGTTAATAAACCACCCATGAAAATTTGCTTGAGGGGATTCACCCCCGAACCCCCTTGACCTGCTCACTAGTGAGCGGGACCGCCATAAAAATATCTCGAGTGTAACACATGGAAGGTATACCAAACTCTAACATGAAAACAGGCTCCACAAACATAACAATCTCCCACTTGGAAACTGATTTCCACTGAGCAAGATTCTCAACCCTTCACTATCATCCATGAAGGCCAACCAAAGCTGAACATAGCTTTAGTTTATCCCTTGTGACCACCTTGGTCATCATGTTTGTAGGATTATGACTGGTATGAATCTTCTCCAACTTCAACTTATCTTCCTCCAAAGTTGTCCTGATGAAGTGATATCTCAACTGTATATGCTTCGTCCTGGAGTGGAAAGCAGAGTTCTTAGCTAGGTGTATAGCACTCTGACTATCACTATGCAGCTTACATTCCTCTTGCTTATGCCCCAACTCCTCAAGAAATTTTTGTAACCAAATCATCTCTTTGCTTGCCTCTGTGGCAGCAACATACTCAACCTCCATGGTTGACAAAGCCACTAGCTTCTGTAGTCGTGAAATCCAACTCACTTTGTTGTCCCACCTACAGTGTAAATATAACTTGTCGTGCTCCTCCTGTTATCTACATCTCCAGCCATTTCGAATCTACATAACCATGTAAAGTGGTGTCTGATCCACTGTAGCACAAAACTATCCCCATGGTCCCTCTCAAATACCAAAGGATCCACTTTACTACTTGTCAATGCTCTTTACCTGGATCACTCATAAATATACTCACAGCTCCCACTACATGGGCAATATCAGGCCTAGTGCACACCATAGCATACATCAAACTACCAACCGCTGATGAGTAAGGTACCTTGGACATCTGGTTTCTTTCCTGCTCTGTCTTGGGACACTACTCCTTTGATAACTTAAAATGGCCTGCCAAAGGAGTCCCAACCGGTTTAGCATCCTGCATGTTAAACCTATCCAATACCTTCTTAATGTACTCTTCCTGAGATAAATTCAGCTTCCATTCCTTCCTATCTCGAGTTATCCTCATACCAAGGATTTGTTTGGCTGCCCCCAAATCCTTCATATCAAAGGATTCACTTAGTTGTTTCTTGAGTACTTTTATTTCCTGCATGTTTTTACCTACAACCAACATGTCATCAACATACAAACACAGGATAATATAACTTCCATCCTCAAATTTCTTTGTATACACGTAATGGTCAGAATGACATCTAATATAACCTTACTCCATCATGAAGCTATCAAACTTCTTATACCATTGACGTGGAGCTTGTTTTAGGCCATATAAGCTCTTCTTCAGTTTGCACACCATCTCCTCTTTACCTTTGACTTCATATCCTTCTTTCTCGCTGCATATATAACTCCTCCTCCAAATCACCATGGAGAAATGCAGTCTTTACATCTAAGTATTCTAAGTGCAAGTCTTAGATTGCCACTATTCCAAGAATAGCTCTGATAGAAGTCATTTTTACTACAGGAGAAAAAATCTCATCAAAATATATACCTTGTTTCTGTGCAAACCCCTTGACCACCAACCGGGCCTTATATCTTTTCTTTCCTTCTTCCGTCTTTAACTCTGAACACCCACTTGTTTTGCAATGCTCTTTTTCCTTTTGGTAGCTTCACCAAATCCCAAGTCTAGTTCTCCATGAGAGACTTATGCTCCTCATCCATGGCTTGCTCCCACTTCTTACTGGCATCTACCTACATTGCTTCATCAAATCTCTCTAGCTCTCCACTATCAATGAGTAATAAATAATAAATAAAAGGAGAAAAACGTTCAGGTTCTTTTCTTACCCTAGAATACCTCTTCATTGTAGGAGTTTGGGGTTCTGTTGAGTAGGTTCCTAAACCGATTCATGAGTCACTTTCCCATCCGGAAGATCCTTTACCACTTGCATATTCTTTCTTAGATTCTTCCCTATTTTCCTGCAACTGTTTCTTATACATGAATTTCTCATTAAAGACCACATCCCTAAACCGAATGATTTTCTTGTCCTTAATACTCCAACATTTAAATCCAAATTCATCACCACCATAACCAATAAAAGTACATTTTTCTGATTTAGCCTCTAGCTTGGTCCTATCATCCTTGTCAATATGAACAAACACCTCACATCCAAAGACTCTAAGAAATGAGTAATCGACTTTCTTACCGTACCAAGCCTCCTCAGGTATGCCTCCATCCAAGGCACTTGAGGTTCCTCTGTTTATCAAGTATACATCTGTGCTCACCGCTTCTGCCCAAAAATAAAGAGCTAGTCCTGCATGTATCCTCATGCTCCTATCATTCCATTATTGTTATTTTCATCCTTTCGACACCCCATTCTCTCGCAGGGTTCCCTGAACCGTCTTTTTACCCGCAAATTCCATTCTTAGAACAATAATCATCAAATTCATTGCTGCTGCAATACTCCCTCCATTATCTAACCCGAGACATTTTAACTTAAGGCCTATTTCATTCTCTACCAAGCCTTTCCATTTAACAAAAGTATCAAATACATCAGATTTGTTTCTAATACAATAAACCCAAACTTTACTTGTTGCATCATCAATAAAAGTAACATAATCACTTGAACCCCCAAGAGATGATACCTGAGCTGGCCCCCACACATCGAATGTACCAACTCCAACTTACTCTCTTTCTTCATAGGTCCAACCTTGAGAAATCTTACTCACTTCTATTTCCCATATATGTAGTTCTCACATAAATCCAAACCTGTTTTTGTATATCCAGGAAAATTCTTCTTTATGATTTCCATGCGCTTATGGCTCATATGAACGATCCTATAGTGCCATAATGTTGTATCTACATCCAAGCCACAAGATTACAATCATCAATACTATCGGTGGTTAAATACAAGGTTTCAACCTTCTTACCTCTTGCCACTACAAGAGCACCCTTGCAACCTTCCAAGAGTCACCAGTAAAATATCACAAGACAACCATCACTTCCCAATTGCCCCGCCGATATCAAATTTCTCCTTAATGTAGGCACATGTCTAACATCCTTCAATAGCCATGTATTCTCATTCTCGCATCTTAACCTAAATAGAACCTTTTCCAACTATCTTTAAGGCTCATCATCACCAAGAAAACATGCCCAAAATCCCTTGAACATAATCAACAAAATAATGCCTATGTGGAGTAGCATGAAAAGAAGCCCCTGAATCTAAAACCCAAGATTCAATAATATTATGCAAAGAAAGAATCAAAGCATCCTGACATACATTACCCGATGCCACATTTACCTCCTTGTTTTCTTCTTGTTGTTTCTTCTTATCCCGAAGCTCCCAACAGTCCTTCTTTACGTGCCCAGACTTTCCACAATTCCAACATACAATCTTGCTCTTGGATTTTGACCTTGCCCGATCTTTTGATTTTCCACGGTTTCCTCTATTCTTCTGTCTCCCTCTAGTTTCCACTGTCAAAGCATTCCCTGAAGTAGAAGATTCCTCGAGCTTTTTCTTCGCATTTCCTCACTTAGAATCACCCTTACAACATCCTCAAACTTCAACTTCGAGTTAGCTGGAACCGAGTTGCTTACCGCCATTACCAGGCTATTCCAACTTTCAGGTAAAGAGCACAGAATTAATAAATCCCTAACTTCTTCATAAAATTCTATTATAACTGAAACTAGCATATTCACAACCATATTGAAATCATTTAAATGATTTGCTACTGAACTATTCTTAGACATCTTCATATTAAACAACTTTTTCATTAAAAATATCTTGTTAGAGGCAGAGGGTTTTTCATACAACTTCCCTAATGCATCCATTAGATCTTTTATAGTCTTTTCCTTTGAAACATTAAATAATACCGAAGATGCAAGACACAGCCGAATTGTCCCAAGTTCCTTCCTATCCAGAAAATCCCATTCCGCATCCTCATATGCTCGAGGGTTTGTTCACCTTCTCAGACAATGGAGTATAAAGATCCTTTTGATAAAGGTAATCTTCCATCTGCATCTTCCAAAGACTGAAATTTTTCCCGTTGAATTTATCAACCCTAGATCTTCCATCATCTGCCATAGCTCCCACTCAAGCTAAAAACTTTCCCTACGATTCAACACTTCAACAAACCAAACCAGGCTCTGATACCAATTGTTAGGAATTAATAATATCTAATGCGGAATAATTCCTTAGAATCACAATAATAAGAAGTATGAATAGAATTATAGAAATGAAAAATGCACAACACGAAGACAATATTTAACGTGGTTCACCCAATGTGGGCTACATCCACCAAGAACACTTGCTCAAATTTTATTACAAGCCAACAGTCTTCACAATTACAATAATCAGATCTTGTTTGGAGCTGCGCTCAACAAACCCTCCCGAATTCGCACTTGAATTCACACACACTATTCACCTTCTCAAAACACACTCATATAAATCCTATTGTATGTCCATCTATTTATAAGTACATCAATAGGTAGCCGAAGAGGTGGTTTTACAAAACAATGGGTACTAGAAAAGCCATGGGCCCAAAAATAGCCCATAATGGTTTCCCATTACCCATGGGTTAATAAACTACCCATGAAAATTTGCTTCGGGGGCTTCGACCCCGAATCCCCTTGACCCACTCACCGGCGAGCAGGACCACCATAAAAATATCCGAGTGTAACACATGGAAGGTGTACCAAACTCTAACATGAAAACAGGCTCCACAAACATAACAAGCCGAGCTAACCTTCAAGGGCCCCATGCCCTCGGAGTGCTATCTACATAGTCCCGGTGAAAAGGGACCTCAGGCTGATGTAGTTCTCCCATAAGATAGGGAAGAATATGAGGAGGTATGAAAATGAGTTAGTAGGTTTTAGGAAGGGTCTGGGTTTAAGTTTGTTAGGTGTGGGTAGATTATAGGTAAAATCATGTAGGTGAGGGCGATTGTAGCGAAAGAAGAAGATTACCCCAAAAGTAAGCATCGAGGACCAAGTCCCGTATAAGGAAATCAAAACGTAAACAAAGATGGTTAAAAGATAAGAGGGGGCGATAAAGCCACCTTGATTGCAGGATCACACCAAGTAGATCATACCTTGGCGGAGGTGATGAACGTAAGACCCTAAAGACATTGCATGATGGACTGTTCTACGGTGAAAAGTATTCATATGATCACCAAATGTCTAAGTTCCAAGAAGTCCCTTGAGGTAGTAGGAAATGAGAGTGGGAATGGTTTGAAGGGTGAAAAGTGGGTAATATTTATATGGTATAGGTAGCATGTGCTTCGGGCAAGAGAACCTAGATCACAATGGGCAAGTCCATGACAAAAAGTCTGAGTGTTTTGACTTATAGTTGAGATAGACTAATCGATGCAGGAATTCTATATGGGATGAAGAAAATTTAACTCCTTGAGGTCTTCATGAAGCTGATCGATGCGGGAAGCTTCGGTTGCTCTCGTTTTTTTAAGAGCTTTGCATAGCTGTCCTTCGAGGGAGCAGTCTATTTATAGTAGTAGTTGTCGAGAGGAAGATGTCCTTTTGAGGGAGTCATATTTTTATTAGAAGTTTGACTCAAGGAGTTTGGTCCTTGAAGTCATGGGCAAGACCAAGGTGCAGAATAATACTCTTGTTCAAAAGGCAAGGTGAAACGACCATGGGATTTCATCTAAAGGTAGATGAAAAGTATCCATGAGAATCATGCTATGTGCACCTCATGGTACACATATTCAAGAGAAGATAAGAAGTGATGGGTACTCACATGATTCTTGTTTAATCGTTAATGAGGTGTATGGAGTGAATAGTGCTTAAGGGACGAGCATGGAAAGAGACAAAAGGTGAGGTAAGACTACAAGTCAACAATAGAATGGTCGAATATGCAAGTCGTTAAGGGGCTTAAGTTTGGGTTTACCATCGAGTGATGATAAACGGTAAGCCCCTGATCCATAGGTATGAGTCACGATGTATGGTCTAAGCCAATTAGGAGCAAATTTTCCCCGTTTAATTTTTTCTACTTTGGTTATGTGTTGATTTTATTTTAGGACAAGGTCACCGAATTGGAAGGTTCGTGCATGGACACATTTTTCATAGGCACATTTGATACGTTTTTGGTAAACTTGAAGGTGATCCAGAGCGTTAAGATGACATTCATCTAATAACTCTAGTTGTGCTAAATGGTCCTGATGAAATTCATCATCATTGATCATTTCATGTAGAGAAATGCAGAGTGAGGGGATCTGGACTTCGAGAGGTGGGGCCGCCTGTATGCATAGACCAGAGAAAAAGGTGTGGCCACAGTGGAAGTGCGAATACTAGTGCGGTATGCCCACAGGGAAAAAGGAATGTGTATGCCAATCCTTCCCAGTATCATCAACCACTTTCATAAGAATTTTTTTAAGGTTTTATTAGTGGATTTGGCTTGGCCATTGGTTTGTGGGTAATAAGGTGATGAGAAACTAAGTTGAATGTCGAAGGCGTCGCAAAGTTTTTGCAATGTTTTGTTTTTGAATTGTTTTCCATTGTCAATGATGAGGCGATGAGGAACACCAAAGTGACAAATGATGTGGTGGTTAATAAACTCACATATTTTCTTAGCTTTTGTGGAGATGAGTGGTATGGCTTCCACCCATTTTGTATAGTATTTGGTAGCAGTGATGATCCATTGATGTCATTAGGAAGAATGGGAGTTGATCTCTCCGACAAGATCCAAACCCCGTTGAGAGAAGGGCCAAAGATCATGGGCAACCTGTAAAGCATGATTGGGTGTATGATGAAGATTGGAATGTTGTTGAAATTTTACACAACATTTGACATAGTCACAACAATCATGGTTAAGGGTCAGCTAGTAATAGCCTGTAAAGAATACGCTTTGCAAAGCAAGTGCCAGGCCATCAAGTGACCACCACATATGTCATCATGAAATTCCTTAATGGTATAAGGAATTTCAGAACTTGTGAGGCATCGTAAGAGAACACTGTCAAAGCCACGCTTATAGAGGACGCCCCCAAAATGATGTAATGAGAGACCTTTTTAGGGAAGGAACGTTGTCCGTTACGAGTGAGATCAGGAGGTAAGATGGAGAGAGAAAGGTAGTCGGAGTATTGTTTATACCAAAGGTCGCTCAGTCAAGGGGTAGTGGTTCCAATCGAGTAAACATCATGAGGTAAATAAGAAGGTGATTGGAGTCATTGTATGGTGACAAAGATTGTAGAATCGGCGGGTGAAGCGGGTATTTGGGAAGCTAAGCAAGCCATGGTATCTGTAAACTTGTTGGTTGAACGTGGGATGGTTTGAAGGGTGTAACGATCAAAGGTGGTCAAAAGTATGTCTACATGATGTTTATACTTTTGAAGTATCTCGTTATGACATTGGTACATACCATTGACTTGGTTTATGACCAATTGAGAATCACCAAAGATGTTGATTGATTTGACATCTAGGGCGTAGGCGGCTCGAAGACCGAGTACGAGCGCTTCATATTCGACAATATTGTTGGTACATTCAAAATCTAATTTGAAAGACAAAGGCATGGGTTCACCCTCAAGGGGAATGAGGATAATACCAGCCCCACCCCCACACTAACACTTGGAACCATCGAAGAAGATTTTCATTTGGTAAGGGGGTTCGTCCAGGGAAAGGGTAGCAATCGACTCATCTAGAAAGTCAAAATTAGAGGGTTGATCCCCAAAAATAGGTGCGTCGGCCAATTGGTCGGTGATAGCTTGGCCCTTGATGGACTTTTGATGAATGAATTCGAGGTCAAGATTAGCTAAAAGCATAAGCCATCATGCGGCACACTGATTTTGATAAGGTTTGGCGTACATGAACTGTAAGGGATTGGTGTTGGTCACAATGTAGGTTTTGTGGTTGAGTAGGTAATGATGGAGTTTGGTGGCAACGAAAACTAAGGCTAAGAAAAGTTTTTCAAGGTGGGTGTATCTGGTTTCATATTCCAAAAGAGTACAGATTATGTAATAAACCACCTACTCCCTATGTTGTTCATCGCGATGAGCGAGCATGGCCCCAAGGATGATCGTAATGAGATATGTATAGGTAAAAAGGTTGATCGTCTTTAGGTGGAATGAGGATAGGTGGTTGGAGAAGGTATTATTTTAAGGCCTCAAAATCTTTGTGATAGTCATCATCCCATTTAAAGGAGACATCCTTCTTAAGCAGATGATGAAATGGTTGACATCGATCAGACAATTGTGAAATTAAACGACGAATAGACTACAACTTACCTTGCAGGCTACGAAGTTGTTTAAGGTTAGTGGGTGGAGGCATTTCCAGAATGGCCTTGAATTTAGTAGGGTCAACTTCTATACCACAAAGGGAATGATAAATCCCAGGAGCTTTCCTGAGAGAACCACGAAGACGCACTTCTTTGGCTGAAGGCGAGATGTAATATTTAATGAGACGGTCAAAGATGGTTTTGAGGACGGTTAGGTGCTCGAAGAGATGTTTAGATTTGGCTAAGAGATCATCCACGTAATCTTCCAATATGCAATGCATGATGTCATGGAAGATGTAAGTCATAGCCCGCTGATATGTGGCACCAACATTTTTAAGGCCGAAAGGCATGACTCAATAGCAAAAGGTCCCCCAAGGGGTGATGAATGAGGTTTTGTGTTGATCTTCTGGGGCAAGCAGGATTTGGTTATAACCCGAGAAGCCATCCATGAGTGATAGCATCTCATGGCCAGCGGTAAGGTCAACCAACTAGTCAATACTAGGTAAGGGAAAGTCATCTTTTGGACATGCTAGGTTGAGGTCACGAAGTTTATACAAATAGGAGTCCTCCTATCACCTTAGTGACAGGGACAATGTTAGAAATCCAATGAGGATAATCAATGGGTAAGATGAAGGAAATGGAAAGAAGGTGCTGAAGTTCCTCTTTGACGAGAAGGAAATGTGAGGGTGCATTTTCCTCACTTTTGTTTAATGGGTTTGGCATTGGGAATGGTTACGATATTGTGGACCACTATGGTGGGGTCAATACTAGGCATGCTGCGTAAGACCAAGTGAAAGCGTGGTTATGATCTCTGAGAAAAGAAGTGATGGCTTCCTCTTGGCAAAGAACATCTAAAGATTGTCTGATCTTTAGGATGTGCGGGTCGTCCTGAGTATGAATGTTGATCTCGATAGTCAATTCATTCAACATGGTTTACGTCTCAGAAGGTAACGACCGATGAATATATGAGTCTTTTGCACCAAGGTAGGTGAGTATGGATTCATCATCCTGACATTAAACGATGTTAATTAAAGGTGTATCATCATCAATCATTTTAGGATACAAGAAGGGAAGAGTGGAAGGGGCCTCGCCCTCGCATTGATAAGTTAGAGGCCCCAAGGAAATGGTGTTTATGAAAAAAAAAAAGTTAGGAGGGATAGATTTAGGATCCATCGACTCTTTCGGTGAAGGTGGTGATGAAGGTGGAGTGGGTGAAGAAGGTGGAGAAGAGTTAGTGTCCTTAATGATTTTAATGCGGGCCTATTTGGTAGGTGGTTTAGGAAAGCCGATACCACTATGTTCATTATGTTTGTAGGTGCTACATATAATAACGGTATGGCGGCCTTGCTCATAAAAGCCAAAAACCAAAACCCTTCCACGCACATCGGTGTAGGAAGGTGTGGATGAAACGGTGATTGGTAAGTGATTGGAAGTCAGCAGAAAAGGGGCGAGTTTGTGACGATGGTTCAGGTGTGAAGTGGTAGTATCAAGTCCCCCATAGGTGAGACTAGTACGAAGGTGAGGAGGACCATATAGAGAGACGTTCTCCTATACGATGATCATAACGAGGGTGTTGGTGAAGACTTTCGTACTCTTGTGGAGTAAGGAATTTGTTGACACTATATAAGTGGTACTCCCCGCAGTAAGGCATTGAAAAACACATTCCAAGGGATCGAGTGGTTGATATGTAGGTAGTTGGAATGAATGATGTGTCGAGGTCGATGCGATGCGGAGGTTGAGTTAGCATTGGGAAGGCGATAGGTCAGCCATAGAGGTTATGGCGGGGGTAGGAATTGAGGAGATATGTGTGGTAGAAGCAACGGCCGATCTTGGTAAGTGGAAGTGTAGGTGAAGAAGTAATGGTTGCGGAGGTAGTCGGCTTAATAGGTATGAGCACATCATTGGGTCGGTAAAGCATGTTACATGTTTTAAAAGGTGATGGGTCAGTTAGAATGGTATAGGTGTGTCCTTCGTGTTCAAACTTTACACAACGATGCAAAGTGGAAGGAACGCAACCCATGACATGAATCCAGGGTCTACCAAGCAACAGGTTATATTGGAATTCCCCCTCCAAGACGTAAAATAATTCTGGAATAGTGCAGGGGCCCACACGAATGTGGAGGATGACGGTACCTAGTGTAGAGGTGATAGCATCATTGAATGAATGCAACATGACCAAATGTTTATGCATGTAATTGTCAGGTATGCGTATTTGAGTGAATGCATGGGATGAAATGATGTTAATGCTAGCGCCCCCATCAATCATCACACGTGTACCCATATGTCATCGATGTGGACAAAGATGAAGAGGGCTGGGTCTAGGTCATCGTTTTGGTGTGGTGTGATCTCTTCCTCTGAGAAGCTAAGGGAGGCCACTTGGTGAATAGGGTGGGGTGAAGATGAAGGTGGTAATTTGGTGATTGAGGCTATATGATGGGGTGTGATAATGGAGGCCACGGGTGTAGGGTCATTGGGTAAAACCTCAATAGATTGAAGAACCTCCATGAGAGCTTGATGTTGGGATTCCGAGGTTTGGATGAGGTCATATAGGGACATTTTAAGGGGAGACTGGTGTAGTTGTTTGAGCATTGTGTGATGTGTGATGCCGTTAGAAATGGGGTACGTAGGGTGCAGATAGTGATTTTAGGTATGGGTGTAGATGGTATGTTGGGTATAGGATTGGTTGGTGGGTCAGTTGCCTTTTCTTTACCCTTATCCTTCTGAGCACATGTAGTGACGTGTATCATGTTGATCGAGGAGATTTGGCAAATGGAGAAGGTGTAGGGTGAGTGGTATAATGACATGATGGGAAAAAACCTACCGGAGGAGAAAAACCCTGTGAGGTGAGTTGGGTGCAATGACATTTGGGTGGTGGCGTGGCAAGTTCTCTAGATGCAAACCATGTTAATTTCAAATCTTGGGGGTGGCTCTAGGAGCTGTGAGGATGGAGTTTGTGGTTATTGAGTGGGCAGTGTGGGAATGGGTGTTGGTGAAGCAGGATCCTCATCGAGAAGGTCATCGTTGTCAAAGTTGGCTTCTAGGGGACATAACTGGATAAGGATGATTTTCAAGGCCTTACAGTTTTCCACATCGTGCCCTGGCACATGATGGTAAGCACAAATTTTAGTATCATCAAACCCTTTTGGCTTGGGTTTGAGGGGGTCATAAGGTTTGAGTGGAGGTAATGTGATGACAAAAGTCTCAAGGAGGTTGGTTAAAATTTTGGCATAGGACCTGTTAGTGGATCAAAATGGGAAGTGAACGTGGGTTTGGGTGTAGGTATAGTTGATTATTGAGGAACGGTCTTTGGAAGAGGAGGAGTGTGTCGAGCTATGGATTTGGGTGTTGGCATGGGTTTGGGTTTCGAGACATGTTTGTTTAGGTAGGGGTAGAGTAAATGGATGGGTAGGAGGGTGTGTGGTTATTTTGACTACCTTATTTTGGGGTAGTGGAGTTTTATTTTTGGGTCACACCTTCTTGGGTAAAGGTGATATGGGTGTACGAGGTATAGAAGGAAAAGCAGATGGGGGAAGAGGACGAGTTACCCACGGGGATAACAGAGGTGTTGTGAAGGTAGAGGATGTGGGTCGTGTAGGAGGTGTAAGGGACAAAGATTGAAATGTAGTGGGCAGTGAAGTAACAAATAAGGATATTGGAGGTATGGGTGGTAAATATGCTACAGGTGCTAGTGTAAGTCGTGTTGGGCATGTGGGGAGATTAGAGGTTTGTGAGGAAGGAATGGGTTGTTGTGTTTTTGATTTATTCATGGGTAGAGGTTTCTTGACAATGTGGGGAAGCTGAAATCCTAAGATAGACAGGGACAGTGTAGGTGTGATTGGCATAGCCGTGTATGAGTTCTATTGGTGTGGTGCTTCTATTTGGGTGTCAAAGTAGGTGTGGTGTTGCCTTTGGAGGATGTAGCTAAATCCAGTTTTATAGGTGGATGAGTAAGGCTAGTAGTCGGGGTGACCCCTAAAGTGGTAATAGGTTTAGTCGAGGATGATGTCATAGGTGTGGGTTTGGGTTTAGATATAGATTGGGCTATGGGTAAGGATGTGGTTTGAGCTATGATAGGTGTCGTGGAAGGAGTTGTGATAGAGGTGGTTGTGTTTGGTTCGATTGGTGAAATATTTTTGGGTAGATAGTGGAGGTATCAACAAGTGACCTCTGCATCTGTGTTGAGATAGGAAGCAAAAGGTGTCCCCATAGTAAGGCTCTATCCACATAATCTAAGTGATTGTCCAAACACAAGAACGACACATTTGTATGTGGAGTTGATGAGGACCTAATGGAAATTCCAGTAAAATGTGTCCTAGAGACAGGGAAATTGGCTAGCTTCAGCTTTCATGGGTAGGAGAGCCGAAAGTCGGTCTGCATAATTTTGGGTAGCTGATGGAGAATGCTCACCAAGAGGCAAAGGTATCTCAACTGGGTCTATGATAGGTGAAGGAGATGATGGGAGCTCCTTTATAGGTGGAGGAGATGATGGGTGCTCCTCTGTGGGTGGAGGAGGTAATGGGTGCTCCTCTGTGGGTGGAGGAGGTAATGGGTGCTCCTCTATGGGTGGAGGAGGTACTGTGGGTAAAGTTTCTCTAAGTGTAGAAGCTAGGGGTGATATGGTCTCGATGTTAGCGGGGGAATCCTCCGTAGGTGATGAAGGAGATGAAATATTTTCCTCTATGAGTGAAATAATAGAGGAGGTTGGTTCTGATGCGAAGGAGGATTTTGGGCTAGGATTTCCTCTATGGAAGGAATGTGAGGTAATTGGGAGGCGACAGGTATGCCATTAAAGATAGCGTGGACCTCGCAGGTATGGGTATCATGAGTTGAGGTCTCACTTTGGTTTGATCGGATGAAGGGGCATGGTTGGAAATGGTTTCTTGAAGATGTGTAGGTTTTGGTTGGTAGGTGTGTTAGGATTATCCATGGTTAACTTACCTTTCTCGAGCATTTCTTGGACAATATTTTTGAAAGTGATATTCTTTATACCATGCGGGCATGGGCGAAAGGTGGTCAAAACCAAAGGTGTGGTTTTATGGGTGGAAGGGTAATGGCCTCGGCTTTGATAAGCTTTTCTAAGACAGAAGAGTAAGGTTCATGTTGTGGCAAATCAAAGCACTCCCGGATGTTGATCGATTTCTAGTTTGATCACCCTATGCATCCAAAGTGTGATTGCACAACATTGAATCCTCTTCCCAAGTGTGGGACTTACAAAATGGAAGAGGAATCTCCATATTAGAGGCTGGTTCCTCAACTCCTCACGATCAGCTATTTCACTTGCACAATTGCGGCAGAGGTCTATATTCCTAACCCTACCCTAAATTCCAAGGAGACAGAGATAGAGAATGTAAAAAAAAAGAACTAATGCTAATAGGTGATGCACCAAAGGAGTTGTAGACACATGATGCTGCATGAAATACACAATCCACAAGGAAACAAAGCACAAAACATGCACAAATGCTCAAAATGTAATGAAAGATCAAGAAACCAATGATAGATATATGAAAGGATTGAGGGATTTTAATCACAGAACATATATCAACATCTCAGATCCAATACAGTACATTACAGTGATCCAGAGGCAAGAAAAGGTGCTGCATTACATGGAAAGGTAAAATTTCTTCACAAATTCTGCCAAGGAGGAAGAAAAAGGAAGTTACAGAGCTGAAAAAGTGTCTCTCCCTTTGCAAAATGAACTCATCCTGGCTTTTACAGTGCAAACCACGACCCCAGGAGAGAGAAACATGGGAAAATGTGCAAGGGGTTCAACCATTGACCAAAATTCCATCAAAACAACATGGGCGCCTGACAGACCCATTCCCTGACATTTTTAACCATGCTGGGAGAGAATGCGAGCCATTCTTCATTAAAAACGGTGGTTGAAACGTCATTTCTGTCCATGACCATGTGCCAAAGGTGTTTTTTATTTTCTCTCTCTAAACTCCACCAAAATGCAAAAAAGACCCTAGAATCTTGTAGAGAATTTTACCATCTTTCCATTGATATAAAGAACGTGAAAAACTGAGCTCTGGATCGAAAGATATGGCGATTTTAAGTTTTAGGTCAAAATAGGACCAAATCGGGTCGGCAGGCAAAAATTTTGAATTTTTTACCTTTTTGGTCATTTGGAAAAAATTCAAAATTCCCCATGCCGGTGAGAGCAAGGACACATGGCACGCATTTCATTGGGCACAACCCTTTCTCTTATGAATTTTCCTTTGGCGTTTTCAATTTTTTGCCCCACCTGGACATGTGGCGAGATTTTATTGGCTCGCATGATAAGGGGGGCGGGTTTTCCCTTTCGAATTTTCCTGGGTCGTTTTTCCTTGGAAATTTTTGAAATCCTCCCGTGCTCCACCATCCCTCCTAAATACACATGGCATGACATGATTGATCGTGGGACCTCCGCAAGCATTTTAACTTTTGCGCCAATGCCTTGGGAAAAATTCCCAATTTCCACCCGCGCTCCGCTGGTCCGAGTTCCCATGACACGTGGCGCAATGTGATTAGGCGGTGGGAAAATGGGCAAAAATTTCCTTCTTTGAATTTTGGTGAAGCACTTAGCCAAAATTTCAACTTTTCCTCCGCCCTCCAACCCTCCGGTTCCTTAGGACACGTGTCATGTTTTTATTGGCCGGGGCCACTCCTCCAAAATTTCTATGCGCCAACACTTAGCCAAATTTTCAAAATCTTCCCCCTGGACACGTGGCAGCCCCTGATTTGTCGGCGGGCCTGCGGGGAAAAATATTTCCTTTTGAAACCTTCGCCAAAACACTTGGTAAAAAACCAAGTTCTCCTCCGACCCCCACCACTTTCTTGGACACGTGGCACATCCTCACGATTGGCTGCGGGCCTTCTAGGGGAAAATTTCCTCAAAAAACCATTTGAGCCATAACTTGAAAAATACATGGAGTTAGGAGGAAAACTTTACCATTCTCGGAAATCTGAGAAAGAGCTCTATCCAATTGTGCCATTTCTAGAAGGTTTTGAGTGCTGAAAAGCAAAATTTTGTGGTGAGGCACAAGAGAGGGAAGAATGAGAGGAGTTAGCCACAAAATAAGTAGGGGGCACATTTTGGATAACAATTTTGGCGACTCGGAGGGGGCATCACTGCTTTGGATGAAGTTACCAGTTGCCTGAAGCATCCATTGGGCATGGAGTCATGATTGTAGCCTATAAATTGATCTAAACTTTGAAAACCTCCTCTCTGAGCCACTTGGAAACCCACTAAAATGGACTGTGCAAGAGCAAAACCAGCACCACACAAAAACTATGTACAAAACTAAAGGTCATACATGCTCCAAAATGGAACATGCGAGTGTGCACAAGCACTTCTTTTATTGAAAGCAAAACTACCTATCCTACTCTAACTGGAAGCAAAAGTGGGCTAAACAAACCCTGCAACTGGTTGGGAGAAATAGCTTCCCTTTCTCAAAAGTTGCAACCATGCAACTGATTTGGCACTTGAACATGGCTGATTGGATGAGTGGAAAATAAACAAGAAGCTGGTCTTCTACCCAAATCATCAAGGTGTCAACTGAAAACAAATCCAATACCTCTTTTAGTTGCTTTGCATTTGGATTGAAGAGGTATGACAGATGATCCTTGTTACTTTGTAGCTCACCCTCATGCTTAGAAGAAAGCATGACTAGTTGTGACTTCTCCTTTGACTCCAATGAAGTCAAATACCTTATTGGGCAAGGTATGATCCATTTGATATGCCCATAGCTCTGATTTTCAACTCCAAAAATGGAGTCTTCTTGTAGACCTTCTTGGGTGGGTGATGTGGAAGTAATGGTAAGACTTTTCTGCCCTTTCTCTTCCTTCATGGCAACATGGAACTCTTCTATAGTGTGTAACTCCTCATTGTTGATTGCAACATCCAATGAAGTTGCTTTTGCATTGTTGTTACCTGCTGCAATACATTGTTGGCTTTGGAGCTCCTCCATTGTAGCTTTTGGAAGATCAAATTCTTCCAGCTTTGATTCAAGAGGCATGTTGCAAACTGTAGGCTATTGTC